>OY776280.1:40633733-41131233 GCA_963675445.1 Linnaemya vulpina | reverse complement strand
ATATATATATACATATATATACGTGTATATATATATATATATATATATATATATATATATTTATACGTGTGTATATATATATATATATATATATATATATATATATATATATATTTATTTATTTTTTATTAAAAATAAATATATATAATAATACAAATATTACAATTTAAAAACTTAAATAGTTATATGTACCAACAACTTTTGAGATATTACTAAAAAGTATTGCAACAAATAAATAAAACTTATTTTAATAGAATATTCACAGTGTAAAGATATTTACAATGTACAAGGAAAATGATAGGCAAAAACCTTGTAAGGAATGTTAAGAAATTTGCTTGCATTAATGATTCATTCAACTTCACTACGAAGATGAACAAGCTCTCAATATCACAAATCTCTTATTAAATCAAAATTTGAAAATCTGTTGCGATTTTCGAATCTTTGTGTAATATTACATATTAGTGATGTAAACAATGGTTGTTTGGAGTTTCTATGTAGTCTACTGGTTGAATATCGCTTAGGTAATTTATATATGATTTTTGGGTGCTTATTTTGTATGACCTGAAGTTTTTTGACATATGTTGTAGCACATCTTTTAGACCAAACTTGACAACCATATGTCATAATTGGTTGTATGCACATTCTGTAGAGTAAGATCTTATTTTTGCAATTTAGTTTTGAGTGTCGGTTGAGTAAAGGAAATAAAGCCCTGCCGCAGCGTAAGGCTTTGTCGCATATATGAAAAATATGATGCTTAAAAGTTACCTTTTTGTCTAGTATAACTCCGAGGTATTTAGTGGTCTCAGCAATGGGAATTTCCGCTCCATTAACAGCCAAGGGGACTGTTGGTATTCGCTTGGGTGATATATATGTATATATATATATATATATATATATATATATATATATATATATACGTGTGTATATATATATACATATATATATATATATATATATATATATATATACGTGTATATATATACATATATATATATATATATATATATATATATATACGTGTATATATACATATATATATATATATATATATATATATACGTGTATATATATATATATATATACATATACATATATATATATATATATATATATACGTGTATATATATATATATATATATATATATATATGTATATATATATATATATATATATATATATATATGTATATATATATATATATATATATATATATATATACGTGCATATATATATATATATATATACGTGTGTATATATATATATATATATATATACATATATATATATATATATATATATATATATATATATATGTATATACATATATATATATATATATATATATATATATACATATATATATATATATATATATATATATATACATATATATATATATATATATATATATATATATGTAATATATATATATATATATATATATATATATATATATGTAATATATATATATATATATATATATACGTATATAAATATATATATATACGTGTATATATATATACGTGTATATATATATATATATATATATATATATATATATACGTGTATATATATATATATATATATATATATATATATATATATTTATTTAACTTATTTATTAACTTTAGTATCTACAGAACTAAAGAAGTTCTTTCAAGATTTTACACCCAATAAAATATTTAACATTCTTTATTGTCAATAACCAGACGCTACAACAGATTTTAACAAATCTTGGCATTTTTATAGATGACAATGGTGAGGTGGCTCATATAGATAATGACAATGAAGAGTCGACGGATTGATCGCAGGAAGCAGGAGGTAAATCTAAATCAAATATTAATTTACCGAAATTATCACAACTTCCCCAAATGTGGGTGGAGGTATACATCAAAATAATCCGTCTATGGATTTTCTAAGAGCACCAACTCCCAACTTGCTCAAGGCAATCCTTTAAATCCACTCGGTAATCCAATGAATGTCAATATTAACCTAAATTTCTTGGCGGATGGTACCAATTTATTGGGTCCTTTTAGTGCCAACTTTGTCCTCGGTATGGTTGCCAATCTGCAATAGCATCAACAGCGAAATTTCAATAACAACCAACATACCAATTAACGTAATCACGTACGGAGTATAAGGCCAAGAGCAATCCTTCAGATTCTATTATCTCTCCTAGTACTACATCCTCTATTGCGAATGCAATAGAAAAATTAAGCTCATCTAAATAGTTTAAAACGTGTATAAATATAATATTTTAACAACTTTGCTTATTATACTTGTTTTTTTAGACTTTATATAACGTAAAACAGAGTTAAAAATACTTTTATGTTGCTTTTTTGCTTCTTTTAATTCATTTTAATTGAGAGTTTCTTACTTTAAAACAAACTTGTAAAATAAATCATAAATTATTTAATTACTTGTTTTTTACATTTTAAAAAAGTGTGTTTTTGAAAATAAAAAACTCTTGAATTGGCAGTTTGATTTTAGAAATTATGTTATAGAGTCCTTGGGATAAATCCGTTCACAGATCTCCTAAAAAAACTACAAAAAAAACGTAAAATCGCAAAAATCCTATATATTGTGCGCTCGTGTCTTAAGTCTTTTTTACTTAGTAAATACAACTAATTGCAAAAGACGAGGTACATGCATTTTTTAACACAATCTACAGCATTAAAATAATGCCATGAGGCTTTGAAAAAGTAAAGTAAACTCAAATTCACCTCTCATATTAATAGTATCTCTGTTAGCAACGCACAAGAGCAATCAAACCAATATTAGTTGATTGCAAGTTACATGAGTTGATGGCGAAGCTAGTAGTGTGTCTGGCTTGCAATCAGAAGGACTCGAGTTCGAATCTGCCTTCATACATGAAAATTAATAATTGCATATGAAAATGCAAAATGTGTGCAAGTAAAGAAAAATGCACCGCACGGAGCAATGAAATCAAGAATAGATAGTAATAACTTACATGAGTTCGTGGCGCAGCTGCAGTGTGTCTGGCTTGCAATCAGAAGGACGAGTGTTCAAAACCCCACCACATTGTGAATTAAAATAAAATAAATAAAAAAATAAAGGTGGAAATGACCTGACCAACCGATCAAAAGTGACGGAACGACAGACCGGAGAAAATGACAGAACAACGACCGGCAAAAATGACCGGCCGACAGAACGACAGACTGGCAGCAAAAATGACAGAACGACAGACCGGCAAAAATGACCGAACGACAGATAAAAATAAAAAATGACCGGACGGCAGGTGGCAAAAAAAAAAAAATTCAAATGCCGACGGCAAAAAAAAACTGAAAATTTTTTTTTTGCTGCGCGTCACCTACAGCACGTGAGTTGTGGGGGAGATTTTTTAAAATATCCTCAAATCTCGAAAACTAACGGACCGATTAGCGTGAAATATATATTAAGTGGTATTCTATACGCGCATTGATATTTTATATGCTTATATTGACTGATGTGCGCTATATAGTAACGCATAGCTGGGCAATCAACGCTTCAATGACCATTTAGCTTCTATCCGCAATTGTAATACCAATTTTGTAAACCTCATATGGTTTGTAAGCCATACATGATATTTTTTACACAATAATGAATTAACCACTTTTTTAAATCAGTCTACAATGAATTCCCAGTAGGTGTAGCGTTTAAAAATTCACTGCGCTTACTGATACATGCAAAATTCGAAAATCAGTGGTATTTCTGTTGCTATTGGATTCGCAATGCTTTGGATCTATTATGTATTGTAAGCAATACACGATATGTAATACACAATAATTAATTAATTAGCTTACTTGAAGAGCCATATGTTTTGCATTTATACGAATAAGCGTCTAAAATATCAATGCTCGTATAGAATACCACTGCTGCACTGGCAAATTTTGAAAATCAGTGGTATTTCTGTTGCTATTAGAGTCATGATACTTTGGATCGATAGATCTGCTCATCCTCTTTCATTTAATATATATTTCACGCTAATCGGTCCTTTAGTTTTCGAGTTTTGAGGATATTTTAAAAAATCCCCCCACCACCCACGGTGCTGTATAGGTGACGCGCAGCAAAAAAAATTAATTTTTTTTTTTGCCGTCGGTCATTTTTTATCTGTCCGTTCGGTAATTTTTGCCGGTCTGTCTGTCGGCTAGTAATTTTTTCCGGTCTGTCGTTCTGCCGTTGGTAATTTTTTCCGGTCTGTCGTTCGGTCATTTTTGCCGGTCTGTCGTTCTGTCATTTTTGCTGCCAGTCTGTCGTTCTGTCGGCCGGTCATTTTTGCCGGTCGTCGTTCTGTCATTTTCTCCGGTTTGTCGTTCTGTCACTTTTGGTCGGTTGGTCATTTCCACTTTTATTTTTTTATTTATTTTATTTTAATTCACAATGTGGGGGGGTTTTGAACACTCGTCCTTCTGATTGCAAGCCAGACACACTGCAGCTGCGCCACGAACTCATGTAACTTATTACTATCTATTCTTGATTTCATTGCTCCGTGCGGTGCATTTCTTTACTTGCACACATTTTGCATTTTCATATGCAATTATTAATTTGAATGCATGAAGGCAGATTCGAACTCGAGTTCTTCTGATTGCAAGCCAGACACACTACTAGCTTCGCCATCAACTCATGTAACTTACAATCAACTAAAATTGGTTTGATTGCTCTTGTGCGTTGCTAACAAGGTAAATTCTCTATGAACTTGTAAATATCATTTTATTTAAACAGATTCGAACACGCATCCTTCTGATTACAAGGCTGTCACACTACAACTGCGCCAACGATAATTTGCAGACTTGTTTACTGCTTTTAATGCAGATGTTTTTGGAATGTATATTGAACTTTGCTATAAACTTGTGTTTATAGAAAATAAATAAAATTAAAATATAGGAAAGGAAATAAGATGTTGGGAAAGTAAGTTTTATCGTTGTTTTATTTGTCTAGTGTAATTTTCTTATTTTGCAAACATATTAGGTTAATTTATTAAAATGTTTGTTTAAAATATGAAAAAAACTAACTTCAATGGTTTTTGCAGACCTATTTGTTTGGATTAACTACGGCCGAATATTCAGATCTTACTATACTACGCCGCATTATAAAATGTATGCAATTTTATTAAATTCGCGTTAGTTGAATGAAATTCTTTTATTGGTCTTAAAGTTTTGTGTTTTGCTGTGCCCAAGCGTAGTGGTTTGAAGTGCTATGCAACTTACCTTTCCTTTTTCAAGGTCATTTCAATAATAAGTTTTTTCTTCAGTGTAATTTTTTAATATATTAACCATTATTTCATATAAACGACAATAAACAGTTAGAGAGGAATGTAAAAAAAACAAGTAGCATTCTAGATTACATTAACGAAAGCTATATAATATAATGTATTGATATTTTGATAGTTTAAGTTTTAAGTTCTAAAATAAAAATATATTTTTTAAACAAACCATTGCTTTATATAAAATATATAAGTAAATATCAAAAATCATAAAAAATGAGATTTAAGTTCGGGGTTTTTCAGTTTCTTCAGTGTTGTCGGCATTTAATTCATTGGAGTGATTTTCGATTGTGCGGCAGAAGGCCATTAGCTTTGTCACTGTCTACAAGATTAATAGCAACGCCATTTTTCCCTGATGATGAAATTAGAATATTAATTATAAGGAACAAAAAACGTTATTGTTAACCATATATTTACCAGATCGTCCAGTTCTTCCAATGCGATGGAAATATGTTTCACAATCAGCATTGCTTCTGACATCCATCGACAAATCAAAGTTTACAACAATTGTTGCTTGTTTCATATCGATTCCTTTGAGAAAATTATTGTTCTTATTATTTATATTTTATATTTATTTCTAGTTGTCTCCATATTTAAAACTATTTAATTTACCTCTAGAGAGGACATTAGTTGTTATTAATACTTTTTCTAAGCCTTGCCTAAAACGATCCAGTACAGCCAATCTTTGTTCCACTGTTAGATCACCCGACAAAACGCAACCGAATGACCATCGGACGACAGCTTGCCTGCTAACCATCCAGCTGTTTTTCGGGTCTTTATATGAACATAAAAAGAAAAAAATCAATAAAACGACTTCCAACAAAATTTATGATTTCGTTTATACACAATATCTAGTGAATGAGTATACGAAAAATTCCAGAAGCTGAAATATTTACTTGGACTAGCGTACAGCTTTAATTACATAATAAGCAAAGTTTTAAAGAGCAATATTAGTTTTTTCTAAGTAGAGCAACAATGCTAAATAACACACAACTTACCTGACAAAAAATTATGGCTTGTGCAATTGTTTTACTTCCATATATATTTTGTATCGCCTGATATTTTTAGTCTTCTGAACGTAGTATTGTTTACTGTTATCCAGTGCTTCTTGCTCGCTTTAAGTCTAAAAAATAAGATAAAATAAAATTATGATTTCCCCGACTCAATAGAAATTATCAGTGGAGAAATATAGTTTAAGGTTTCTTCAAAAATCGACTTTTTAAAAATGTTCTCAGAAATGGCTATAATTTTGGTAAAAGCATTCTTTTGGCCAATAGATTCCATAACAAATCATTTTCAATGGTAAGGAATCGTATTTTTGAATTTATGGAAGAAAAGTCAAAATCGAAAATTTCATAAGGGGTACCTCCTTGCAAAAAAAATCGACTTTTTAAAAATTTTCTCAGAAATGGCTATAATTTTGGCAAAAGCATTCTTTTGGCCAATAGATTCCATAACAAATCATTTTCAATGGTAAGGAATCGTATTTTTTAATTTATGGAAGAAAAGTCAAAATCGAAAATTTCATAAGGGGTACCTCTTTGCAAAAAAAATCGACTTTTTAAAAATTTTCTCAGAAATGGCTATAATTTTGGTAAAAGCATTCTTTTGGCCAATAGATTCCATAACAAATCATTTTCAATGGTAAGGAATCGTATTTTTAAATTTATGGAAGAAAAGTCAAAATCGAAAATTTCATAAGGGGTACCTCTTTGCAAAAAAAATCGACTTTTAAAAATTTTCTCAGAAATGGCTATAATTTTGGTAAAAGCATTCTTTTGGCCAATAGATTCCATAACAAATCATTTTCAGTGGTAAGGAATCGTAATTTTAAATTTATGGAAGAAAAGTCAAAATCGAAAATTTCATAAGGGGTACCTCTTTGCAAAAAAAATCGACTTTTTAAACATTTTCTCAGAAATGGCTATAATTTTGGTAAAAGCATTCTTTTGGCCAATAGATTCCATAACAAATCATTTTCAATGGTAAGGAATCGTATTTTTTAATTTATGGAAGAAAAGTCAAGATCGAAAATTTCATAAGGGGTACCTCTTTGCAAAAAAAATCGACTTTTTAAAAATTTTCTCAGAAATGGCTATAATTTTGGTAAAAGCATTTTTTGGCCAATAGATTCCATAACAAATCATTTTCAATGGTAAGGAATCGTATTTTTTAATTTATGGAAGAAAAGTCAAAATCGAAAATTTCATAAGGGGTACCTCTTTGCAAAAAAAATCGACTTTTTAAAAATTTTCTCAGAAATGGCTATAATTTTGGTAAAAGCATTCTTTTGGCCAATAGATTCCATAACAAATCATTTTCAATGGTAAGGAATCGTATTTTTTAATTTATGGAAGAAAAGTCAAAATCGAAAATTTCATAAGGGGTACCTCTTTGCAAAAAAAATCGACTTTTTAAAAATTTTCTCAGAAATGGCTATAATTTTGGTAAAAGCATTCTTTTGGCCAATAGATTCCATAACAAATCATTTTCAATGGTAAGGAATCGTATTTTTTAATTTATGGAAGAAAAGTCAAAATCGAAAATTTCATAAGGGGTACCTCTTTGCAAAAAAAATCGACTTTTTAAAAATTTTCTCAGAAATGGCTATAATTTTGGTAAAAGCATTCTTTTGGCCAATAGATTCCATAACAAATCATTTTCAATGGTAAGGAATCGTATTTTTAAATTTATGGAAGAAAAGTCAAAATCAAAAATTTCATAAGGGGTACCTCTTTGCAAAAAAAATCGACTTTTTAAAAATTTTCTCAGAAATGGCTATAATTTTGGTAAAAGAATTCTTTTGGCCAATAGATTCCATAACAAATCATTTTCAATGGTAAGGAATCGTATTTTTAAATTTATGGAAGAAAAGTCAAAATCGAAAATTTCATAAGGGGTACCTCTTTGCAAAAAAAATCGACTTTTTAAAAATTTTCTCAGAAATGGCTATAATTTTGGTAAAAGCATTTTTTGGCCAATAGATTCCATAACAAATCATTTTCAATGGTAAGGAATCGTATTTTTTAATTTATGGAAGAAAAGTCAAAATCGAAAATTTCATAAGGGGTACCTCTTTGCAAAAAAAATCGACTTTTTAAAAATTTTCTCAGAAATGGCTATAATTTTGGTAAAAGCATTTTTTGGCCAATAGATTCCATAACAAATCATTTTCAATGGTAAGGAATCGTATTTTTTAATTTATGGAAGAAAAGTCAAAATCGAAAATTTCATAAGGGGTACCTCTTTGCAAAAAAAATCGACTTTTTAAAAATTTTCTCAGAAATGGCTATAATTTTGGTAAAAGCATTCTTTTGGCCAATAGATTCCATAACAAATCATTTTCAGTGGTAAGGAATCGTAATTTTAAATTTATGGAAGAAAAGTCAAAATCGAAAATTTCATAAGGGGTACGTACCTCTTTGCAAAAAAAATCGACTTTTTAAACATTTTCTCAGAAATGGCTATAATTTTGGTAAAAGCATTCTTTTGGCCAATAGATTCCATATCAAATCATTTTCAATGGTAAGGAATCGTATTTTTAAATTTATGGAAGAAAAGTCAAAATCGAAAATTTCATAAGGGGTACCTCTTTGCAAAAAAAATCGACTTTTTAAAATTTTCTCAGAAATGGCTATAATTTTGGTGAAAGCATTCTTTTGCCAATAGATTCCATAACAAATCATTTTCAATGGTAAGGAATCGTATTTTTTAATTTATGGAAGAAAAGTCAAAATCGAAAATTTCATAAGGGGTACCTCTTTGCAAAAAAAAATCGACTTTTTAAAAATTTTCTCAGAAATGGCTATAATTTTGGTAAAAGCATTCTTTTGGCCAATAGATTCCATAACAAATCATTTTCAGTGGTAAGGATTCGTAATTTTAAATTTATGGAAGAAAAGTCAAAATCGAAAATTTCATAAGGGGTACCTCTTTGCAAAAAAAATCGACTTTTTAAAAATTTTCTCAGAAATGGCTATAATTTTGGTAAAAGCATTCTTTTGGCCAATAGATTCCATATCAAATCATTTTCAATGGTAAGGAATCGTATTTTTAAATTTATGGAAGAAAAGTCAAAATCGAAAATTTCATAAGGGGTACCTCTTTGCAAAAAAAATCGACTTTTTAAAATTTTCTCAGAAATGGCTATAATTTTGGTGAAAGCATTCTTTTGCCAATAGATTCCATAACAAATCATTTTCAATGGTAAGGAATCGTATTTTTTAATTTATGGAAGAAAAGTCAAAATCGAAAATTTCATAAGGGGTACCTCTTTGCAAAAAAAAATCGACTTTTTAAAAATTTTCTCAGAAATGGCTATAATTTTGGTAAAAGCATTCTTTTGGCCAATAGATTCCATAACAAATCATTTTCAGTGGTAAGGATTCGTAATTTTAAATTTATGGAAGAAAAGTCAAAATCGAAAATTTCATAAGGGGTACCTCTTTGCAAAAAAAATCGACTTTTTAAACATTTTCTCAGAAATGGCTATAATTTTGGTAAAAGCATTCTTTTGGCCAATAGATTCCATAACAAATCATTTTCAATGGTAAGGAATCGTATTTTTTAATTTATGGAAGAAAATTCAAAATCGAAAATTTCATAAGGGGTACCTCTTTGCAAAAAAAAATCGACTTTTTAAAAATTTTCTCAGAAATGGCTATAATTTTGGTAAAAGCATTCTTTTGGCCAATAGATTCCATATCAAATCATTTTCAATGGTAAGGAATCGTATTTTTAAATTTATGGAAGAAAAGTCAAAATCGAAAATTTCATAAGGGGTACCTCTTTGCAAAAAAAATCGACTTTTTAAAATTTTCTCAGAAATGGCTATAATTTTGGTGAAAGCATTCTTTTGCCAATAGATTCCATAACAAATCATTTTCAATGGTAAGGAATCGTATTTTTTAATTTATGGAAGAAAAGTCAAAATCGAAAATTTCATAAGGGGTACCTCTTTGCAAAAAAAATCGACTTTTTAAAAATTTTCTCAGAAATGGCTATAATTTTGGTAAAAGCATTTTTTGGCCAATAGATTCCATAACAAATCATTTTCAATAGTAAGGAATCGTATTTTTTAATTTATGGAAGAAAAGTCAAAATCGAAAATTTCATAAGGGGTACCTCTTTGCAAAAAAAATCGACTTTTTAAAAATTTTCTCAGAAATGGCTATAATTTTGGTAAAAGCATTTTTTGGCCAATAGATTCCATAACAAATCATTTTCAATGGTAAGGAATCGTATTTTTTAATTTATGGAAGAAAAGTCAAAATCGAAAATTTCATAAGGGGTACCTCTTTGCAAAAAAATCGACTTTTTAAAAATTTTCTCAGAAATGGCTATAATTTTGGTAAAAGCATTCTTTTGGCCAATAGATTCCATAACAAATCATTTTCAGTGGTAAGGAATCGTAATTTTAAATTTATGGAAGAAAAGTCAAAATCGAAAATTTCATAAGGGGTACCTCTTTGCAAAAAAAATCGACTTTTTAAACATTTTCTCAGAAATGGCTATAATTTTGGTAAAAGCATTCTTTTGGCCAATAGATTCCATAACAAATCATTTTCAATGGTAAGGAATCGTATTTTTTAATTTATGGAAGAAAGTTCAAAATCGAAAATTTCATAAGGGGTACCTCTTTGCAAAAAAAATCGACTTTTTAAAAATTTTCTCAGAAATGGCTATAATTTTGGTAAAAGCATTCTTTTGGCCAATAGATTCCATATCAAATCATTTTCAATGGTAAGGAATCGTATTTTTAAATTTATGGAAGAAAAGTCAAAATCGAAAATTGCATAAGGGGTACCTCTTTGCAAAAAAAATCGACTTTTTAAAATTTTCTCAGAAATGGCTATAATTTTGGTGAAAGCATTCTTTTGCCAATAGATTCCATAACAAATCATTTTCAATGGCAAGGAATCGTATTTTTAAATTTATGGAAGAAAAGTCAAAATCGAAAATTTCATAAGGGGTACCTCTTTGCAAAAAAAATCGACTTTTTAAAAATTTTCTCAGAAATGGCTATAATTTTGGTAAAAGCATTTTTTGGCCAATAGATTCCATAACAAATCATTTTCAATGGTAAGGAATCGTATTTTTTAATTTATGGAAGAAAAGTCAAAATCGAAAATTTCATAAGGGGTACCTCTTTGCAAAAAAAAATCGACTTTTTAAAAATTTTCTCAGAAATGGCTATAATTTTGGTAAAAGCATTCTTTTGGCCAATAGATTCCATATCAAATCATTTTCAATGGTAAGGAATCGTATTTTTAAATTTATGGAAGAAAAGTCAAAATCGAAAATTTCATAAGGGGTACCTCTTTGCAAAAAAAATCGACTTTTTAAAATTTTCTCAGAAATGGCTATAATTTTGGTGAAAGCATTCTTTTGCCAATAGATTCCATAACAAATCATTTTCAATGGTAAGGAATCGTATTTTTTAATTTATGGAAGAAAAGTCAAAATCGAAAATTTCATAAGGGGTACCTCTTTGCAAAAAAAAATCGACTTTTTAAAAATTTTCTCAGAAATGGCTATAATTTTGGCAAAAGCATTCTTTTGGCCAATAGATTCCATAACAAATCATTTTCAGTGGTAAGGAATCGTAATTTTAAATTTATGGAAGAAAAGTCAAAATCGAAAATTTCATAAGGGGTACGTACCTCTTTGCAAAAAAAATCGACTTTTTAAACATTTTCTCAGAAATGGCTATAATTTTGGTAAAAGCATTCTTTTGGCCAATAGATTCCATAACAAATCATTTTCAATGGTAAGGAATCGTATTTTTTAATTTATGGAAGAAAATTCAAAATCGAAAATTTCATAAGGGGTACCTCTTTGCAAAAAAAAATCGACTTTTTAAAAATTTTCTCAGAAATGGCTATAATTTTGGTAAAAGCATTCTTTTGGCCAATAGATTCCATATCAAATCATTTTCAATGGTAAGGAATCGTATTTTTAAATTTATGGAAGAAAAGTCAAAATCGAAAATTTCATAAGGGGTACCTCTTTGCAAAAAAAATCGACTTTTTAAAATTTTCTCAGAAATGGCTATAATTTTGGTGAAAGCATTCTTTTGCCAATAGATTCCATAACAAATCATTTTCAATGGTAAGGAATCGTATTTTTTAATTTATGGAAGAAAAGTCAAAATCGAAAATTTCATAAGGGGTACCTCTTTGCAAAAAAAAATCGACTTTTTAAAAATTTTCTCAGAAATGGCTATAATTTTGGTAAAAGCATTCTTTTGGCCAATAGATTCCATAACAAATCATTTTCAGTGGTAAGGAATCGTAATTTTAAATTTATGGAAGAAAAGTCAAAATCGAAAATTTCATAAGGGGTACCTCTTTGCAAAAAAAATCGACTTTTTAAACATTTTCTCAGAAATGGCTATAATTTTGGTAAAAGCATTCTTTTGGCCAATAGATTCCATAACAAATCATTTTCAATGGTAAGGAATCGTATTTTTTAATTTATGGAAGAAAATTCAAAATCGAAAATTTCATAAGGGGTACCTCTTTGCAAAAAAAAATCGACTTTTTAAAAATTTTCTCAGAAATGGCTATAATTTTGGTAAAAGCATTCTTTTGGCCAATAGATTCCATATCAAATCATTTTCAATGGTAAGGAATCGTATTTTTAAATTTATGGAAGAAAAGTCAAAATCGAAAATTTCATAAGGGGTACCTCTTTGCAAAAAAAATCGACTTTTTAAAATTTTCTCAGAAATGGCTATAATTTTGGTGAAAGCATTCTTTTGCCAATAGATTCCATAACAAATCATTTTCAATGGTAAGGAATCGTATTTTTTAATTTATGGAAGAAAAGTCAAAATCGAAAATTTCATAAGGGGTACCTCTTTGCAAAAAAAATCGACTTTTTAAAAATTTTCTCAGAAATGGCTATAATTTTGGTAAAAGCATTTTTTGGCCAATAGATTCCATAACAAATCATTTTCAATAGTAAGGAATCGTATTTTTTAATTTATGGAAGAAAAGTCAAAATCGAAAATTTCATAAGGGGTACCTCTTTGCAAAAAAAATCGACTTTTTAAAAATTTTCTCAGAAATGGCTATAATTTTGGTAAAAGCATTTTTTGGCCAATAGATTCCATAACAAATCATTTTCAATGGTAAGGAATCGTATTTTTTAATTTATGGAAGAAAAGTCAAAATCGAAAATTTCATAAGGGGTACCTCTTTGCAAAAAAATCGACTTTTTAAAAATTTTCTCAGAAATGGCTATAATTTTGGTAAAAGCATTCTTTTGGCCAATAGATTCCATAACAAATCATTTTCAGTGTTAAGGAATCGTAATTTTAAATTTATGGAAGAAAAGTCAAAATCGAAAATTTCATAAGGGGTACCTCTTTGCAAAAAAAATCGACTTTTTAAACATTTTCTCAGAAATGGCTATAATTTTGGTAAAAGCATTCTTTTGGCCAATAGATTCCATAACAAATCATTTTCAATGGTAAGGAATCGTATTTTTTAATTTATGGAAGAAAGTTCAAAATCGAAAATTTCATAAGGGGTACCTCTTTGCAAAAAAAATCGACTTTTTAAAAATTTTCTCAGAAATGGCTATAATTTTGGTAAAAGCATTCTTTTGGCCAATAGATTCCATATCAAATCATTTTCAATGGTAAGGAATCGTATTTTTAAATTTATGGAAGAAAAGTCAAAATCGAAAATTGCATAAGGGGTACCTCTTTGCAAAAAAAATCGACTTTTTAAAATTTTCTCAGAAATGGCTATAATTTTGGTGAAAGCATTCTTTTGCCAATAGATTCCATAACAAATCATTTTCAATGGCAAGGAATCGTATTTTTAAATTTATGGAAGAAAAGTCAAAATCGAAAATTTCATAAGGGGTACCTCTTTGCAAAAAAAATCGACTTTTTAAAAATTTTCTCAGAAATGGCTATAATTTTGGTAAAAGCATTTTTTGGCCAATAGATTCCATAACAAATCATTTTCAATGGTAAGGAATCGTATTTTTTAATTTATGGAAGAAAAGTCAAAATCGAAAATTTCATAAGGGGTACCTCTTTGCAAAAAAAATCGACTTTTTAAAAATTTTCTCAGAAATGGCTATAATTTTGGCAAAAGCATTCTTTTGGCCAATAGATTCCATAACAAATCATTTTCAATGGCAAGGAATCGTATTTTTAAATTTATGGAAGAAAAGTCAAAATCGAAAATTTCATAAGGGGTACCTCTTTGCAAAAAAAATCGACTTTTTAAAAATTTTCTCAGAAATGGCTATAATTTTGGCAAAAGCATTCTTTTGGCCAATAGATTCCATAACAAATCATTTTCAATGGCAAGGAATCGTATTTTTAAATTTATGGAAGAAAAGTCAAAATCGAAAATTTCATAAGGGGTACCTCTTTGCAAAAAAAATCGACTTTTTAAAAATTTTCTCAGAAATGGCCATAATTTTGGTAAAAGCATTTTTTGGCCAATAGATTCCATAACAAATCATTTTCAATGGTAAGGAATCGTATTTTTTAATTTATGGAAGAAAAGTCAAAATCGAAAATTTCATAAGGGGTACCTCTTTGCAAAAAAAATCGACTTTTTAAAAATTTTCTCAGAAATGGCTATAATTTTGGTAAAAGCATTCTTTTGGCCAATAGATTCCATATCAAATCATTTTCAATGGTAAGGAATCGTATTTTTAAATTTATGGAAGAAAAGTCAAAATCGAAAATTTCATAAGGGGTACCTCTTTGCAAAAAAAATCGACTTTTTAAAATTTTCTCAGAAATGGCTATAATTTTGGTGAAAGCATTCTTTTGCCAATAGATTCCATAACAAATCATTTTCAATGGTAAGGAATCGTATTTTTTAATTTATGGAAGAAAAGTCAAAATCGAAAATTTCATAAGGGGTACCTCTTTGCAAAAAAAATCGACTTTTTAAAAATTTTCTCAGAAATGGCTATAATTTTGGCAAAAGCATTCTTTTGGCCAATAGATTCCATAACAAATCATTTTCAATGGCAAGGAATCGTATTTTTAAATTTATGGAAGAAAAGTCAAAATCGAAAATTTCATAAGGGGTACCTCTTTGCAAAAAAAATCGACTTTTTAAAAATTTTCTCAGAAATGGCTATAATTTTGGCAAAAGCATTCTTTTGGCCAATAGATTCCATAACAAATCATTTTCAATGGCAAGGAATCGTATTTTTAAATTTATGGAAGAAAAGTCAAAATCGAAAATTTCATAAGGGGTACCTCTTTGCAAAAAAAATCGACTTTTTAAAATTTTCTCAGAAATGGCTATAATTTTGGTGAAAGCATTCTTTTGCCAATAGATTCCATAACAAATCATTTTCAATGGTAAGGAATCGTATTTTTTAATTTATGGAAGAAAAGTCAAAATCGAAAATTTCATAAGGGGTACCTCTTTGCAAAAAAAATCGACTTTTTAAAAATTTTCTCAGAAATGGCTATAATTTTGGCAAAAGCATTCTTTTGGCCAATAGATTCCATAACAAATCATTTTCAATGGCAAGGAATCGTATTTTTAAATTTATGGAAGAAAAGTCAAAATCGAAAATTTCATAAGGGGTACCTCTTTGCAAAAAAAATCGACTTTTTAAAAATTTTCTCAGAAATGGCTATAATTTTGGTAAAAGCATTCTTTTGGCCAATAGATTCCATATCAAATCATTTTCAATGGTAAGGAATCGTATTTTTAAACTTATGGAAGAAAAGTCAAAATCGAAAATTTCATAAGGGGTACCTCTTTGCAAAAAAAATCGACTTTTTAAAATTTTCTCAGAAATGGCTATAATTTTGGTGAAAGCATTCTTTTGCCAATAGATTCCATAACAAATCATTTTCAATGGTAAGGAATCGTATTTTTTAATTTATGGAAGAAAAGTCAAAATCAAAAATTTCATAAGGGGTACCTCTTTGCAAAAAAAATCGACTTTTTAAAAATTTTCTCAGAAATGGCTATAATTTTGGCAAAAGCATTCTTTTGGCCAATAGATTCCATAACAAATCATTTTCAATGGCAAGGAATCGTATTTTTAAATTTATGGAAGAAAAGTCAAAATCGAAAATTTCATAAGGGGTACCTCTTTGCAAAAAAAATCGACTTTTTAAAAATTTTCTCAGAAATGGCTATAATTTTGGCAAAAGCATTCTTTTGGCCAATAGATTCCATAACAAATCATTTTCAATGGCAAGGAATCGTATTTTTAAATTTATGGAAGAAAAGTCAAAATCGAAAATTTCATAAGGGGTACCTCTTTGCAAAAAAAATCGACTTTTTAAAATTTTCTCAGAAATGGCTATAATTTTGGTGAAAGCATTCTTTTGCCAATAGATTCCATAACAAATCATTTTCAATGGTAAGGAATCGTATTTTTTAATTTATGGAAGAAAAGTCAAAATCGAAAATTTCATAAGGGGTACCTCTTTGCAAAAAAAATCGACTTTTTAAAAATTTTCTCAGAAATGGCTATAATTTTGGCAAAAGCATTCTTTTGGCCAATAGATTCCATAACAAATCATTTTCAATGGCAAGGAATCGTATTTTTAAATTTATGGAAGAAAAGTCAAAATCGAAAATTTCATAAGGGGTACCTCTTTGCAAAAAAAATCGACTTTTTAAAAATTTTCTCAGAAATGGCTATAATTTTGGTAAAAGCATTCTTTTGGCCAATAGATTCCATAACAAATCATTTTCAGTGGTAAGGAATCGTAATTTTAAATTTATGGAAGAAAAGTCAAAATCGAAAATTTCATAAGGGGTACCTCTTTGCAAAAAAAATCGACTTTTTAAACATTTTCTCAGAAATGGCTATAATTTTGGTAAAAGCATTCTTTTGGCCAATAGATTCCATAACAAATCATTTTCAATGGTAAGGAATCGTATTTTTTAATTTATGGAAGAAAATTCAAAATCTACAATTTCATAAGGGGTACCTCTTTGCAAAAAAAAATCGACTTTTTAAAAATTTTCTCAGAAATGGCTATAATTTTGGTAAAAGCATTCTTTTGGCCAATAGATTCCATATCAAATCATTTTCAATGGTAAGGAATCGTATTTTTAAATTTATGGAAGAAAAGTCAAAATCGAAAATTTCATGAGGGGTACCTCTTTGCAAAAAAAATCGACTTTTTAAAAATTTTCTCAGAAATGGCTATAATTTTGGTGAAAGCATTCTTTTGCCAATAGATTCCATAACAAATCATTTTCAATGGTAAGGAATCGTATTTTTTAATTTATGGAAGAAAAGTCAAAATCGAAAATTTCATAAGGGGTACCTCTTTGCAAAAAAAAATCGACTTCTTAAAAATTTTCTCAGAAATGGCTATAATTTTGGCAAAAGCATTCTTTTGGCCAATAGATTCCATAACAAATCATTTTCAATGGCAAGGAATCGTATTTTTAAATTTATGGAAGAAAAGTCAAAATCGAAAATTTCATAAGGGGTACCTCTTTGCAAAAAAAATCGACTTTTTAAAAATTTTCTCAGAAATGGCTATAATTTTGGTAAAAGCATTCTTTTGGCCAATAGATTCCATATCAAATCATTTTCAATGGTAAGGAATCGTATTTTTAAATTTATGGAAGAAAAGTCAAAATCGAAAATTTCATAAGGGGTACCTCTTTGCAAAAAAAATCGACTTTTTAAAATTTTCTCAGAAATGGCTATAATTTTGGTGAAAGCATTCTTTTGCCAATAGATTCCATAACAAATCATTTTCAATGGTAAGGAATCGTATTTTTTAATTTATGGAAGAAAAGTCAAAATCGAAAATTTCATAAAGGGTACCTCTTTGCAAAAAAAATCGACTTTTTAAAAATTTTCTCAGAAATGGCTATAATTTTGGCAAAAGCATTCTTTTGGCCAATAGATTCCATAACAAATCATTTTCAATGGCAAGGAATCGTATTTTTAAATTTATGGAAGAAAAGTCAAAATCGAAAATTTCATAAGGGGTACCTCTTTGCAAAAAAAATCGACTTTTTAAAAATTTTCTCAGAAATGGCTATAATTTTGGTAAAAGCATTTTTTGGCCAATAGATTCCATAACAAATCATTTTCAATGGTAAGGAATCGTATTTTTTAATTTATGGAAGAAAAGTCAAAATCGAAAATTTCATAAGGGGTACCTCTTTGCAAAAAAAATCGACTTTTTAAAAATTTTCTCAGAAATGGCTATAATTTTGGTAAAAGCATTCTTTTGGCCAATAGATTCCATAACAAATCATTTTCAGTGGTAAGGAATCGTAATTTTAAATTTATGGAAGAAAAGTCAAAATCGAAAATTTCATAAGGGGTACCTCTTTGCAAAAAAAATCGACTTTTTAAACATTTTCTCAGAAATGGCTATAATTTTGGTAAAAGCATTCTTTTGGCCAATAGATTCCATAACAAATCATTTTCAATGGTAAGGAATCGTATTTTTTAATTTATGGAAGAAAATTCAAAATCGAAAATTTCATAAGGGGTACCTCTTTGCAAAAAAAAATCGACTTTTTAAAAATTTTCTCAGAAATGGCTATAATTTTGGTAAAAGCATTCTTTTGGCCAATAGATTCCATATCAAATCATTTTCAATGGTAAGGAATCGTATTTTTAAATTTATGGAAGAAAAGTCAAAATCGAAAATTTCATAAGGGGTACCTCTTTGCAAAAAAAAATCGACTTCTTAAAAATTTTCTCAGAAATGGCTATAATTTTGGCAAAAGCATTCTTTTGGCCAATAGATTCCATAACAAATCATTTTCAATGGCAAGGAATCGTATTTTTAAATTTATGGAAGAAAAGTCAAAATCGAAAATTTCATAAGGGGTACCTCTTTGCAAAAAAAATCGACTTTTTAAAAATTTTCTCAGAAATGGCTATAATTTTGGTAAAAGCATTCTTTTGGCCAATAGATTCCATATCAAATCATTTTCAATGGTAAGGAATCGTATTTTTAAATTTATGGAAGAAAAGTCAAAATCGAAAATTTCATAAGGGGTACCTCTTTGCAAAAAAAATCGACTTTTTAAAATTTTCTCAGAAATGGCTATAATTTTGGTGAAAGCATTCTTTTGCCAATAGATTCCATAACAAATCATTTTCAATGGTAAGGAATCGTATTTTTTAATTTATGGAAGAAAAGTCAAAATCGAAAATTTCATAAAGGGTACCTCTTTGCAAAAAAAATCGACTTTTTAAAAATTTTCTCAGAAATGGCTATAATTTTGGCAAAAGCATTCTTTTGGCCAATAGATTCCATAACAAATCATTTTCAATGGCAAGGAATCGTATTTTTAAATTTATGGAAGAAAAGTCAAAATCGAAAATTTCATAAGGGGTACCTCTTTGCAAAAAAAATCGACTTTTTAAAAATTTTCTCAGAAATGGCTATAATTTTGGTAAAAGCATTTTTTGGCCAATAGATTCCATAACAAATCATTTTCAATGGTAAGGAATCGTATTTTTTAATTTATGGAAGAAAAGTCAAAATCGAAAATTTCATAAGGGGTACCTCTTTGCAAAAAAAATCGACTTTTTAAAAATTTTCTCAGAAATGGCTATAATTTTGGTAAAAGCATTCTTTTGGCCAATAGATTCCATAACAAATCATTTTCAGTGGTAAGGAATCGTAATTTTAAATTTATGGAAGAAAAGTCAAAATCGAAAATTTCATAAGGGGTACCTCTTTGCAAAAAAAATCGACTTTTTAAACATTTTCTCAGAAATGGCTATAATTTTGGTAAAAGCATTCTTTTGGCCAATAGATTCCATAACAAATCATTTTCAATGGTAAGGAATCGTATTTTTTAATTTATGGAAGAAAATTCAAAATCGAAAATTTCATAAGGGGTACCTCTTTGCAAAAAAAAATCGACTTTTTAAAAATTTTCTCAGAAATGGCTATAATTTTGGTAAAAGCATTCTTTTGGCCAATAGATTCCATATCAAATCATTTTCAATGGTAAGGAATCGTATTTTTAAATTTATGGAAGAAAAGTCAAAATCGAAAATTTCATAAGGGGTACCTCTTTGCAAAAAAAATCGACTTTTTAAAATTTTCTCAGAAATGGCTATAATTTTGGTGAAAGCATTCTTTTGCCAATAGATTCCATAACAAATCATTTTCAATGGTAAGGAATCGTATTTTTTAATTTATGGAAGAAAAGTCAAGATCGAAAATTTCATAAGGGGTACCTCTTTGCAAAAAAAATCGGCTTTTTAAAAATTTTCTCAGAAATGGCTATAATTTTGGTAAAAGCATTCTTTTGGCCAATAGATTCCATAACAAATCATTTTCAATGGTAAGGAATCGTATTTTTTAATTTATGGAAGAAAAGTCAAAATCGAAAATTTCATAAGGGGTACGTACTTCTTTGCAAAAAAAATCGACTTTTTAAAAATTTTCTCAGAAATGGCTATAATTTTGGTAAAAGCATTCTTTTGGCCAATAGATTCCATAACAAATCATTTTCAATGGTAAGGAATCGTATTTTTAAATTTATGGAAGAAAAGTCAAAATCGAAAATTTCATAAGGGGTACCTCTTTGCAAAAAAAATCGACTTTTTAAAAATTTTCTCAGAAATGGCTATAATTTTGGTAAAAGCATTCTTTTGGCCAATAGATTCCATAACAAATCATTTTCAATGGTAAGGAATCGTATTTTTAAATTTATGGAAGAAAAGTCAAAATCGAAAATTTCATAAGGGGTACCTCTTTGCAAAAAAAATCGACTTTTTAAAAATTTTCTCAGAAATGGCTATAATTTTGGTAAAAGCATTCTTTTGGCCAATAGATTCCATAACAAATCATTTTCAATGGTAAGGAATCGTATTTTTAAATTTATGGAAGAAAAGTCAAAATCGAAAATTTCATAAGGGGTACCTCTTTGCAAAAAAAATCGACTTTTTAAAAATTTTCTCAGAAATGGCAATAATTTTGGTAGAAGCATTCTTTTGGCCAATAGATTCCATAACAAATCATTTTCAATGGTAAGGAATCGTATTTTTAAATTTATGGAAGAAAAGTCAAAATCGAAAATTTCATAAGGGGTACCTCTTTGCAAAAAAAATCGACTTTTTAAAAATTTTCTCAGAAATGGCTATAATTTTGGTAAAAGCATTCTTTTGGCCAATAGATTCCATAACAAATCATTTTCAATGGTAAGGAATCGTATTTTTAAATCTATGGAAGAAAAGTCAAAATCGAAAATTTCATAAGGGGTACCTCTTTGCAAAAAAAATCGACTTTTTAAAAATTTTCTCAGAAATGGCTATAATTTTGGTAAAAGCATTCTTTTGGCCAATAGATTCCATAACAAATCATTTTCAATGGTAAGGAATCGTATTTTTAAATTTATGGAAGAAAAGTCAAAATCGAAAATTTCATAAGGGGTACCTCTTTGCAAAAAAAATCGACTTTTTAAAAATTTTCTCAGAAATGGCAATAATTTTGGTAAAAGCATTCTTTTGGCCAATAGATTCCATAACAAATCATTTTCAATGGTAAGGAATCGTATTTTTAAATTTATGGAAGAAAAGTCAAAATCGAAAATTTCATAAGGGGTACCTCTTTGCAAAAAAAATCGACTTTTTAAAAATTTTCTCAGAAATGGCTATAATTTTGGTAAGAGCATTCTTTTGGCCAATAGATTCCATAACAAATCATTTTCAATGGTAAGGAATCGTATTTTAGAATTTATGGAAGAAAAGTCAAAATCGAAAATTTCATAAGGGGTACCTCTTTGCAAAAAAAATCGACTTTTTAAAAATTTTCTCAGAAATGGCTATAATTTTGGTAAAAGCATTCTTTTGGCCAATAGATTCCATAACAAATCATTTTCAATGGTAAGGAATCGTATTTTTAAATTTATGGAAGAAAAGTCAAAATCGAAAATTTCATAAGGGGTACCTCTTTGCAAAAAAAATCGACTTTTTAAAAATTTTCTCAGAAATGGCTATAATTTTGGTAAGAGCATTCTTTTGGCCAATAGATTCCATAACAAATCATTTTCAATGGTAAGGAATCGTATTTTAGAATTTATGGAAGAAAAGTCAAAATCGAAAATTTCATAAGGGGTACCTCTTTGCAAAAAAAATCGACTTTTTAAAAATTTTCTCAGAAATGGCTATAATTTTGGTAAAAGCATTCTTTTGGCCAATAGATTCCATAACAAATCATTTTCAATGGTAAGGAATCGTATTTTTAAATTTATGGAAGAAAAGTCAAAATCGAAAATTTCATAAGGGGTACCTCTTTGCAAAAAAAATCGACTTTTTAAAAATTTTCTCAGAAATGGCTATAATTTTGGTAAAAGCATTCTTTTGGCCAATAGATTCCATAACAAATCATTTTCAATGGTAAGGAATCGTATTTTTAAATTTATGGAAGAAAAGTCAAAATCGAAAATTTCATAAGGGGTACCTCTTTGCAAAAAAAATCGACTTTTTAAAAATTTTCTCAGAAATGGCTATAATTTTGGTAAAAGCATTCTTTTGGCCAATAGATTCCATAACAAATCATTTTCAATGGTAAGGAATCGTATTTTTAAATTTATGGAAGAAAAGTCAAAATCGAAAATTTCATAAGGGGTACCTCTTTGCAAAAAAAATCGACTTTTCAAAAATTTTCTCAGAAATGGCTATAATTTTGGTAAAAGCATTCTTTTGGCCAATAGATTCCATAACAAATCATTTTCAATGGTAAGGAATCGTATTTTTAAATTTATGGAAGAAAAGTCAAAATCGAAAATTTCATAAGGGGTACCTCTTTGCAAAAAAAATCGACTTTTCAAAAATTTTCTCAGAAATGGCTATAATTTTGGTAAAAGCATTCTTTTGGCCAATAGATTCCATAACAAATCATTTTCAATGGTAAGGAATCGTATTTTTAAATTTATGGAAGAAAAGTCAAAATCGAAAATTTCATAAGGGGTACCTCTTTGCAAAAAAAATCGACTTTTCAAAAATTTTCTCAGAAATGGCTATAATTTTGGTAAAAGCATTCTTTTGGCCAATAGATTCCATAACAAATCATTTTCAATGGTAAGGAATCGTATTTTTAAATTTATGGAAGAAAAGTCAAAATCGAAAATTTCATAAGGGGTACCTCTTTGCAAAAAAAATCGACTTTTCAAAAATTTTCTCAGAAATGGCTATAATTTTGGTAAAAGCATTCTTTTGGCCAATAGATTCCATAACAAATCATTTTCAATGGTAAGGAATCGTATTTTTAAATTTATGGAAGAAAAGTCAAAATCGAAAATTTCATAAGGGGTACCTCTTTACAAAAAAAATCGACTTTTTAAAAATTTTCTCAGAAATGGCTATAATTTTGGTAAAAGCATTCTTTTGGCCAATAGATTCCATAACAAATCATTTTCAATGGTAAGGAATCGTATTTTTAAATTTATGGAAGAAAAGTCAAAATCGAAAATTTCATAAGGGGTACCTCTTTGCAAAAAAAATCGACTTTTCAAAAATTTTCTCAGAAATGGCTATAATTTTGGTAAAAGCATTCTTTTGGCCAAGAGATTCCATAACAAATCATTTTCAATGGTAAGGAATCGTATTTTTAAATTTATGGAAGAAAAGTCAAAATCGAAAATTTCATAAGGGGTACCTCTTTGCAAAAAAAATCGACTTTTCAAAAATTTTCTCAGAAATGGCTATAATTTTGGTAAAAGCATTCTTTTGGCCAATAGATTCCATAACAAATCATTTTCAATGGTAAGGAATCGTATTTTTAAATTTATGGAAGAAAAGTCAAAATCGAAAATTTCATAAGGGGTACCTCTTTGCAAAAAAAATCGACTTTTCAAAAATTTTCTCAGAAATGGCTATAATTTTGGTAAAAGCATTCTTTTGGCCAATAGATTCCATAACAAATCATTTTCAATGGTAAGGAATCGTATTTTTAAATTTATGGAAGAAAAGTCAAAATCGAAAATTTCATAAGGGGTACCTCTTTGCAAAAAAAATCGACTTTTCAAAAATTTTCTCAGAAATGGCTATAATTTTGGTAAAAGCATTCTTTTGGCCAATAGATTCCATAACAAATCATTTTCAATGGTAAGGAATCGTATTTTTAAATTTATGGAAGAAAAGTCAAAATCGAAAATTTCATAAGGGGTACCTCTTTGCAAAAAAAATCGACTTTTCAAAAATTTTCTCAGAAATGGCTATAATTTTGGTAAAAGCATTCTTTTGGCCAATAGATTCCATAACAAATCATTTTCAATGGTAAGGAATCGTATTTTTAAATTTATGGAAGAAAAGTCAAAATCGAAAATTTCATGAGGGGTACCTCTTTGCAAAAAAAATCGACTTTTTAAAAATTTTCTCAGAAATGGCTATAATTTTGGTAAAAGCATTCTTTTGGCCAATAGATTCCATAACAAATCATTTTCAATGGTAAGGAATCGTATTTTTAAATTTATGGAAGAAAAGTCAAAATCGAAAATTTCAAAAGGGGTACCTCTTTGCAAAAAAAATCGACTTTTCAAAAATTTTCTCAGAAATGGCTATAATTTTGGTAAAAGCATTCTTTTGGCCAATAGATTCCATAACAAATCATTTTCAATGGTAAGGAATCGTATTTTTAAATTTATGGAAGAAAAGTCAAAATCGAAAATTTCATAAGGGGTACCTCTTTGCAAAAAAAATCGACTTTTCAAAAATTTTCTCAGAAATGGCTATAATTTTGGTAAAAGCATTCTTTTGGCCAATAGATTCCATAACAAATCATTTTCAATGGTAAGGAATCGTATTTTTAAATTTATGGAAGAAAAGTCAAAATCGAAAATTTCATAAGGGGTACCTCTTTGCAAAAAAAATCGACTTTTCAAAAATTTTCTCAGAAATGGCTATAATTTTGGTAAAAGCATTCTTTTGGCCAATAGATTCCATAACAAATCATTTTCAATGGTAAGGAATCGTATTTTTAAATTTATGGAAGAAAAGTCAAAATCGAAAATTTCATAAGGGGTACCTCTTTGCAAAAAAAATCGACTTTTCAAAAATTTTCTCAGAAATGGCTATAATTTTGGTAAAAGCATTCTTTTGGCCAATAGATTCCATAACAAATCATTTTCAATGGTAAGGAATCGTATTTTTAAATTTATGGAAGAAAAGTCAAAATCGAAAATTTCATAAGGGGTACCTCTTTGCAAAAAAAATCGACTTTTCAAAAATTTTCTCAGAAATGGCTATAATTTTGGTAAAAGCATTCTTTTGGCCAATAGATTCCATAACAAATCATTTTCAATGGTAAGGAATCGTATTTTTAAATTTATGGAAGAAAAGTCAAAATCGAAAATTTCATAAGGGGTACCTCTTTGCAAAAAAAATCGACTTTTCAAAAATTTTCTCAGAAATGGCTATAATTTTGGTAAAAGCATTCTTTTGGCCAATAGATTCCATAACAAATCATTTTCAATGGTAAGGAATCGTATTTTTAAATTTATGGAAGAAAAGTCAAAATCGAAAATTTCATAAGGGGTACCTCTTTGCAAAAAAAATCGACTTTTCAAAAATTTTCTCAGAAATGGCTATAATTTTGGTAAAAGCATTCTTTTGGCCAATAGATTCCATAACAAATCATTTTCAATGGTAAGGAATCGTATTTTTAAATTTATGGAAGAAAAGTCAAAATCGAAAATTTCATAAGGGGTACCTCTTTGCAAAAAAAATCGACTTTTCAAAAATTTTCTCAGAAATGGCTATAATTTTGGTAAAAGCATTCTTTTGGCCAATAGATTCCATAACAAATCATTTTCAATGGTAAGGAATCGTATTTTTAAATTTATGGAAGAAAAGTCAAAATCGAAAATTTCATAAGGGGTACCTCTTTGCAAAAAAAATCGACTTTTCAAAAATTTTCTCAGAAATGGCTATAATTTTGGTAAAAGCATTCTTTTGGCCAATAGATTCCATAACAAATCATTTTCAATGGTAAGGAATCGTATTTTTAAATTTATGGAAGAAAAGTCAAAATCGAAAATTTCATAAGGGGTACCTCTTTGCAAAAAAAATCGACTTTTCAAAAATTTTCTCAGAAATGGCTATAATTTTGGTAAAAGCATTCTTTTGGCCAATAGATTCCATAACAAATCATTTTCAATGGTAAGGAATCGTATTTTTAAATTTATGGAAGAAAAGTCAAAATCGAAAATTTCATAAGGGGTACCTCTTTGCAAAAAAAATCGACTTTTCAAAAATTTTCTCAGAAATGGCTATAATTTTGGTAAAAGCATTCTTTTGGCCAATAGATTCCATAACAAATCATTTTCAATGGTAAGGAATCGTATTTTTAAATTTATGGAAGAAAAGTCAAAATCGAAAATTTCATAAGGGGTACCTCTTTGCAAAAAAAATCGACTTTTCAAAAATTTTCTCAGAAATGGCTATAATTTTGGTAAAAGCATTCTTTTGGCCAATAGATTCCATAACAAATCATTTTCAATGGTAAGGAATCGTATTTTTAAATTTATGGAAGAAAAGTCAAAATCGAAAATTTCATAAGGGGTACCTCTTTGCAAAAAAAATCGACTTTTCAAAAATTTTCTCAGAAATGGCTATAATTTTGGTAAAAGCATTCTTTTGGCCAATAGATTCCATAACAAATCATTTTCAATGGTAAGGAATCGTATTTTTAAATTTATGGAAGAAAAGTCAAAATCGAAAATTTCATAAGGGGTACCTCTTTGCAAAAAAAATCGACTTTTCAAAAATTTTCTCAGAAATGGCTATAATTTTGGTAAAAGCATTCTTTTGGCCAATAGATTCCATAACAAATCATTTTCAATGGTAAGGAATCGTATTTTTAAATTTATGGAAGAAAAGTCAAAATCGAAAATTTCATAAGGGGTACCTCTTTGCAAAAAAAATCGACTTTTCAAAAATTTTCTCAGAAATGGCTATAATTTTGGTAAAAGCATTCTTTTGGCCAATAGATTCCATAACAAATCATTTTCAATGGTAAGGAATCGTATTTTTAAATTTATGGAAGAAAAGTCAAAATCGAAAATTTCATAAGGGGTACCTCTTTGCAAAAAAAATCGACTTTTCAAAAATTTTCTCAGAAATGGCTATAATTTTGGTAAAAGCATTCTTTTGGCCAATAGATTCCATAACAAATCATTTTCAATGGTAAGGAATCGTATTTTTAAATTTATGGAAGAAAAGTCAAAATCGAAAATTTCATAAGGGGTACCTCTTTGCAAAAAAAATCGACTTTTCAAAAATTTTCTCAGAAATGGCTATAATTTTGGTAAAAGCATTCTTTTGGCCAATAGATTCCATAACAAATCATTTTCAATGGTAAGGAATCGTATTTTTAAATTTATGGAAGAAAAGTCAAAATCGAAAATTTCATAAGGGGTACCTCTTTGCAAAAAAAATCGACTTTTCAAAAATTTTCTCAGAAATGGCTATAATTTTGGTAAAAGCATTCTTTTGGCCAATAGATTCCATAACAAATCATTTTCAATGGTAAGGAATCGTATTTTTAAATTTATGGAAGAAAAGTCAAAATCGAAAATTTCATAAGGGGTACCTCTTTGCAAAAAAAATCGACTTTTCAAAAATTTTCTCAGAAATGGCTATAATTTTGGTAAAAGCATTCTTTTGGCCAATAGATTCCATAACAAATCATTTTCAATGGTAAGGAATCGTATTTTTAAATTTATGGAAGAAAAGTCAAAATCGAAAATTTCATAAGGGGTACCTCTTTGCAAAAAAAATCGACTTTTCAAAAATTTTCTCAGAAATGGCTATAATTTTGGTAAAAGCATTCTTTTGGCCAATAGATTCCATAACAAATCATTTTCAATGGTAAGGAATCGTATTTTTAAATTTATGGAAGAAAAGTCAAAATCGAAAATTTCATAAGGGGTACCTCTTTGCAAAAAAAATCGACTTTTCAAAAATTTTCTCAGAAATGGCTATAATTTTGGTAAAAGCATTCTTTTGGCCAATAGATTCCATAACAAATCATTTTCAATGGTAAGGAATCGTATTTTTAAATTTATGGAAGAAAAGTCAAAATCGAAAATTTCATAAGGGGTACCTCTTTGCAAAAAAAATCGACTTTTCAAAAATTTTCTCAGAAATGGCTATAATTTTGGTAAAAGCATTCTTTTGGCCAATAGATTCCATAACAAATCATTTTCAATGGTAAGGAATCGTATTTTTAAATTTATGGAAGAAAAGTCAAAATCGAAAATTTCATAAGGGGTACCTCTTTGCAAAAAAAATCGACTTTTCAAAAATTTTCTCAGAAATGGCTATAATTTTGGTAAAAGCATTCTTTTGGCCAATAGATTCCATAACAAATCATTTTCAATGGTAAGGAATCGTATTTTTAAATTTATGGAAGAAAAGTCAAAATCGAAAATTTCATAAGGGGTACCTCTTTGCAAAAAAATCGACTTTTCAAAAATTTTCTCAGAAATGGCTATAATTTTGGTAAAAGCATTCTTTTGGCCAATAGATTCCATAACAAATCATTTTCAATGGTAAGGAATCGTATTTTTAAATTTATGGAAGAAAAGTCAAAATCGAAAATTTCATAAGGGGTACCTCTTTGCAAAAAAAATCGACTTTTCAAAAATTTTCTCAGAAATGGCTATAATTTTGGTAAAAGCATTCTTTTGGCCAATAGATTCCATAACAAATCATTTTCAATGGTAAGGAATCGTATTTTTAAATTTATGGAAGAAAAGTCAAAATCGAAAATTTCATAAGGGGTACCTCTTTGCAAAAAAAATCGACTTTTCAAAAATTTTCTCAGAAATGGCTATAATTTTGGTAAAAGCATTCTTTTGGCCAATAGATTCCATAACAAATCATTTTCAATGGTAAGGAATCGTATTTTTAAATTTATGGAAGAAAAGTCAAAATCGAAAATTTCATAAGGGGTACCTCTTTGCAAAAAAAATCGACTTTTCAAAAATTTTCTCAGAAATGGCTATAATTTTGGTAAAAGCATTCTTTTGGCCAATAGATTCCATAACAAATCATTTTCAATGGTAAGGAATCGTATTTTTAATTTATGGAAGAAAAGTCAAAATCGAAAATTTCATAAGGGGTACCTCTTTGCAAAAAAAATCGACTTTTTAAAAATTTTTTCAGAAATGGCTATAATTTTGGTAAAAGCATTCTTTTGGCCAATAGATTCCATAACAAATCATTTTCAATGGTAAGGAATCGTATTTTTTAATTTATGGAAGAAAAGTCAAAATCGAAAATTTCATAAGGGGTACCTCTTTGCAAAAAAAATCGACTTTTTAAAAATTTTCTCAGAAATGGCTATAATTTTGGTAAAAGCATTCTTTTGGCCAATAGATTCCATAACAAATCATTTTCAATGGTAAGGAATCGTATTTTTAAATTTATGGAAGAAAAGTCAAAATCGAAAATTTCATAAGGGGTACCTCTTTGCAAAAAAAATCGACTTTTTAAAAATTTTCTCAGAAATGGCTATAATTTTGGTAAAAGCATTATTTTGGCCAATAGATTCCATAACAAATCATTTTCAATGGTAAGGAATCGTATTTTTAAATTTATGGAAGAAAAGTCAAAATCGAAAATTTCATAAGGGGTACCTCTTTGCAAAAATTTTCTCAGAAATGGCTATAATTTTGGTAAAAGCATTCTTTTGGCCAATAGATTCCATAACAAATCATTTTCAATGGTAAGGAATCGTATTTTTAAATTTATGGAAGAAAAGTCAAAATCGAAAATTTCATAAGGGGTACCTCTTTGCAAAAAAAATCGACTTTTCAAAAATTTTCTCAGAAATGGCTATAATTTTGGTAAAAGCATTCTTTTGGCCAATAGATTCCATAACAAATCATTTTCAATGGTAAGGAATCGTATTTTTAAATTTATGGAAGAAAAGTCAAAATCGAAAATTTCATAAGGGGTACCTCTTTGCAAAAAAAATCGACTTTTTAAAAATTTTTTCAGAAATGGCTATAATTTTGGTAAAAGCATTCTTTTGGCCAATAGATTCCATAACAAATCATTTTCAATGGTAAGGAATCGTATTTTTTAATTTATGGAAGAAAAGTCAAAATCGAAAATTTCATAAGGGGTACCTCTTTGCAAAAAAAATCGACTTTTTAAAAATTTTCTCAGAAATGGCTATAATTTTGGTAAAAGCATACTTTTGGCCAATAGATTCCATAACAAATCATTTTCAATGGTAAGGAATCGTATTTTTTAATTTATGGAAGAAAAGTCAAAATCGAAAATTTCATAAGGGGTACCTCTTTGCAAAAAAAATCGACTTTTTAAAAATTTTCTCAGAAATGGCTGTAATTTTGGCAAAAGCATTCTTTTGGCCAATAGATTCCATAACAAATCATTTTCAATGGCAAGGAATCGTATTTTTAAATTTATGGAAGAAAAGTCAAAATCGAAAATTTCATAAGGGGTACCTCTTTGCAAAAAAAATCGACTTTTTAAAAATTTTCTCAGAAATGGCTATAATTTTGGTAAAAGCATTCTTTTGGCCAATAGATTCCATAACAAATCATTTTCAATGGTAAGGAATCGTATTTTTAAATTTATGGAAGAAAAGTCAAAATCGAAAATTTCATAAGGGGTACCTCTTTGCAAAAAAATCGACTTTTTAAAAATTTTCTCAGAAATGGCTATAATTTTGGTAAAAGCATTCTTTTGGCCAATAGATTCCATAACAAATCATTTTCAATGGTAAGGAATCGTATTTTTAAATTTATGGAAGAAAAGTCAAAATCGAAAATTTCATAAGGGGTACCTCTTTGCAAAAAAAATCGACTTTTTAAAAATTTTCTCAGAAATGGCTATAATTTTGGTAAAAGCATTCTTTTGGCCAATAGATTCCATAACAAATCATTTTCAATGGTAAGGAATCGTATTTTTTAATTTATGGAAGAAAAGTCAAAATCGAAAATTTCATAAGGGGTACCTCTTTGCAAAAAAAATCGACTTTTTAAAAATTTTTTCAGAAATGGCTATAATTTTGGTAAAAGCATTTTTTGGCCAATAGATTCCATAACAAATCATTTTCAATGGTAAGGAATCGTATTTTTTAATTTATGGAAGAAAAGTCAAAATCGAAAATTTCATAAGGGGTACCTCTTTGCAAAAAAAATCGACTTTTTAAAAATTTTCTCAGAAATGGCTATAATTTTGGTAAAAGCATTCTTTTGGCCAATAGATTCCATAACAAATCATTTTCAATGGTAAGGAATCGTATTCTTTAATTTATGGAAGAAAAGTCAAAATCGAAAATTTCATAAGGGGTACCTCTTTGCAAAAAAAATCGACTTTTTAAAAATTTTCTCAGAAATGGCTATAATTTTGGCAAAAGCATTCTTTTGGCCAATAGATTCCATAACAAATCATTTTCAATGGCAAGGAATCGTATTTTTAAATTTATGGAAGAAAAGTCAAAATCGAAAATTTCATAAGGGGTACCTCTTTGCAAAAAAAATCGACTTTTTAAAAATTTTCTCAGAAATGGCTATAATTTTGGTAAAAGCATTCTTTTGGCCAATAGATTCCATAACAAATCATTTTCAATGGTAAGGAATCGTATTTTTAAATTTATGGAAGAAAAGTCAAAATCGAAAATTTCATAAGGGGTACCTCTTTGCAAAAAAAATCGACTTTTTAAAAATTTTCTCAGAAATGGCTATAATTTTGGTAAAAGCATTCTTTTGGCCAATAGATTCCATAACAAATCATTTTCAATGGTAAGGAATCGTATTTTTTAATTTATGGAAGAAAAGTCAAAATCGAAAATTTCATAAGGGGTACCTCTTTGCAAAAAAAATCGACTTTTTAAAAATTTTTTCAGAAATGGCTATAATTTTGGTAAAAGCATTTTTTGGCCAATAGATTCCATAACAAATCATTTTCAATGGTAAGGAATCGTATTTTTTAATTTATGGAAGAAAAGTCAAAATCGAAAATTTCATAAGGGGTACCTCTTTGCAAAAAAAATCGACTTTTTAAAAATTTTCTCAGAAATGGCTATAATTTTGGTAAAAGCATTCTTTTGGCCAATAGATTCCATAACAAATCATTTTCAATGGTAAGGAATCGTATTCTTTAATTTATGGAAGAAAATTCAAAATCGAAAATTTCATAAGGGCTACCTCTTTGCAAAAAAAATCGACTTTTTAAAAATTTTCTCAGAAATGGCTATAATTTTGGTAAAAGCATTCTTTTGGCCAATAGATTCCATAACAAATCATTTTCAATGGTAAGGAATCGTATTTTTAAATTTATGGAAGAAAAGTCAAAATCGAAAATTTCATAACGGGTACCTCTTTGCAAAAAAAATCGACTTTTTAAAAATTTTCTCAGAAATGGCTATAATTTTGGTAAAAGCATTCTTTTGGCCAATAGATTCCATAACAAATCATTTTCAATGGAAAGGAATCGTATTTTTTTATTTATGGAAGAAAAGTCAAAATCGAAAATTTCATAAGGGGTACCTCTTTGCAAAAAAAATCGACTTTTTAAAAATTTTCTCAGAAATGGCTATAATTTTGGTAAAAGCATTCTTTTGGCCAATAGATTCCATAACAAATCATTTTCAATGGTAAGGAATCGTACTTTTAAATTTATGGAAGAACAGTCAAAATCGAAAATTTCATAAGGGGTACCTCTTTGCAAAAAAATCGACTTTTTAAAAATTTTCTCAGAAATGGCTATAATTTTGGTAAAAGCATTCTTTTGGCCAACAGATTCAATAACAAATCATTTTCAATGGTAAGGAATCGTATTTTTAAATTTATGGAAGAAAAGTCAAAATCGAAAATTTCATAAGGGGTACGTACCTCTTTGCAAAAAAAATCGACTTTTTAAAAATTTTCTCAGAAATGGCTATAATTTTGGTAAAAGCATTCTTTTGGCCAATAGATTCCATAACAAATCATTTTCAATGGTAAGGAATCGTATTTTTAAATTTATGGAAGAAAAGTCAAAATCGAAAATTTCATAAGGGGTACCTCTTTGCAAAAAAAATCGACTTTTTAAAAATTTTCTCAGAAATGGCTATAATTTTGGTAAAAGCATTCTTTTGGCCAATAGATTCCATAACAAATCATTTTCAATGGTAAGGAATCGTACTTTTAAATTTATGGAAGAAAAGTCAAAATCGAAAATTTCATAAAAAATCGACTTTTTAAAAATTTTCTCAGAAATGGCTATAATTTTGGTAAAAGCATTCTTTTGGCCAATAGATTCCATAACAAATCATTTTCAATGGTAAGGAATCGTACTTTTAAATTTATGGAAGAAAAGTCAAAATCGAAAATTTCATAAGGGGTACCTCTTTGCAAAAAAAATCGACTTTTTAAAAATTTTCTCAGAAATGGCTATAATTTTGGTAAAAGCATTCTTTTGGCCAATAGATTCCATAACAAATCATTTTCAATGGTAAGGAATCGTACTTTTAAATTTATGGAAGAAAAGTCAAAATCGAAAATTTCATAAAAAATCGACTTTTTAAAAATTTTCTCAGAAATGGCTATAATTTTGGTAAAAGCATTCTTTTGGCCAATAGATTCCATAACAAATCATTTTTAATGGTAAGGAATCGTATTTTTAAATTTATGGAAGAAAAGTCAAAATCGAAAATTTCATAAGGGGTACCTCTTTGCAAAAAAAATCGACTTTTTAAAAATTTTCTCAGAAATGGCTATAATTTTGGTAAAAGCATTCTTTTGGCCAATAGATTCCATAACAAATCATTTTCAATGGTAAGGAATCGTATTTTTAAATTTATGGAAGAAAAGTCAAAATCGAAAATTTTATAAGGGGTACGTACCTCCTTGCAAAAAAAATCGACTTTTTAAAAATTTTCTCAGAAATGGCTATAATTTTGGTAAAAGCATTCTTTTGGCCAATAGATTCCATAACAAATCATTTTCAATGGTAAGGAATCGTATTTTTAAATTTATGGAAGAAAAGTCAAAATCGAAAATTTCATAAGGGGTACCTCTTTGCAAAAAAAATCGACTTTTTAAAAATTTTCTCAGAAATGGCTATAATTTTGGTAAAAGCATTCTTTTGGCCAATAGATTCCATAACAAATCATTTTCAATGGTAAGGAATCGTACTTTTAAATTTATGGAAGAAAAGTCAAAATCGAAAATTTCATAAAAAATCGACTTTTTAAAAATTTTCTCAGAAATGGCTATAATTTTGGTAAAAGCATTCTTTTGGCCAATAGATTCCATAACAAATCATTTTCAATGGTAAGGAATCGTACTTTTAAATTTATGGAAGAAAAGTCAAAATCGAAAATTTCATAAGGGGTACCTCTTTGCAAAAAAAAATCGACTTTTTAAAAATTTTCTCAGAAATGGCTATAATTTTGGTAAAAGCATTCTTTTGGCCAATAGATTCCATAACAAATCATTTTCAATGGTAAAGAATCGTACTTTTAAATTTATGGAAGAAAAGTCAAAATCGAAAATTTCATAAGGGGTACCTCTTTGCAAAAAAAAATCGACTTTTTAAAAATTTTCTCAGAAATGGCTATAATTTTGGTAAAAGCATTCTTTTGGCCAATAGATTCCATAACAAATCATTTTCAATGGTAAGGAATCGTACTTTTAAATTTATGGAAGAAAAGTCAAAATCGAAAATTTCATAAGGGGTACCTCTTTGCAAAAAAAATCGACTTTTTAAAAATTTTCTCAGAAATGGCTATAATTTTGGTAAAAGCATTCTTTTGGCCAATAGATTCCATAACAAATCATTTTCAATGGTAAGGAATCGTACTTTTAAATTTATGGAAGAAAAGTCAAAATCGAAAATTTCATAAAGGGTACCTCTTTGCAAAAAAAATCGACTTTTTAAAAATTTTCTCAGAAATGGCTATAATTTTGGTAAAAGCATTCTTTTGGCCAATAGATTCCATAACAAATCATTTTCAATGGTAAGGAATCGTACTTTTAAATTTATGGAAGAAAAGTCAAAATCGAAAATTTCATAAGGGGTACCTCTTTGCAAAAAAAATCGACTTTTTAAAAATTTTCTCAGAAATGGCTATAACTTTGGTAAAAGCATTCTTTTGGCCAATAGATTCCATAACAAATCATTTTCAATGGTAAGGAATCGTATTTTTAAATTTATGGAAGAAAAGTCAAAATCGAAAATTTCATAAGGGGTACCTCTTTGCAAAAAAATCGACTTTTTAAACATTTTCTCAGAAATGGCTATAATTTTGGTAAAAGCATTCTTTTGGCCAATAGATTCCATAACAAATCATTTTCAATGGTAAGAAATCGTATTTTTAAATTTATGGAAGAAAAGTCAAAATCGAAAATTTCATAAGGGGTACCTCTTTGCAAAAAAATCGACTTTTTAAAAATTTTCTCAGAAATGGCTATAATTTTGGTAAAAGCATTCTTTTGGCCAATAGATTCCATAACAAATCATTTTCAATGGTAAGGAATCGTATTTTTAAATTTATGGAAGAAAAGTCAAAATCGAAAATTTCATAAGGGGTACCTCTTTGCAAAAAAAATCGACTTTTTAAAAATTTTCTCAGAAATGGCTATAATTTTGGTAAAAGCATTCTTTTGGCCAATAGATTCCATAACAAATCATTTTCAATGGTAAGGAATCGTATTTTTAAATTTATGGAAGAAAAGTCAAAATCGAAAATTTCATAAGGGGTACCTCTTTGCAAAAAAAATCGACTTTTTAAAAATTTTCTCAGAAATGGCTATAATTTTGGTAAAAGCATTCTTTTGGCCAATAGATTCCATAACAAATCATTTTCAATGGTAAGGAATCGTATTTTTAAATTTATGGAAGAAAAGTCAAAATCGAAAATTTCATAAGGGGTACCTCTTTGCAAAAAAAATCGACTTTTTAAAAATTTTCTCAGAAATGGCTATAATTTTGGTAAAAGCATTCTTTTGGCCAATAGATTCCATAACAAATCATTTTCAATGGTAAGGAATCGTATTTTTAAATTTATGGAAGAAAAGTCAAAATCGAAAATTTCATAAGGGCTACCTCTTTGCAAAAAAAATCGACTTTTTAAAAATTTTCTCAGAAATGGCTATAATTTTGGTAAAAGCATTCTTTTGGCCAATAGATTCCATAACAAATCATTTTCAATGGTAAGGAATCGTACTTTTAAATTTATGGAAGAAAAGTCAAAATCGAAAATTTCATAAGGGGTACCTCTTTGCAAAAAAAATCGACTTTTTAAAAATTTTCTCAGAAATGGCTATAATTTTGGTAAAAGCATTCTTTTGGCCAATAGATTCCATAACAAATCATTTTCAATGGTAAGGAATCGTACTTTTAAATTTATGGAAGAAAAGTCAAAACCGAAAATTTCATAAGGGGTACCTCTTTGCAAAAAAAATCGACTTTTTAAAAATTTTCTCAGAAATGGCTATAATTTTGGTAAAAGCATTCTTTTGGCCAATAGATTCCATAACAAATCATTTTCAATGGTAAGGAATCGTACTTTTAAATTTATGGAAGAAAAGTCAAAATCGAAAATTTCATAAGGGGTACCTCTTTGCAAAAAAAATCGACTTTTTAAAAATTTTCTCAGAAATGGCTATAATTTTGGTAAAAGCATTCTTTTGGCCAATAGATTCCATAACAAATCATTTTCAATGGTAAGGAATCGTACTTTTAAATTTATGGAAGAAAAGTCAAAATCGAAAAATTCATAAGGGGTACCTCTTTGCAAAAAAAATCGACTTTTTAAAAATTTTCTCAGAAATGGCTATAATTTTGGTAAAAGCATTCTTTTGGCCAATAGATTCCATAACAAATCATTTTCAATGGTAAGGAATCGTATTTTTAAATTTATGGAAGAAAAGTCAAAATCGAAAATTTCATAAGGGGTACCTCTTTGCAAAAAAAATCGACTTTTTAAAAATTTTCTCAGAAATGGCTATAATTTTGGTAAAAGCATTCTTTTGGCCAATAGATTCCATAACAAATCATTTTCAATGGTAAGGAATCGTATTTTTAAATTTATGGAAGAAAAGTCAAAATCGAAAATTTCACAAGGGGTACCTCTTTGCAAAAAAATCGACTTTTTAAAAATTTTCTCAGAAATGGCTATAATTTTGGTAAAAGCATTCTTTTGGCCAATAGATTCCATAACAAATCATTTTCAATGGTAAGAAATCGTATTTTTAAATTTATGGAAGAAAAGTCAAAATCGAAAAATTCATAAGGGGTACCTCTTTGCAAAAAAAATCGACTTTTTAAAAATTTTCTCAGAAATGGCTATAATTTTGGTAAAAGCATTCTTTTGGCCAATAGATTCCATAACAAATCATTTTCAATGGTAAGGAATCGTATTTTTAAATTTATGGAAGAAAAGTCAAAATCGAAAATTTCATAAGGGGTACCTCTTTGCAAAAAAAATCGACTTTTTAAAAATTTTCTCAGAAATGGCTATAATTTTGGTAAAAGCATTCTTTTGGCCAATAGATTCCATAACAAATCATTTTCAATGGTAAGGAATCGTATTTTTAAATTTATGGAAGAAAAGTCAAAATCGAAAATTTCATAAGGGGTACCTCTTTGCAAAAAAAATCGACTTTTTAAAAATTTTCTCAGAAATGGCTATAATTTTGGTAAAAGCATTCTTTTGGCCAATAGATTCCATAACAAATCATTTTCAATGGTAAGGAATCGTATTTTTAAATTTATGGAAGAAAAGTCAAAATCGAAAATTTCATAAGGGGTACCTCTTTGCAAAAAAAATCGACTTTTTAAAAATTTTCTCAGAAATGGCTATAATTTTGGTAAAAGCATTCTTTTGGCCAATAGATTCCATAACAAATCATTTTCAATGGTAAGGAATCGTATTTTTAAATTTATGGAAGAAAAGTCAAAATCGAAAATTTCATAAGGGGTACCTCTTTGCAAAAAAAATCGACTTTTTAAAAATTTTCTCAGAAATGGCTATAATTTTGGTAAAAGCATTCTTTTGGCCAATAGATTCCATAACAAATCATTTTCAATGGTAAGGAATCGTATTTTTAAATTTATGGAAGAAAAGTCAAAATCGAAAATTTCATAAGGGGTACCTCTTTGCAAAAAAAATCGACTTTTTAAAAATTTTCTCAGAAATGGCTATAATTTTGGTAAAAGCATTCTTTTGGCCAATAGCTTCCATAACAAATCATTTTCAATGGTAAGGAATCGTACTTTTAAATTTATGGAAGAAAAGTCAAAATCGAAAATTTCATAAGGGGTACCTCTTTGCAAAAAAAAACGACTTTTTAAAAATTTTCTCAGAAATGGCTATAATTTTGGTAAAAGCATTCTTTTGGCCAATAGATTCCATAACAAATCATTTTCAATGGTAAGGAATCGTACTTTTAAATTTATGGAAGAAAAGTCAAAATCGAAAATTTCATAAGGGGTACCTCTTTGCAAAAAAAATCGACTTTTTAAAAATTTTCTCAGAAATGGCTATAATTTTGGTAAAAGCATTCTTTTGGCCAATAGATTCCATAACAAATCATTTTCAATGGTAAGGAATCGTACTTTTAAATTTTTGGAAGAAAAGTCAAAATCGAAAATTTCATAAGGGGTACCTCTTTGCAAAAAAAATCGACTTTTTAAAAATTTTCTCAGAAATGGCTATAATTTTGGTAAAAGCATTCTTTTGGCCAATAGATTCCATAACAAATCATTTTCAATGGTAAGGAATCGTACTTTTAAATTTATGGAAGAAAAGTCAAAATCGAAAATTTCATAAGGGGTACCTCTTTGCAAAAAAAATCGACTTTTTAAAAATTTTCTCAGAAATGGCTATAATTTTGGTAAAAGCATTCTTTTGGCCAATAGATTCCATAACAAATCATTTTCAATGGTAAGGAATCGTACTTTTAAATTTATGGAAGAAAAGTCAAAATCAAAAATTTCATAAGGGGTACCTCTTTGCAAAAAAAATCGACTTTTTAAAAATTTTCTCAGAAATGGCTATAATTTTGGTAAAAGCATTCTTTTGGCCAATAGATTCCATAACAAATCATTTTCAATGGTAAGGAATCGTACTTTTAAATTTATGGAAGAAAAGTCAAAATCGAAAATTTCATAAGGGGTACCTCTTTGCAAAAAAAATCGACTTTTTAAAAATTTTCTCAGAAATGGCTATAATTTTGGTAAAAGCATTCTTTTGGCCAATAGATTCCATAACAAATCATTTTCAATGGTAAGGAATCGTACTTTTAAATTTATGGAAGAAAAGTCAAAATCGAAAATTTCATAAGGGGTACCTCTTTGCAAAAAAAATCGACTTTTTAAAAATTTTCTCAGAAATGGCTATAATTTTGGTAAAAGCATTCTTTTGGCCAATAGCTTCCATAACAAATCATTTTCAATGGTAAGGAATCGTACTTTTAAATTTATGGAAGAAAAGTCAAAATCGAAAATTTCATAAGGGGTACCTCTTTGCAAAAAAAAACGACTTTTTAAAAATTTTCTCAGAAATGGCTATAATTTTGGTAAAAGCATTCTTTTGGCCAATAGATTCCATAACAAATCATTTTCAATGGTAAGGAATCGTACTTTTAAATTTATGGAAGAAAAGTCAAAATCGAAAATTTCATAAGGGGTACCTCTTTGCAAAAAAAATCGACTTTTTAAAAATTTTCTCAGAAATGGCTATAATTTTGGTAAAAGCATTCTTTTGGCCAATAGATTCCATAACAAATCATTTTCAATGGTAAGGAATCGTATTTTTAAATTTATGGAAGAAAAGTCAAAATCGAAAATTTCATAAGGGGTACCTCTTTGCAAAAAAAATCGACTTTTTAAAAATTTTCTCAGAAATGGCTATAATTTTGGTAAAAGCATTCTTTTGGCCAATAGATTCCATAACAAATCATTTTCAATGGTAAGGAATCGTATTTTTAAATTTATGGAAGAAAAGTCAAAATCGAAAATTTCATAAGGGGTACCTCTTTGCAAAAAAAATCGACTTTTTAAAAATTTTCTCAGAAATGGCTATAATTTTGGTAAAAGCATTCTTTTGGCCAATAGATTCCATAACAAATCATTTTCAATGGTAAGGAATCGTACTTTTAAATTTATGGAAGAAAAGTCAAAACCAAAAATTTCATAAGGGATACCTCTTTGCAAAAAAAAATCGACTTTTTTAAAATTTTCCCAGAAATGGCTATAATTTTGGTAAAAGCATTCTTTTGGCCAATAGATTCTATAACAAATCATTTTCAATGGTAAGGAATCGTATTTTTAAATTTATGGAAGAAAAGTCAAAATCGAAAATTTCATAAGGGGTACCTCTTTGCAAAAAAAATCGACTTTTTAAAAATTTTCCCAGAAATGGCTATAATTTTGGTAAAAGCATTCTTTAGGCCAATAGATTCCATAACAAATCATTTTCAATGGTAAGGAATCGTACTTTTAAATTTATGGAAGAAAAGTCAAAATCGAAAATTTCATAAGGGGTACCTCTTTGCAAAAAAAATCGACTTTTTAAAAATTTTCTCAGAAATGGCCATAATTTTGGTAAAATCATTCTTTTGGCCAATAGATTCCATAACAAATCATTTTCAATGGTAAGGAATCGTACTTTTAAATTTATGGAAGAAAAGTCAAAATCGAAAAATTCATAAGGGGTACCTCTTTGCAAAAAAAATCGACTTTTTAAAAATTTTCTCAGAAATGGCTATAATTTTGGTAAAAGCATTCTTTTGGCCAATAGATTCCATAACAAATCATTTTCAATGGTAAGGAATCGTATTTTTAAATTTATGGAAGAAAAGTCAAAATCGAAAATTTCATAAGGGGTACCTCTTTGCAAAAAAAATCGACTTTTTAAAAATTTTCTCAGAAATGGCTATAATTTTGGTAAAAGCATTCTTTTGGCCAATAGATTCCATAACAAATCATTTTCAATGGTAAGGAATCGTACTTTTAAATTTATGGAAGAAAAGTCAAAATCGAAAATTTCATAAGGGGTACCTCTTTGCAAAAAAAATCGACTTTTTAAAAATTTTCTCAGAAATGGCTATAATTTTGGTAAAAGCATTCTTTTGGCCAATAGATTCCATAACAAATCATTTTCAATGGTAAGGAATCGTATTTTTAAATTTATGGAAGAAAAGTCAAAATCGAAAATTTCATAAGGGGTACCTCTTTGCAAAAAAAATCGACTTTTTAAAAATTTTCTCAGAAATGGCTATAATTTTGGTAAAAGCATTCTTTTGGCCAATAGATTCCATAACAAATCATTTTCAATGGTAAGGAATCGTACTTTTAAATTTATGGAAGAAAAGTCAAAATCGAAAATTTCATAAGGGGTACCTCTTTGCAAAAAAAATCGACTTTTTAAAAATTTTCTCAGAAATGGCTATAATTTTGGTAAAAGCATTCTTTTGGCCAATAGATTCCATAACAAATCATTTTCAATGGTAAGGAATCGTACTTTTAAATTTATGGAAGAAAAGTCAAAACCAAAAATTTCATAAGGGATACCTCTTTGCAAAAAAAAATCGACTTTTTTAAAATTTTCCCAGAAATGGCTATAATTTTGGTAAAAGCATTCTTTTGGCCAATAGATTCTATAACAAATCATTTTCAATGGTAAGGAATCGTATTTTTAAATTTATGGAAGAAAAGTCAAAATCGAAAATTTCATAAGGGGTACCTCTTTGCAAAAAAAATCGACTTTTTAAAAATTTTCCCAGAAATGGCTATAATTTTGGTAAAAGCATTCTTTAGGCCAATAGATTCCATAACAAATCATTTTCAATGGTAAGGAATCGTACTTTTAAATTTATGGAAGAAAAGTCAAAATCGAAAATTTCATAAGGGGTACCTCTTTGCAAAAAAAATCGACTTTTTAAAAATTTTCTCAGAAATGGCCATAATTTTGGTAAAATCATTCTTTTGGCCAATAGATTCCATAACAAATCATTTTCAATGGTAAGGAATCGTACTTTTAAATTTATGGAAGAAAAGTCAAAATCGAAAAATTCATAAGGGGTACCTCTTTGCAAAAAAAATCGACTTTTTAAAAATTTTCTCAGAAATGGCTATAATTTTGGTAAAAGCATTCTTTTGGCCAATAGATTCCATAACAAATCATTTTCAATGGTAAGGAATCGTATTTTTAAATTTATGGAAGAAAAGTCAAAATCGAAAATTTCATAAGGGGTACCTCTTTGCGAAAAAAATCGACTTTTTAAAAATTTTCTCAGAAATGGCTATAATTTTGGTAAAAGCATTCTTTTGGCCAATAGATTCCATAACAAATCATTTTCAATGGTAAGGAATCGTACTTTTAAATTTATGGAAGAAAAGTCAAAATCGAAAATTTCATAAGGGGTACCTCTTTGCAAAAAAAATCGACTTTTTAAAAATTTTCTCAGAAATGGCTATAATTTTGGTAAAAGCATTCTTTTGGCCAATAGATTCCATAACAAATCATTTTCAATGGTAAGGAATCGTATTTTTAAATTTATGGAAGAAAAGTCAAAATCGAAAATTTCATAAGGGGTACCTCTTTGCAAAAAAAATCGACTTTTTAAAAATTTTCTCAGAAATGGCTATAATTTTGGTAAAAGCATTCTTTTGGCCAATAGATTCCATAACAAATCATTTTCAATGGTAAGGAATCGTACTTTTAAATTTATGGAAGAAAAGTCAAAATCGAAAATTTCATAAGGGGTACCTCTTTGCAAAAAAAATCGACTTTTTAAAAATTTTCTCAGAAATGGCTATAATTTTGGTAAAAGCATTCTTTTGGCCAATAGATTCCATAACAAATCATTTTCAATGGTAAGGAATCGTACTTTTAAATTTATGGAAGAAAAGTCAAAATCGAAAATTTCATAAGGGGTACCTCTTTGCAAAAAAAATCGACTTTTTAAAAATTTTCTCAGAAATGGCTATAATTTTGGTAAAAGCATTCTTTTGGCCAATAGCTTCCATAACAAATCATTTTCAATGGTAAGGAATCGTACTTTTAAATTTATGGAAGAAAAGTCAAAATCGAAAATTTCATAAGGGGTACCTCTTTGCAAAAAAAAACGACTTTTTAAAAATTTTCTCAGAAATGGCTATAATTTTGGTAAAAGCATTCTTTTGGCCAATAGATTCCATAACAAATCATTTTCAATGGTAAGGAATCGTACTTTTAAATTTATGGAAGAAAAGTCAAAATCGAAAATTTCATAAGGGGTACCTCTTTGCAAAAAAAATCGACTTTTTAAAAATTTTCTCAGAAATGGCTATAATTTTGGTAAAAGCATTCTTTTGGCCAATAGATTCCATAACAAATCATTTTCAATGGTAAGGAATCGTACTTTTAAATTTATGGAAGAAAAGTCAAAATCGAAAATTTCATAAGGGGTACCTCTTTGCAAAAAAAATCGACTTTTTAAAAATTTTCTCAGAAATGGCTATAATTTTGGTAAAAGCATTCTTTTGGCCAATAGATTCCATAACAAATCATTTTCAATGGTAAGGAATCGTATTTTTAAATTTATGGAAGAAAAGTCAAAATCGAAAATTTCATAAGGGGTACCTCTTTGCAAAAAAAATCGACTTTTTAAAAATTTTCTCAGAAATGGCTATAATTTTGGTAAAAGCATTCTTTTGGCCAATAGATTCCATAACAAATCATTTTCAATGGTAAGGAATCGTATTTTTAAATTTATGGAAGAAAAGTCAAAATCGAAAATTTCATAAGGGGTACCTCTTTGCAAAAAAAATCGACTTTTTAAAAATTTTCTCAGAAATGGCTATAATTTTGGTAAAAGCATTCTTTTGGCCAATAGATTCCATAACAAATCATTTTCAATGGTAAGGAATCGTATTTTTAAATTTATGGAAGAAAAGTCAAAATCGAAAATTTCATAAGGGGTACCTCTTTGCAAAAAAAATCGACTTTTTAAAAATTTTCTCAGAAATGGCTATAATTTTGGTAAAAGCATTCTTTTGGCCAATAGATTCCATAACAAATCATTTTCAATGGTAAGGAATCGTATTTTTAAATTTATGGAAGAAAAGTCAAAATCGAAAATTTCATAAGGGGTACCTCTTTGCAAAAAAAATCGACTTTTTTAAAATTTTCTCAGAAATGGCTATAATTTTGGTAAAAGCATTCTTTTGGCCAATAGATTCCATAACAAATCATTTTCAATGGTAAGGAATCGTACTTTTAAATTTATGGAAGAAAAGTCAAAATCGAAAATTTCATAAGGGGTACCTCTTTGCAAAAAAAATCGACTTTTTAAAAATTTTCTCAGAAATGGCCATAATTTTGGTAAAAGCATTCTTTTGGCCAATAGATTCCATAACAAATCATTTTCAATGGTAAGGAATCGTACTTTTAAATTTATGGAAGAAAAGTCAAAATCGAAAAATTCATAAGGGGTACCTCTTTGCAAAAAAAATCGACTTTTTAAAAATTTTCTCAGAAATGGCTATAATTTTGGTAAAAGCATTCTTTTGGCCAATAGATTCCATAACAAATCATTTTCAATGGTAAGGAATCGTATTTTTAAATTTATGGAAGAAAAGTCAAAATCGAAAATTTCATAAGGGGTACCTCTTTGCAAAAAAAATCGACTTTTTAAAAATTTTCTCAGAAATGGCTATAATTTTGGTAAAAGCATTCTTTTGGCCAATAGATTCCATAACAAATCATTTTCAATGGTAAGGAATCGTACTTTTAAATTTATGGAAGAAAAGTCAAAATCGAAAATTTCATAAGGGGTACCTCTTTGCAAAAAAAATCGACTTTTTAAAAATTTTCTCAGAAATGGCTATAATTTTGGTAAAAGCATTCTTTTGGCCAATAGATTCCATAACAAATCATTTTCAATGGTAAGGAATCGTACTTTTAAATTTATGGAAGAAAAGTCAAAATCGAAAATTTCATAAGGGGTACCTCTTTGCAAAAAAAATCGACTTTTTAAAAATTTTCTCAGAAATGGCTATAATTTTGGTAAAAGCATTCTTTTGGCCAATAGATTCCATAACAAATCATTTTCAATGGTAAGGAATCGTATTTTTAAATTTATGGAAGAAAAGTCAAAATCGAAAATTTCATAAGGGGTACCTCTTTGCAAAAAAAATCGACTTTTTAAAAATTTTCTCAGAAATGGCTATAATTTTGGTAAAAGCATTCTTTTGGCCAATAGATTCCATAACAAATCATTTTCAATGGTAAGGAATCGTACTTTTAAATTTATGGAAGAAAAGTCAAAATCGAAAATTTCATAAGGGGTACCTCTTTGCAAAAAAAATCGACTTTTTAAAAATTTTCTCAGAAATGGCTATAATTTTGGTAAAAGCATTCTTTTGGCCAATAGCTTCCATAACAAATCATTTTCAATGGTAAGGAATCGTACTTTTAAATTTATGGAAGAAAAGTCAAAATCGAAAATTTCATAAGGGGTACCTCTTTGCAAAAAAAAACGACTTTTTAAAAATTTTCTCAGAAATGGCTATAATTTTGGTAAAAGCATTCTTTTGGCCAATAGATTCCATAACAAATCATTTTCAATGGTAAGGAATCGTACTTTTAAATTTATGGAAGAAAAGTCAAAATCGAAAATTTCATAAGGGGTACCTCTTTGCAAAAAAAATCGACTTTTTAAAAATTTTCTCAGAAATGGCTATAATTTTGGTAAAAGCATTCTTTTGGCCAATAGATTCCATAACAAATCATTTTCAATGGTAAGGAATCGTACTTTTAAATTTATGGAAGAAAAGTCAAAATCGAAAATTTCATAAGGGGTACCTCTTTGCAAAAAAAATCGACTTTTTAAAAATTTTCTCAGAAATGGCTATAATTTTGGTAAAAGCATTCTTTTGGCCAATAGATTCCATAACAAATCATTTTCAATGGTAAGGAATCGTATTTTTAAATTTATGGAAGAAAAGTCAAAATCGAAAATTTCATAAGGGGTACCTCTTTGCAAAAAAAATCGACTTTTTAAAAATTTTCTCAGAAATGGCTATAATTTTGGTAAAAGCATTCTTTTGGCCAATAGATTCCATAACAAATCATTTTCAATGGTAAGGAATCGTATTTTTAAATTTATGGAAGAAAAGTCAAAATAGAAAATTTCATAAGGGGTACCTCTTTGCAAAAAAAATCGACTTTTTAAAAATTTTCTCAGAAATGGCTATAATTTTGGTAAAAGCATTCTTTTGGCCAATAGATTCCATAACAAATCATTTTCAATGGTAAGGAATCGTATTTTTAAATTTATGGAAGAAAAGTCAAAATCGAAAATTTCATAAGGGGTACCTCTTTGCAAAAAAAATCGACTTTTTAAAAATTTTCTCAGAAATGGCTATAATTTTGGTAAAAGCATTCTTTTGGCCAATAGATTCCATAACAAATCATTTTCAATGGTAAGGAATCGTATTTTTAAATTTATGGAAGAAAAGTCAAAATCGAAAATTTCATAAGGGGTACCTCTTTGCAAAAAAAATCGACTTTTTTAAAATTTTCTCAGAAATGGCTATAATTTTGGTAAAAGCATTCTTTTGGCCAATAGATTCCATAACAAATCATTTTCAATGGTAAGGAATCGTACTTTTAAATTTATGGAAGAAAAGTCAAAATCGAAAAATTCATAAGGGGTACCTCTTTGCAAAAAAAATCGACTTTTTAAAAATTTTCTCAGAAATGGCTATAATTTTGGTAAAAGCATTCTTTTGGCCAATAGATTCCATAACAAATCATTTTCAATGGTAAGGAATCGTATTTTTAAATTTATGGAAGAAAAGTCAAAATCGAAAATTTCATAAGGGGTACCTCTTTGCAAAAAAAATCGACTTTTTAAAAATTTTCTCAGAAATGGCTATAATTTTGGTAAAAGCATTCTTTTGGCCAATAGATTCCATAACAAATCATTTTCAATGGTAAGGAATCGTACTTTTAAATTTATGGAAGAAAAGTCAAAATCGAAAATTTCATAAGGGGTACCTCTTTGCAAAAAAAATCGACTTTTTAAAAATTTTCTCAGAAATGGCTATAATTTTGGTAAAAGCATTCTTTTGGCCAATAGCTTCCATAACAAATCATTTTCAATGGTAAGGAATCGTACTTTTAAATTTATGGAAGAAAAGTCAAAATCGAAAATTTCATAAGGGGTACCTCTTTGCAAAAAAAAACGACTTTTTAAAAATTTTCTCAGAAATGGCTATAATTTTGGTAAAAGCATTCTTTTGGCCAATAGATTCCATAACAAATCATTTTCAATGGTAAGGAATCGTACTTTTAGATTTATGGAAGAAAAGTCAAAATCGAAAATTTCATAAGGGGTACCTCTTTGCAAAAAAAATCGACTTTTTAAAAATTTTCTCAGAAATGGCTATAATTTTGGTAAAAGCATTCTTTTGGCCAATAGATTCCATAACAAATCATTTTCAATGGTAAGGAATCGTACTTTTAAATTTATGGAAGAAAAGTCAAAATCGAAAATTTCATAAGGGGTACCTCTTTGCAAAAAAAATCGACTTTTTAAAAATTTTCTCAGAAATGGCTATAATTTTGGTAAAAGCATTCTTTTGGCCAATAGATTCCATAACAAATCATTTTCAATGGTAAGGAATCGTATTTTTAAATTTATGGAAGAAAAGTCAAAATCGAAAATTTCATAAGGGGTACCTCTTTGCAAAAAAAATCGACTTTTTAAAAATTTTCTCAGAAATGGCTATAATTTTGGTAAAAGCATTCTTTTGGCCAATAGATTCCATAACAAATCATTTTCAATGGTAAGGAATCGTACTTTTAAATTTATGGAAGAAAAGTCAAAATCGAAAAATTCATAAGGGGTACCTCTTTGCAAAAAAAATCGACTTTTTAAAAATTTTCTCAGAAATGGCTATAATTTTGGTAAAAGCATTCTTTTGGCCAATAGATTCCATAACAAATCATTTTCAATGGTAAGGAATCGTATTTTTAAATTTATGGAAGAAAAGTCAAAATCGAAAATTTCATAAGGGGTACCTCTTTGCAAAAAAAATCGACTTTTTAAAAATTTTCTCAGAAATGGCTATAATTTTGGTAAAAGCATTCTTTTGGCCAATAGATTCCATAACAAATCATTTTCAATGGTAAGGAATCGTACTTTTAAATTTATGGAAGAAAAGTCAAAATCGAAAATTTCATAAGGGGTACCTCTTTGCAAAAAAAATCGACTTTTTAAAAATTTTCTCAGAAATGGCTATAATTTTGGTAAAAGCATTCTTTTGGCCAATAGATTCCATAACAAATCATTTTCAATGGTAAGGAATCGTACTTTTAAATTTATGGAAGAAAAGTCAAAATCGAAAATTTCATAAGGGGTACCTCTTTGCAAAAAAAATCGACTTTTTAAAAATTTTCTCAGAAATGGCTATAATTTTGGTAAAAGCATTCTTTTGGCCAATAGATTCCATAACAAATCATTTTCAATGGTAAGGAATCGTATTTTTAAATTTATGGAAGAAAAGTCAAAATCGAAAATTTCACAAGGGGTACCTCTTTGCAAAAAAATCGACTTTTTAAAAATTTTCTCAGAAATGGCTATAATTTTGGTAAAAGCATTCTTTTGGCCAATAGATTCCATAACAAATCATTTTCAATGGTAAGGAATCGTATTTTTAAATTTATGGAAGAAAAGTCAAAATCGAAAATTTCATAAGGGGTACCTCTTTGCAAAAAAAATCGACTTTTTAAAAATTTTCTCAGAAATGGCTATAATTTTGGTAAAAGCATTCTTTTGGCCAATAGATTCCATAACAAATCATTTTCAATGGTAAGGAATCGTATTTTTAAATTTATGGAAGAAAAGTCAAAATCGAAAATTTCATAAGGGGTACCTCTTTGCAAAAAAAATCGACTTTTTAAAAATTTTCTCAGAAATGGCTATAATTTTGGTAAAAGCATTCTTTTGGCCAATAGATTCCATAACAAATCATTTTCAATGGTAAGGAATCGTATTTTTAAATTTATGGAAGAAAAGTCAAAATCGAAAATTTCATAAGGGGTACCTCTTTGCAAAAAAAATCGACTTCTTAAAAATTTTCTCAGAAATGGCTATAATTTTGGTAAAAGCATTCTTTTGGCCAATAGATTCCATAACAAATCATTTTCAATGGTAAGGAATCGTATTTTTAAATTTATGGAAGAAAAGTCAAAATCGAAAATTTCATAAGGGGTACCTCTTTGCAAAAAAAATCGACTTTTTAAAAATTTTCTCAGAAATGGCTATAATTTTGGTAAAAGCATTCTTTTGGCCAATAGCTTCCATAACAAATCATTTTCAATGGTAAGGAATCGTACTTTTAAATTTATGGAAGAAAAGTCAAAATCGAAAATTTCATAAGGGGTACCTCTTTGCAAAAAAAAAACGACTTTTTAAAAATTTTCTCAGAAATGGCTATAATTTTGGTAAAAGCATTCTTTTGGCCAATAGATTCCATAACAAATCATTTTCAATGGTAAGGAATCGTACTTTTAAATTTATGGAAGAAAAGTCAAAATCGAAAATTTCATAAGGGGTACCTCTTTGCAAAAAAAATCGACTTTTTAAAAATTTTCTCAGAAATGGCTATAATTTTGGTAAAAGCATTCTTTTGGCCAATAGATTCCATAACAAATCATTTTCAATGGTAAGGAATCGTATTTTTAAATTTATGGAAGAAAAGTCAAAATCGAAAATTTCATAAGGGGTACCTCTTTGCAAAAAAAATCGACTTTTTAAAAATTTTCTCAGAAATGGCTATAATTTTGGTAAAAGCATTCTTTTGGCCAATAGATTCCATAACAAATCATTTTCAATGGTAAGGAATCGTACTTTTAAATTTATGGAAGAAAAGTCAAAATCGAAAAATTCATAAGGGGTACCTCTTTGCAAAAAAAATCGACTTTTTAAAAATTTTCTCAGAAATGGCTATAATTTTGGTAAAAGCATTCTTTTGGCCAATAGATTCCATAACAAATCATTTTCAATGGTAAGGAATCGTATTTTTAAATTTATGGAAGAAAAGTCAAAATCGAAAATTTCATAAGGGGTACCTCTTTGCAAAAAAAATCGACTTTTTAAAAATTTTCTCAGAAATGGCTATAATTTTGGTAAAAGCATTCTTTTGGCCAATAGATTCCATAACAAATCATTTTCAATGGTAAGGAATCGTACTTTTAAATTTATGGAAGAAAAGTCAAAATCGAAAATTTCATAAGGGGTACCTCTTTGCAAAAAAAATCGACTTTTTAAAAATTTTCTCAGAAATGGCTATAATTTTGGTAAAAGCATTCTTTTGGCCAATAGATTCCATAACAAATCATTTTCAATGGTAAGGAATCGTACTTTTAAATTTATGGAAGAAAAGTCAAAATCGAAAATTTCATAAGGGGTACCTCTTTGCAAAAAAAATCGACTTTTTAAAAATTTTCTCAGAAATGGCTATAATTTTGGTAAAAGCATTCTTTTGGCCAATAGATTCCATAACAAATCATTTTCAATGGTAAGGAATCGTATTTTTAAATTTATGGAAGAAAAGTCAAAATCGAAAATTTCACAAGGGGTACCTCTTTGCAAAAAAAATCGACTTTTTAAAAATTTTCTCAGAAATGGCTATAATTTTGGTAAAAGCATTCTTTTGGCCAATAGATTCCATAACAAATCATTTTCAATGGTAAGGAATCGTATTTTTAAATTTATGGAAGAAAAGTCAAAATCGAAAATTTCATAAGGGGTACCTCTTTGCAAAAAAAATCGACTTTTTAAAAATTTTCTCAGAAATGGCTATAATTTTGGTAAAAGCATTCTTTTGGCCAATAGATTCCATAACAAATCATTTTCAATGGTAAGGAATCGTATTTTTAAATTTATGGAAGAAAAGTCAAAATCGAAAATTTCATAAGGGGTACCTCTTTGCAAAAAAAATCGACTTTTTAAAAATTTTCTCAGAAATGGCTATAATTTTGGTAAAAGCATTCTTTTGGCCAATAGATTCCATAACAAATCATTTTCAATGGTAAGGAATCGTATTTTTAAATTTATGGAAGAAAAGTCAAAATCGAAAATTTCATAAGGGGTACCTCTTTGCAAAAAAAATCGACTTCTTAAAAATTTTCTCAGAAATGGCTATAATTTTGGTAAAAGCATTCTTTTGGCCAATAGATTCCATAACAAATCATTTTCAATGGTAAGGAATCGTATTTTTAAATTTATGGAAGAAAAGTCAAAATCGAAAATTTCATAAGGGGTACCTCTTTGCAAAAAAAATCGACTTTTTAAAAATTTTCTCAGAAATGGCTATAATTTTGGTAAAAGCATTCTTTTGGCCAATAGATTCCATAACAAATCATTTTCAATGGTAAGGAATCGTATTTTTAAATTTATGGAAGAAAAGTCAAAATAGAAAATTTCATAAGGGGTACCTCTTTGCAAAAAAAATCGACTTTTTAAAAATTTTCTCAGAAATGGCTATAATTTTGGTAAAAGCATTCTTTTGGCCAATAGATTCCATAACAAATCATTTTCAATGGTAAGGAATCGTATTTTTAAATTTATGGAAGAAAAGTCAAAATCGAAAATTTCATAAGGGGTACCTCTTTGCAAAAAAAATCGACTTTTTAAAAATTTTCTCAGAAATGGCTATAATTTTGGTAAAAGCATTCTTTTGGCCAATAGATTCCATAACAAATCATTTTCAATGGTAAGGAATCGTATTTTTAAATTTATGGAAGAAAAGTCAAAATCGAAAATTTCATAAGGGGTACCTCTTTGCAAAAAAAATCGACTTTTTTAAAATTTTCTCAGAAATGGCTATAATTTTGGTAAAAGCATTCTTTTGGCCAATAGATTCCATAACAAATCATTTTCAATGGTAAGGAATCGTACTTTTAAATTTATGGAAGAAAAGTCAAAATCGAAAAATTCATAAGGGGTACCTCTTTGCAAAAAAAATCGACTTTTTAAAAATTTTCTCAGAAATGGCTATAATTTTGGTAAAAGCATTCTTTTGGCCAATAGATTCCATAACAAATCATTTTCAATGGTAAGGAATCGTATTTTTAAATTTATGGAAGAAAAGTCAAAATCGAAAATTTCATAAGGGGTACCTCTTTGCAAAAAAAATCGACTTTTTAAAAATTTTCTCAGAAATGGCTATAATTTTGGTAAAAGCATTCTTTTGGCCAATAGATTCCATAACAAATCATTTTCAATGGTAAGGAATCGTACTTTTAAATTTATGGAAGAAAAGTCAAAATCGAAAATTTCATAAGGGGTACCTCTTTGCAAAAAAAATCGACTTTTTAAAAATTTTCTCAGAAATGGCTATAATTTTGGTAAAAGCATTCTTTTGGCCAATAGCTTCCATAACAAATCATTTTCAATGGTAAGGAATCGTACTTTTAAATTTATGGAAGAAAAGTCAAAATCGAAAATTTCATAAGGGGTACCTCTTTGCAAAAAAAAACGACTTTTTAAAAATTTTCTCAGAAATGGCTATAATTTTGGTAAAAGCATTCTTTTGGCCAATAGATTCCATAACAAATCATTTTCAATGGTAAGGAATCGTACTTTTAGATTTATGGAAGAAAAGTCAAAATCGAAAATTTCATAAGGGGTACCTCTTTGCAAAAAAAATCGACTTTTTAAAAATTTTCTCAGAAATGGCTATAATTTTGGTAAAAGCATTCTTTTGGCCAATAGATTCCATAACAAATCATTTTCAATGGTAAGGAATCGTACTTTTAAATTTATGGAAGAAAAGTCAAAATCGAAAATTTCATAAGGGGTACCTCTTTGCAAAAAAAATCGACTTTTTAAAAATTTTCTCAGAAATGGCTATAATTTTGGTAAAAGCATTCTTTTGGCCAATAGATTCCATAACAAATCATTTTCAATGGTAAGGAATCGTATTTTTAAATTTATGGAAGAAAAGTCAAAATCGAAAATTTCATAAGGGGTACCTCTTTGCAAAAAAAATCGACTTTTTAAAAATTTTCTCAGAAATGGCTATAATTTTGGTAAAAGCATTCTTTTGGCCAATAGATTCCATAACAAATCATTTTCAATGGTAAGGAATCGTACTTTTAAATTTATGGAAGAAAAGTCAAAATCGAAAAATTCATAAGGGGTACCTCTTTGCAAAAAAAATCGACTTTTTAAAAATTTTCTCAGAAATGGCTATAATTTTGGTAAAAGCATTCTTTTGGCCAATAGATTCCATAACAAATCATTTTCAATGGTAAGGAATCGTATTTTTAAATTTATGGAAGAAAAGTCAAAATCGAAAATTTCATAAGGGGTACCTCTTTGCAAAAAAAATCGACTTTTTAAAAATTTTCTCAGAAATGGCTATAATTTTGGTAAAAGCATTCTTTTGGCCAATAGATTCCATAACAAATCATTTTCAATGGTAAGGAATCGTACTTTTAAATTTATGGAAGAAAAGTCAAAATCGAAAATTTCATAAGGGGTACCTCTTTGCAAAAAAAATCGACTTTTTAAAAATTTTCTCAGAAATGGCTATAATTTTGGTAAAAGCATTCTTTTGGCCAATAGATTCCATAACAAATCATTTTCAATGGTAAGGAATCGTACTTTTAAATTTATGGAAGAAAAGTCAAAATCGAAAATTTCATAAGGGGTACCTCTTTGCAAAAAAAATCGACTTTTTAAAAATTTTCTCAGAAATGGCTATAATTTTGGTAAAAGCATTCTTTTGGCCAATAGATTCCATAACAAATCATTTTCAATGGTAAGGAATCGTATTTTTAAATTTATGGAAGAAAAGTCAAAATCGAAAATTTCACAAGGGGTACCTCTTTGCAAAAAAATCGACTTTTTAAAAATTTTCTCAGAAATGGCTATAATTTTGGTAAAAGCATTCTTTTGGCCAATAGATTCCATAACAAATCATTTTCAATGGTAAGGAATCGTATTTTTAAATTTATGGAAGAAAAGTCAAAATCGAAAATTTCATAAGGGGTACCTCTTTGCAAAAAAAATCGACTTTTTAAAAATTTTCTCAGAAATGGCTATAATTTTGGTAAAAGCATTCTTTTGGCCAATAGATTCCATAACAAATCATTTTCAATGGTAAGGAATCGTATTTTTAAATTTATGGAAGAAAAGTCAAAATCGAAAATTTCATAAGGGGTACCTCTTTGCAAAAAAAATCGACTTTTTAAAAATTTTCTCAGAAATGGCTATAATTTTGGTAAAAGCATTCTTTTGGCCAATAGATTCCATAACAAATCATTTTCAATGGTAAGGAATCGTATTTTTAAATTTATGGAAGAAAAGTCAAAATCGAAAATTTCATAAGGGGTACCTCTTTGCAAAAAAAATCGACTTCTTAAAAATTTTCTCAGAAATGGCTATAATTTTGGTAAAAGCATTCTTTTGGCCAATAGATTCCATAACAAATCATTTTCAATGGTAAGGAATCGTATTTTTAAATTTATGGAAGAAAAGTCAAAATCGAAAATTTCATAAGGGGTACCTCTTTGCAAAAAAAATCGACTTTTTAAAAATTTTCTCAGAAATGGCTATAATTTTGGTAAAAGCATTCTTTTGGCCAATAGATTCCATAACAAATCATTTTCAATGGTAAGGAATCGTATTTTTAAATTTATGGAAGAAAAGTCAAAATCGAAAATTTCATAAGGGGTACCTCTTTGCAAAAAAAATCGACTTTTTAAAAATTTTCTCAGAAATGGCTATAATTTTGGTAAAAGCATTCTTTTGGCCAATAGCTTCCATAACAAATCATTTTCAATGGTAAGGAATCGTACTTTTAAATTTATGGAAGAAAAGTCAAAATCGAAAATTTCATAAGGGGTACCTCTTTGCAAAAAAAAAACGACTTTTTAAAAATTTTCTCAGAAATGGCTATAATTTTGGTAAAAGCATTCTTTTGGCCAATAGATTCCATAACAAATCATTTTCAATGGTAAGGAATCGTACTTTTAAATTTATGGAAGAAAAGTCAAAATCGAAAATTTCATAAGGGGTACCTCTTTGCAAAAAAAATCGACTTTTTAAAAATTTTCTCAGAAATGGCTATAATTTTGGTAAAAGCATTCTTTTGGCCAATAGATTCCATAACAAATCATTTTCAATGGTAAGGAATCGTACTTTTAAATTTATGGAAGAAAAGTCAAAATCGAAAATTTCATAAGGGGTACCTCTTTGCAAAAAAAATCGACTTTTTAAAAATTTTCTCAGAAATGGCTATAATTTTGGTAAAAGCATTCTTTTGGCCAATAGATTCCATAACAAATCATTTTCAATGGTAAGGAATCGTACTTTTAAATTTATGGAAGAAAAGTCAAAATCGAAAATTTCATAAGGGGTACCTCTTTGCAAAAAAAATCGACTTTTTAAAAATTTTCTCAGAAATGGCTATAATTTTGGTAAAAGCATTCTTTTGGCCAATAGATTCCATAACAAATCATTTTCAATGGTAAGGAATCGTACTTTTAAATTTATGGAAGAAAAGTCAAAATCGAAAATTTCATAAGGGGTACCTCTTTGCAAAAAAAATCGACTTTTTAAAAATTTTCTCAGAAATGGCTATAATTTTGGTAAAAGCATTCTTTTGGCCAATAGATTCCATAACAAATCATTTTCAATGGTAAGGAATCGTACTTTTAAATTTATGGAAGAAAAGTCAAAATCGAAAATTTCATAAGGGGTACCTCTTTGCAAAAAAAATCGACTTTTTAAAAATTTTCTCAGAAATGGCTATAATTTTGGTAAAAGCATTCTTTTGGCCAATAGATTCCATAACAAATCATTTTCAATGGTAAGGAATCGTATTTTTAAATTTATGGAAGAAAAGTCAAAATCGAAAATTTCATAAGGGGTACCTCTTTGCAAAAAAAATCGACTTTTTAAAAATTTTCTCAGAAATGGCTATAATTTTGGTAAAAGCATTCTTTTGGCCAATAGCTTCCATAACAAATCATTTTCAATGGTAAGGAATCGTACTTTTAAATTTATGGAAGAAAAGTCAAAATCGAAAATTTCATAAGGGGTACCTCTTTGCAAAAAAAAAACGACTTTTTAAAAATTTTCTCAGAAATGGCTATAATTTTGGTAAAAGCATTCTTTTGGCCAATAGATTCCATAACAAATCATTTTCAATGGTAAGGAATCGTACTTTTAAATTTATGGAAGAAAAGTCAAAATCGAAAATTTCATAAGGGGTACCTCTTTGCAAAAAAAATCGACTTTTTAAAAATTTTCTCAGAAATGGCTATAATTTTGGTAAAAGCATTCTTTTGGCCAATAGATTCCATAACAAATCATTTTCAATGGTAAGGAATCGTACTTTTAAATTTATGGAAGAAAAGTCAAAATCGAAAATTTCATAAGGGGTACCTCTTTGCAAAAAAAATCGACTTTTTAAAAATTTTCTCAGAAATGGCTATAATTTTGGTAAAAGCATTCTTTTGGCCAATATATTCCATAACAAATCATTTTCAATGGTAAGGAATCGTATTTTTAAATTTATGGAAGAAAAGTCAAAATCGAAAATTTCATAAGGGGTACCTCTTTGCAAAAAAAATCGACTTTTTAAAAATTTTCTCAGAAATGGCTATAATTTTGGTAAAAGCATTCTTTTGGCCAATAGATTCCATAACAAATCATTTTCAATGGTAAGGAATCGTATTTTTAAATTTATGGAAGAAAAGTCAAAATCGAAAATTTCATAAGGGGTACCTCTTTGCAAAAAAAATCGACTTTTTAAAAATTTTCTCAGAAATGGCTATAATTTTGGTAAAAGCATTCTTTTGGCCAATAGCTTCCATAACAAATCATTTTCAATGGTAAGGAATCGTACTTTTAAATTTATGGAAGAAAAGTCAAAATCGAAAATTTCATAAGGGGTACCTCTTTGCAAAAAAAATCGACTTTTTAAAAATTTTCCCAGAAATGGCTATAATTTTGGTAAAAGCATTCTTTAGGCCAATAGATTCCATAACAAATCATTTTCAATGGTAAGGAATCGTACTTTTAAATTTATGGAAGAAAAGTCAAAATCGAAAATTTCATAAGGGATACCTCTTTGCAAAAAAAAATCGACTTTTTTAAAATTTTCCCAGAAATGGCTATAATTTTGGTAAAAGCATTCTTTTGGCCAATAGATTCTATAACAAATCATTTTCAATGGTAAGGAATCGTATTTTTAAATTTATGGAAGAAAAGTCAAAATCGAAAATTTCATAAGGGGTACCTCTTTGCAAAAAAAATCGACTTTTTAAAAATTTTCTCAGAAATGGCTATAATTTTGGTAAAAGCATTTTTTGGCCAATAGATTCCATAACAAATCATTTTCAATGGTAAGGAATCGTACTTTTAAATTTATGGAAGAAAAGTCAAAATCGAAAATTTCATAAGGGGTACCTCTTTGCAAAAAAAATCGACTTTTTAAAAATTTTCTCAGAAATGGCCATAATTTTGGTAAAAGCATTCTTTTGGCCAATAGATTCCATAACAAATCATTTTCAATGGTAAGGAATCGTACTTTTGAATTTATGGAAGAAAAGTCAAAATTGAAAATTTCATAAGGGGTACCTCTTTGCAAAAAAATCGACTTTTTAAACATTTTCTCAGAAATGGCTATAATTTTGGTAAAAGCATTCTTTTGGCCAATAGATTCCATAACAAATCATTTTCAATGGTAAGGAATCGTACTTTTAAATTTATGGAAGAAAAGTCAAAATCGAAAATTTCATAAGGGGTACCTCTTTGCAAAAAAAATCGACTTTTTAAAAATTTTCTCAGAAATGGCCATAATTTTGGTAAAAGCATTCTTTTGGCCAATAGATTCCATAACAAATCATTTTCAATGGTAAGGAATCGTACTTTTAAATTTATGGAAGAAAAGTCAAAATCGAAAATTTCATAAGGGGTACCTCTTTGCAAAAAAAATCGACTTTTTAAAAATTTTCTCAGAAATGGCTATAATTTTGGTAAAAGCATTCTTTTGGCCAATAGATTCCATAACAAATCATTTTCAATGGTAAGGAATCGTACTTTTAAATTTATGGAAGAAAAGTCAAAATCGAAAATTTCATAAAGGGTACCTCTTTGCAAAAAAAATCGACTTTTTAAAAATTTTTTCAGAAATGGCTATAATTTTGATAAAAGCTTTCTTTTGGCCAATAGATTCCATAACAAATCATTATTAATGGTAAGGAATCGTACTTTTGAATTTATGGAAGAAAAGTCAAAATCGAAAATTTCATAAGGGGTACCTCTTTGCAAAAAAATCGACTTTTTAAAAATTTTCTCAGAAATGGCTATAATTTTGGTAAAAGCATTCTTTTGGCCAATAGATTCCATAACAAATCATTTTCAATGGTAAGGAATCGTACTTTTGAATTTATGGAAGAAAAGTCAAAATCGAAAATTTCATAAGGGGTACCTCTTTGCAAAAAAAATCGACTTTTTAAAAATTTTCTCAGAAATGGCTATAATTTTGGTAAAAGCATTCTTTTGGCCAATAGATTCCATAACAAATCATTTTCAATGGTAAGGAATCGTACTTTTAAATTTATGGAAGAAAAGTCAAAATCGAAAATTTCATAAGGGGTACCTCTTTGCAAAAAAAATCGACTTTTTAAAAATTTTCTCAGAAATGGCTATAATTTTGGTAAAAGCATTCTTTTGGCCAATAGATTCCATAACAAATCATTTTCGATGGTAAGGAATCGTACTTTTAAATTTATGGAAGAAAAGTCAAAATCGAAAATTTCATAAAAAATCGACTTTTTAAAAATTTTCTCAGAAATGGCTATAATTTTGGTAAAAGCATTCTTTTGGCCAATAGATTCCATAACAAATCATTTTCAATGGTAAGGAATCGTACTTTTGAATTTATGGAAGAAAACTCAAAATCGAAAATTTCATAAGGGGTACCTCTTTGCAAAAAAAATCGACTTATTAAAAATTTTCTCAGAAATGGCTATAATTTTGGTAAAAGCATTCTTTTGGCCAATAGATTCCATAACAAATCATTTTCAATGGTAAGGAATCGTACTTTTAAATTTATGGAAGAAAAGTCAAAATCGAAAATTTCATAAAGGGTACCTCTTTGCAAAAAAAAATCGACTTTTTAAAAATTTTCTCAGAAATGGCTATAATTTTGGTAAAAGCATTCTTTTGGCCAATAGATTCCATAACAAATCATTTTCAATGGTAACGAATCGTACTTTTAAATCTATGGAAGAAAAGTCAAAATCGAAAATTTCATAAGGGGTACCTCTTTGCAAAAAAAATCGACTTTTTAAAAATTTTCTCAGAAATGGCTATAATTTTGGTAAAAGCATTCTTTTGGCCAATAGATTCCATAACAAATCATTTTCAATGGTAAGGAATCGTACTTTTAAATTTATGGAAGAAAAGTCAAAATCGAAAATTTCATAAGGGGTACCTCTTTGCAAAAAAAATCGACTTTTTAAAAATTTTCTCAGAAATGGCTATAATTTTGGTAAAAGCATTCTTTTGGCCAATAGATTCCATAACAAATCATTTTCAATGGTAAGGAGTCGTATTTTTAAATTTATGGAAGAAAAGTCAAAATCGAAAATTTCATAAGGGGTACCTCTTTGCAAAAAAAATCGATTTTTTAAAAATTTTCTCAGATATGGCTATAATTTTGGTAAAAGCATTCTTTTGGCCAATAGATTCCATAACAAATCATTTTCAATGGTGAGGAATCGTATTTTTAAATCTATGGAAGAAAAGTCAAAATCGAAAATTTCATAAGGGGTACCTCTTTGCAAAAAAAATCGACTTTTTAAAAATTTTCTCAGAAATGGCTATAATTTTGGTAAAAGCATTCTTTTGGCCAATAGATTCCATAACAAATCATTTTCAATGGTAAGGAATCGTACTTTTAAATTTATGGAAGAAAAGTCAAAATCGAAAATTTCATAAGGGGTACCTCTTTGCAAAAAAAATCGACTTTTTTAAAATTTTCCCAGAAATGGCTATAATTTTGGTAAAAGCATTCTTTAGGCCAATAGATTCCATAACAAATCATTTTCAATGGTAAGGTATCGTATTTTTTAATTTATGGAAGAAAAGTCAAAATCGAAAATTTCATAAGGGATACCTCTTTGCAAAAAAAATCGACTTTTTTAAAATTTTCCCAGAAATGGCTATAATTTTGGTAAAAGCATTCTTTTGGCCAATAGATTCTATAACAAATCATTTTCAATGGTAAGGAATCGTATTTTTTAATTTATGGAAGAAAAGTCAAAATCGAAAATTTCATAAGGGGTACCTCTTTGCAAAAAAAATCGACTTTTTAAAAATTTTCTCAGAAATGGCTATAATTTTGGTAAAAGCATTCTTTTGGCCAATAGATTCCATAACAAATCATTTTCAATGGTAAGGAATCGTACTTTTAAATTTATGGAAGAAAAGTCAAAATCGAAAATTTCATAAGGGGTACCTCTTTGCAAAAAAAATCGACTTTTTTAAAATTTTCCCAGAAATGGCTATAATTTTGGTAAAAGCATTCTTTAGGCCAATAGATTCCATAACAAATCATTTTCAATGGTAAGGTATCGTATTTTTTAATTTATGGAAGAAAAGTCAAAATCGAAAATTTCATAAGGGATACCTCTTTGCAAAAAAAATCGACTTTTTTAAAATTTTCCCAGAAATGGCTATAATTTTGGTAAAAGCATTCTTTTGGCCAATAGATTCTATAACAAATCATTTTCAATGGTAAGGAATCGTATTTTTTAATTTATGGAAGAAAAGTCAAAATCGAAAATTTCATAAGGGGTACCTCTTTGCAAAAAAAATCGACTTTTTAAAAATTTTCTCAGAAATGGCTATAATTTTGGTAAAAGCATTCTTTTGGCCAATAGATTCCATAACAAATCATTTTCAATGGTAAGGTATCGTATTTTTTAATTTATGGAAGAAAAGTCAAAATCGAAAATTTCATAAGGGATACCTCTTTGCAAAAAAAATCGACTTTTTTAAAATTTTCCCAGAAATGGCTATAATTTTGGTAAAAGCATTCTTTTGGCCAATAGATTCTATAACAAATCATTTTCAATGGTAAGGAATCGTATTTTTTAATTTATGGAAGAAAAGTCAAAATCGAAAATTTCATAAGGGATACCTCTTTGCAAAAAAAATCGACTTTTTTAAAATTTTCCCAGAAATGGCTATAATTTTGGTAAAAGCATTCTTTTGGCCAATAGATTCTATAACAAATCATTTTCAATGGTAAGGAATCGTATTTTTTAATTTATGGAAGAAAAGTCAAAATCGAAAATTTCATAAGGAGTACCTCTTTGCAAAAAAAATCGACTTTTTTAAAATTTTCCCAGAAATGGCTATAATTTTGGTAAAAGCATTCTTTAGGCCAATAGATTCCATAACAAATCATTTTCAATGGTAAGGTATCGTATTTTTTAATTTATGGAAGAAAAGTCAAAATCGAAAATTTCATAAGGGGTACCTCTTTGCAAAAAAAATCGACTTTTTAAAAATTTTCTCAGAAATGGCTATAATTTTGGTAAAAGCATTCTTTTGGCCAATAGATTCCATAACAAATCATTTTCAATGGTAAGGAATCGTACTTTTAAATTTATGGAAGAAAAGTCAAAATCGAAAATTTCATAAGGGGTACCTCTTTGCAAAAAAAATCGACTTTTTTAAAATTTTCCCAGAAATGGCTATAATTTTGGTAAAAGCATTCTTTAGGCCAATAGATTCCATAACAAATCATTTTCAATGGTAAGGTATCGTATTTTTTAATTTATGGAAGAAAAGTCAAAATCGAAAATTTCATAAGGGATACCTCTTTGCAAAAAAAATCGACTTTTTTAAAATTTTCCCAGAAATGGCTATAATTTTGGTAAAAGCATTCTTTTGGCCAATAGATTCTATAACAAATCATTTTCAATGGTAAGGAATCGTATTTTTTAATTTATGGAAGAAAAGTCAAAATCGAAAATTTCATAAGGGGTACCTCTTTGCAAAAAAAATCGACTTTTTTAAAATTTTCCCAGAAATGGCTATAATTTTGGTAAAAGCATTCTTTAGGCCAATAGATTCCATAACAAATCATTTTCAATGGTAAGGTATCGTATTTTTTAATTTATGGAAGAAAAGTCAAAATCGAAAATTTCATAAGGGGTACCTCTTTGCAAAAAAAATCGACTTTTTAAAAATTTTCTCAGAAATGGCTATAATTTTGGTAAAATCATTCTTTTGGCCAATAGATTCCATAACAAATCATTTTCAATGGTAAGGAATCGTACTTTTAAATTTATGGAAGAAAAGTCAAAATCGAAAATTTCATAAGGGGTACCTCTTTGCAAAAAAAATCGACTTTTTTAAAATTTTCCCAGAAATGGCTATAATTTTGGTAAAAGCATTCTTTAGGCCAATAGATTCCATAACAAATCATTTTCAATGGTAAGGTATCGTATTTTTTAATTTATGGAAGAAAAGTCAAAATCGAAAATTTCATAAGGGGTACCTCTTTGCAAAAAAAATCGACTTTTTAAAAATTTTCTCAGAAATGGCTATAATTTTGGTAAAAGCATTCTTTTGGCCAATAGATTCCATAACAAATCATTTTCAATGGTAAGGAATCGTACTTTTAAATTTATGGAAGAAAAGTCAAAATCGAAAATTTCATAAGGGGTACCTCTTTGCAAAAAAAATCGACTTTTTTAAAATTTTCCCAGAAATGGCTATAATTTTGGTAAAAGCATTCTTTAGGCCAATAGATTCCATAACAAATCATTTTCAATGGTAAGGTATCGTATTTTTTAATTTATGGAAGAAAAGTCAAAATCGAAAATTTCATAAGGGGTACCTCTTTGCAAAAAAAATCGACTTTTTAAAAATTTTCTCAGAAATGGCTATAATTTTGGTAAAAGCATTCTTTTGGCCAATAGATTCCATAACAAATCATTTTCAATGGTAAGGAATCGTACTTTTAAATTTATGGAAGAAAAGTCAAAATCGAAAATTTCATAAGGGGTACCTCTTTGCAAAAAAAATCGACTTTTTTAAAATTTTCCCAGAAATGGCTATAATTTTGGTAAAAGCATTCTTTAGGCCAATAGATTCCATAACAAATCATTTTCAATGGTAAGGTATCGTATTTTTTAATTTATGGAAGAAAAGTCAAAATCGAAAATTTCATAAGGGGTACCTCTTTGCAAAAAAAATCGACTTTTTAAAAATTTTCTCAGAAATGGCTATAATTTTGGTAAAAGCATTCTTTAGGCCAATAGATTCCATAACAAATCATTTTCAATGGTAAGGAATCGTACTTTTAAATTTATGGAAGAAAAGTCAAAATCGAAAATTTCATAAGGGGTACCTCTTTGCAAAAAAAATCGACTTTTTAAAAATTTTCTCAGAAATGGCTATAATTTTGGTAAAAGCATTCTTTTGGCCAATAGATTCCATAACAAATCATTTTCAATGGTAAGGAATCGTACTTTTAAATTTATGGAAGAAAAGTCAAAATCGAAAATTTCATAAGGGGTACCTCTTTGCAAAAAAAATCGACTTTTTAAAAATTTTCTCAGAAATGGCTATAATTTTGGTAAAAGCATTCTTTTGGCCAATAGATTCCATAACAAATCATTTTCAATGGTAAGGTATCGTATTTTTTAATTTATGGAAGAAAAGTCAAAATCGAAAATTTCATAAGGGGTACCTCTTTGCAAAAAAAATCGACTTTTTAAAAATTTTCTCAGAAATGGCTATAATTTTGGTAAAAGCATTCTTTTGGCCAATAGATTCCATAACAAATCATTTTCAATGGTAAGGAATCGTACTTTTAAATTTATGGAAGAAAAGTCAAAATCGAAAATTTCATAAGGGGTACCTCTTTGCAAAAAAAATCGACTTTTTAAAAATTTTCTCAGAAATGGCTATAATTTTGGTAAAAGCATTCTTTTGGCCAATAGATTCCATATCAAATCATTTTCAATGGTAAGGTATCGTATTTTTTAATTTATGGAAGAAAAGTCAAAATCGAAAATTTCATAAGGGGTACCTCTTTGCAAAAAAAATCGACTTTTTAAAAATTTTCTCAGAAATGGCTATAATTTTGGTAAAAGCATTCTTTTGGCCAATAGATTCCATAACAAATCATTTTCAATGGTAAGGAATCGTACTTTTAAATTTATGGAAGAAAAGTCAAAATCGAAAATTTCATAAGGGGTACCTCTTTGCAAAAAAAATCGACTTTTTAAAAATTTTCTCAGAAATGGCTATAATTTTGGTAAAAGCATTCTTTTGGCCAATAGATTCCATAACAAATCATTTTCAATGGTAAGGTATCGTATTTTTTAATTTATGGAAGAAAAGTCAAAATCGAAAATTTCATAAGGGGTACCTCTTTGCAAAAAAAATCGACTTTTTAAAAATTTTCTCAGAAATGGCTATAATTTTGGTAAAAGCATTCTTTTGGCCAATAGATTCCATAACAAATCATTTTCAATGGTAAGGAATCGTACTTTTAAATTTATGGAAGAAAAGTCAAAATCGAAAATTTCATAAGGGGTACCTCTTTGCAAAAAAAATCGACTTTTTAAAAATTTTCTCAGAAATGGCTATAATTTTGGTAAAAGCATTCTTTTGGCCAATAGATTCCATAACAAATCATTTTCAATGGTAAGGAATCGTACTTTTAAATTTATGGAAGAAAAGTCAAAATCGAAAATTTCATAAGGGGTACCTCTTTGCAAAAAAAATCGACTTTTTTAAAATTTTCCCAGAAATGGCTATAATTTTGGTAAAAGCATTCTTTAGGCCAATAGATTCCATAACAAATCATTTTCAATGGTAAGGTATCGTATTTTTTAATTTATGGAAGAAAAGTCAAAATCGAAAATTTCATAAGGGGTACCTCTTTGCAAAAAAAATCGACTTTTTAAAAATTTTCTCAGAAATGGCTATAATTTTGGTAAAAGCATTCTTTTGGCCAATAGATTCCATAACAAATCATTTTCAATGGTAAGGTATCGTATTTTTTAATTTATGGAAGAAAAGTCAAAATCGAAAATTTCATAAGGGATACCTCTTTGCAAAAAAAATCGACTTTTTTAAAATTTTCCCAGAAATGGCTATAATTTTGGTAAAAGCATTCTTTTGGCCAATAGATTATATAACAAATCATTTTCAATGGTAAGGAATCGTATTTTTTAATTTATGGAAGAAAAGTCAAAATCGAAAATTTCATAAGGGGTACCTCTTTGCAAAAAAAATCGACTTTTTAAAAATTTTCTCAGAAATGGCTATAATTTTGGTAAAAGCATTCTTTTGGCCAATAGATTCCATAACAAATCATTTTCAATGGTAAGGTATCGTATTTTTTAATTTATGGAAGAAAAGTCAAAATCGAAAATTTCATAAGGGATACCTCTTTGCAAAAAAAATCGACTTTTTTAAAATTTTCCCAGAAATGGCTATAATTTTGGTAAAAGCATTCTTTTGGCCAATAGATTCTATAACAAATCATTTTCAATGGTAAGGAATCGTATTTTTTAATTTATGGAAGAAAAGTCAAAATCGAAAATTTCATAAGGGGTACCTCTTTGCAAAAAAAATCGACTTTTTAAAAATTTTCTCAGAAATGGCTATAATTTTGGTAAAAGCATTCTTTTGGCCAATAGATTCCATAACAAATCATTTTCAATGGTAAGGAATCGTACTTTTAAATTTATGGAAGAAAAGTCAAAATCGAAAATTTCATAAGGGGTACCTCTTTGCAAAAAAAATCGACTTTTTTAAAATTTTCCCAGAAATGGCTATAATTTTGGTAAAAGCATTCTTTAGGCCAATAGATTCCATAACAAATCATTTTCAATGGTAAGGTATCGTATTTTTTAATTTATGGAAGAAAAGTCAAAATCGAAAATTTCATAAGGGATACCTCTTTGCAAAAAAAATCGACTTTTTTAAAATTTTCCCAGAAATGGCTATAATTTTGGTAAAAGCATTCTTTTGGCCAATAGATTCTATAACAAATCATTTTCAATGGTAAGGAATCGTATTTTTTAATTTATGGAAGAAAAGTCAAAATCGAAAATTTCATAAGGGGTACGTCTTTGCAAAAAAAATCGACTTTTTAAAAATTTTCTCAGAAATGGCTATAATTTTGGTAAAAGCATTCTTTTGGCCAATAGATTCCATAACAAATCATTTTCAATGGTAAGGAGTCGTATTTTTAAATTTATGGAAGAAAAGTCAAAATCGAAAATTTCATAAGGGGTACCTCTTTGCAAAAAAAATCGATTTTTTAAAAATTTTCTCAGATATGGCTATAATTTTGGTAAAAGCATTCTTTTGGCCAATAGATTCCATAACAAATCATTTTCAATGGTAAGGAATCGTATTTATAAATTTATGGAAGAAAAGTCAAAATCGAAAATTTCATAAGGGGTACCTCTTTGCAAAAAATCGACTTTTTAAAAATTTTCTCAGAAATGGCTATAATTTTGGTAAAAGCATTCTTTTGGCCAATAGATTCCATAACAAATCATTTTCAATGGTAAGGAATCGTATTTTTAAATTTATGGAAGAAAACTCAAAATCGAAAATTTCATAAGGGGTACCTCTTTGCAAAAAAAATCGACTTTTTAAAAATTTTCTCAGAAATGGCTATAATTTTGGTAAAAGCATTCTTTTGGCCAATAGATTCCATAACAAATCATTTTCAATGGTAAGGAATCGTATTTTTAAATTTATGGAAGAAAACTCAAAATCGAAAATTTCATAAGGGGTACCTCTTTGCAAAAAAAATCGACTTTTTAAAAATTTTCTCAGAAATGGCTATAATTTTGGTAAAAGCATTCTTTTGGCCAATAGATTCCATAACAAATCATTTTCAATGGTAAGGAATCGTATTTTTAAATTTATGGAAGAAAACTCAAAATCGAAAATTTCATAAGGGGTACCTCTTTGCAAAAAAAATCGACTTTTTAAAAATTTTCTCAGAAATGGCTATAATTTTGGTAAAAGCATTCTTTTGGCCAATAGATTCCATAACAAATCATTTTCAATGGTAAGGAATCGTATTTTTAAATTTATGGAAGAAAAGTCAAAATCGAAAATTTCATAAGGGGTACCTCTTTGCAAAAAAAATCGACTTTTTAAAAATTTTCTCAGAAATGGCTATAATTTTGGTAAAAGCATTCTTTTGGCCAATAGATTCCATAACAAATCATTTTCAATGGTAAGGAATCGTATTTTTAAATTTATGGAAGAAAACTCAAAATCGAAAATTTCATAAGGGGTACCTCTTTGCAAAAAAAATCGACTTTTTAAAAATTTTCTCAGAAATGGCTATAATTTTGGTAAAAGCATTCTTTTGGCCAATAGATTCCATAACAAATCATTTTCAATGGTAAGGAATCGTATTTTTAAATTTATGGAAGAAAAGTCAAAATCGAAAATTTCATAAGGGGTACCTCTTTGCAAAAAATCGACTTTTTAAAAATTTTCTCAGAAATGGCTATAATTTTGGTAAAAGCATTGTTTTGGCCAATAGATTCCATAACAAATCATTTTCAATGGTAAGGAATCGTATTTTTAAATTTATGGAAGAAAAGTCAAAATCGAAAATTTCATAAGGGGTACCTCTTTGCAAAAAAAATCGACTTTTTAAAAATTTTCTCAGAAATGGCTATAATTTTGGTAAAAGCATTCTTTTGGCCAATAGATTCCATAACAAATCATTTTCAATGGTAAGGAATCGTATTTTTAAATTTATGGAAGAAAAGTCAAAATCGAAAATTTCATAAGGGGTACCTCTTTGCAAAAAAAATCGACTTTTTAAAAACTTTCTCAGAAATGGCTATAATTTTGGTAAAATCATTCTTTTGGCCAATAGATTCCATAACAAATCATTTTCAATGGTAAGGAATCGTATTTTTAAATTTATGGAAGAAAAGTCAAAATCGAAAATTTCATAAGGGGTACCTCTTTGCAAAAAATCGACTTTTTAAAAATTTTCTCAGAAAAGGCAATAATTTTGGTAAAAGCATTCTTTTGGCCAATAGATTCCATAACAAATCATTTTCAATGGTAAGGAATCATATTTTTAAATTTATGGAAGAAAAGTCAAAATCGAAAATTTCATAAGGGGTACCTCTTTGCAAAAAATCGACTTTTTAAAAATTTTCTCAGAAATGGCAATAATTTTGGTAAAAGCATTCTTTTGGCCAATAGATTCCATAACAAATCATTTTCAATGGTAAGGAATCGTATTTTTAAATTTATGGAAGAGAAGTCAAAATCGAAAATTTCATAAGGGGTACCTCTTTGCAAAAAATCGACTTTTTAAAAATTTTCTCAGAAATTGCAATAATTTTGGTAAAAGCATTCTTTTGGCCAATAGATTCCATAACAAATCATTTTCAATGGTAAGGAATCGTATTTTTAAATTTATGGAAGAAAAGTCAAAATCGAAAATTTCATAAGGGGTACCTCTTTGCAAAAAATCGACTTTTTAAAAATTTTCTCAGAAATTGCAATAATTTTGGTAAAAGCATTCTTTTGGCCAATAGATTCCATAACAAATCATTTTCAATGGTAAGGAATCGTATTTTTAAATTTATGGAAGAAAAGTCAAAATCGAAAATTTCATAAGGGGTACCTCTTTGCAAAAAATCGACTTTTTAAAAATTTTCTCAGAAATGGCAATAATTTTGGTAAAAGCATTCTTTTGGCCAATAGATTCCATAACAAATCATTTTCAATGGTAAGGAATCGTATTTTTAAATTTATGGAAGAGAAGTCAAAATCGAAAATTTCATAAGGGGTACCTCTTTGCAAAAAATCGACTTTTTAAAAATTTTCTCAGAAATTGCAATAATTTTGGTAAAAGCATTCTTTTGGCCAATAGATTCCATAACAAATCATTTTCAATGGTAAGGAATCGTATTTTTAAATTTATGGAAGAAAAGTCAAAATCGAAAATTTCATAAGGGGTACCTCTTTGCAAAAAAAATCGACTTTTTAAAAATTTTCTCAGAAATGGCTATAATTTTGGTAAAAGCATTCTTTTGGCCAATAGATTCCATAACAAATCATTTTCAATGGTAAGGAATCGTATTTTTAAATTTATGGAAGAGAAGTCAAAATCGAAAATTTCATAAGGGGTACCTCTTTGCAAAAAATCGACTTTTTAAAAATTTTCTCAGAAATGGCAATAGTTTTGGTAAAAGCATTCTTTTGGCCAATAGATTCCATAACAAATCATTTTCAATGGTAAGGAATCGTATTTTTAAATTTATGGAAGAAAAGTCAAAATCGAAAATTTCATAAGGGGTACCTCTTTGCAAAAAAAATCGACTTTTTAAAAATTTTCTCAGAAATGGCTATAATTTTGGTAAAAGCATTCTTTTGGCCAATAGATTCCATAACAAATCATTTTCAATGGTAAGGAATCGTATTTTTAAATTTATGGAAGAAAAGTCAAAATCGAAAATTTCATAAGGGGTACCTCTTTGCAAAAAAAATCGACTTTTTAAAAATTTTCTCAGAAATGGCTATAATTTTGGTAAAAGCATTCTTTTGGCCAATAGATTCCATAACAAATCATTTTCAATGGTAAGGAATCGTATTTTTAGATTTATGGAAGAAAAGTCAAAATCGAAAATTTCATAAGGGGTACCTCTTTGCAAAAAATCGACTTTTTAAAAATTTTCTCAGAAATGGCAATAATTTTGGTAAAAGCATTCTTTTGGCCAATAGATTCCATAACAAATCATTTTCAATGGTAAGGAATCGTATTTTTAAATTTATGGAAGAAAAGTCAAAATCGAAAATTTCATAAGGGGTACCTCTTTGCAAAAAAAATCGACTTTTTAAAAATTTTCTCAGAAATGGCTATAATTTTGGTAAAAGCATTCTTTTGGCCAATAGATTCCATAACAAATCATTTTCAATGGTAAGGAATCGTATTTTTAAATTTATGGAAGAAAAGTCAAAATCGAAAATTTCATAAGGGGTACCTCTTTGCAAAAAAAATCGACTTTTTAAAAATTTTCTCAGAAATGGCTATAATTTTGGTAAAAGCATTCTTTTGGCCAATAGATTCCATAACAAATCATTTTCAATGGTAACGAATCGTATTTTTAAATTTATGGAAGAAAAGTCAAAATCGAAAATTTCATAAGGGGTACCTCTTTGCAAAAAAAATCGACTTTTTAAAAATTTTCTCAGAAATGGCTATAATTTTGGTAAAAGCATTCTTTTGGCCAATAGATTCCATAACAAATCATTTTCAATGGTAAGGAATCGTATTTTTAAATTTATGGAAGAAAAGTCAAAATCGAAAATTTTATAAGGGGTACCTCTTTGCAAAAAAAATCGACTTTTTAAAAATTTTCTCAGAAATGGCTATAATTTTGGTAAAAGCATTCTTTTGGCCAATAGATTCCATAACAAATCATTTTCAATGGTAAGGAATCGTATTTTTAAATTTATGGAAGAGAAGTCAAAATCGAAAATTTCATAAGGGGTACCTCTTTGCAAAAAATCGACTTTTTAAAAATTTTCTCAGAAATGGCTATAATTTTGGTAAAAGCATTCTTTTGGCCAATAGATTCCATAACAAATCATTTTCAATGGTAAGGAATCGTATTTTTAAATTTATGGAAGAAAAGTCAAAATCGAAAATTTCATAAGGGGTACCTCTTTGCAAAAAAAATCGACTTTTTAAAAATTTTCTCAGAAATGGCTATAATTTTGGTAAAAGCATTCTTTTGGCCAATAGATTCCATAACAAATCATTTTCAATGGTAAGGAATCGTATTTTTAAATTTATGGAAGAGAAGTCAAAATCGAAAATTTCATAAGGGGTACCTCTTTGCAAAAAATCGACTTTTTAAAAATTTTCTCAGAAATGGCAATAATTTTGGTAAAAGCATTCTTTTGGCCAATAGATTCCATAACAAATCATTTTCAATGGTAAGGAATCGTATTTTTAAATTTATGGAAGAAAAGTCAAAATCGAAAATTTCATAAGGGGTACCTCTTTGCAAAAAAAATCGACTTTTTAAAAATTTTCTCAGAAATGGCTATAATTTTGGTAAAAGCATTCTTTTGGCCAATAGATTCCATAACAAATCATTTTCAATGGTAAGGAATCGTATTTTTAAATTTATGGAAGAAAAGTCAAAATCGAAAATTTCATAAGGGGTACCTCTTTGCAAAAAAAATCGACTTTTTAAAAATTTTCTCAGAAATGGCAATAATTTTGGTAAAAGCATTCTTTTGGCCAATAGATTCCATAACAAATCATTTTCAATGGTAAGGAATCGTATTTTTAAATTTATGGAAGAAAAGTCAAAATCGAAAATTTCATAAGGGGTACCTCTTTGCAAAAAAAAATCGACTTTTTAAAAATTTTCTCAGAAATGGCTATAATTTTGGTAAAAGCATTCTTTTGGCCAATAGATTCCATAACAAATCATTTTCAATGGTAAGGAATCGTATTTTTAAATTTATGGAAGAAAAGTCAAAATCGAAAATTTCATAAGGGGTACCTCTTTGCAAAAAAAATCGACTTTTTAAAAATTTTCTCAGAAATGGCTATAATTTTGGTAAAAGCATTCTTTTGGCCAATAGATTCCATAACAAATCATTTTCAATGGTAAGGAATCGTATTTTTAAATTTATGGAAGAAAAGTCAAAATCGAAAATTTCATAAGGGGTACCTCTTTGCAAAAAAAATCGACTTTTTAAAAATTTTCTCAGAAATGGCTATAATTTTGGTAAAAGCATTCTTTTGGCCAATAGATTCCATAACAAATCATTTTCAATGGTAAGGAATCGTATTTTTAGATTTATGGAAGAAAAGTCAAAATCGAAAATTTCATAAGGGGTACCTCTTTGCAAAAAAAATCGACTTTTTAAAAATTTTCTCAGAAATGGCTATAATTTTGGTAAAAGCATTCTTTTGGCCAATAGATTCCATAACAAATCATTTTCAATGGTAACGAATCGTATTTTTAAATTTATGGAAGAAAAGTCAAAATCGAAAATTTCATAAGGGGTACCTCTTTGCAAAAAAAATCGACTTTTTAAAAATTTTCTCAGAAATGGCTATAATTTTGGTAAAAGCATTCTTTTGGCCAATAGATTCCATAACAAATCATTTTCAATGGTAAGGAATCGTATTTTTAAATTTATGGAAGAAAAGTCAAAATCGAAAATTTCATAAGGGGTACCTCTTTGCAAAAAAAATCGACTTTTTAAAAATTTTCTCAGAAATGGCTATAATTTTGGTAAAAGCATTCTTTTGGCCAATAGATTCCATAACAAATCATTTTCAATGGTAAGGAATCGTATTTTTAAATTTATGGAAGAGAAGTCAAAATCGAAAATTTCATAAGGGGTACCTCTTTGCAAAAAATCGACTTTTTAAAAATTTTCTCAGAAATGGCAATAATTTTGGTAAAAGCATTCTTTTGGCCAATAGATTCTATAACAAATCATTTTCAATGGTAAGGAATCGTATTTTTTAATTTATGGAAGAAAAGTCAAAATCGAAAATTTCATAAGGGGTACCTCTTTGCAAAAAAAATCGACTTTTTAAAAATTTTCTCAGAAATGGCTATAATTTTGGTAAAAGCATTCTTTTGGCCAATAGATTCCATAACAAATCATTTTCAATGGTAAGGAATCGTATTTTTTAATTTATGGAAGAAAAGTCAAAATCGAAAATTTCATAAGGGGTACCTCTTTGCAAAAAAAATCGACTTTTTAAAAACTTTCTCAGAAATGGCTATAATATTGGTAAAATCATTCTTTTGGCCAATAGATTCCATAACAAATCATTTTCAATGGTAAGGAATCGTATTTTTAAATTTATGGAAGAAAAGTCAAAATCGAAAATTTCATAAGGGGTACCTCTTTGCAAAAAATCGACTTTTTAAAAATTTTCTCAGAAATGGCAATAATTTTGGTAAAAGCATTCTTTTGGCCAATAGATTCCATAACAAATCATTTTCAATGGTAAGGAATCATATTTTTAAATTTATGGAAGAAAAGTCAAAATCGAAAATTTCATAAGGGGTACCTCTTTGCAAAAAATCGACTTTTTAAAAATTTTCTCAGAAATGGCAATAATTTTGGTAAAAGCATTCTTTTGGCCAATAGATTCCATAACAAATCATTTTCAATGGTAAGGAATCGTATTTTTAAATTTATGGAAGAAAAGTCAAAATCGAAAATTTCATAAGGGGTACATCTTTGCAAAAAAATCGACTTTTTAAACATTTTCTCAGAAATGGCTATAATTTTGGTAAAAGCATTCTTTTGGCCAATAGATTCCATAAAAAATCATTTTCAATGGTAAGGAATCGTATTTTTAAATTTATGGAAGAAAAGTCAAAATCGAAAATTTCATAAGGGGTACCTCTTTGCAAAAAATCGACTTTTTAAAAATTTTCTCAGAAATGGCAATAATTTTGGTAAAAGCATTCTTTTGGCCAATAGATTCCATAACAAATCATTTTCAATGGTAAGGAATCGTATTTTTAAATTTATGGAAGAGAAGTCAAAATCGAAAATTTCATAAGGGGTACCTCTTTGCAAAAAATCGACTTTTTAAAAATTTTCTCAGAAATTGCAATAATTTTGGTAAAAGCATTCTTTTGGCCAATAGATTCCATAACAAATCATTTTCAATGGTAAGGAATCGTATTTTTAAATTTATGGAAGAAAAGTCAAAATCGAAAATTTCATAAGGGGTACCTCTTTGCAAAAAATCGACTTTTTAAAAATTTTCTCAGAAATGGCAATAATTTTGGTAAAAGCATTCTTTTGGCCAATAGATTCCATAACAAATCATTTTCAATGGTAAGGAATCGTATTTTTAAATTTATGGAAGAAAAGTCAAAATCGAAAATTTCATAAGGGGTACCTCTTTGCAAAAAATCGACTTTTTAAAAATTTTCTCAGAAATGGCAATAATTTTGGTAAAAGCATTCTTTTGGCCAATAGATTCCATAACAAATCATTTTCAATGGTAAGGAATCGTATTTTTAAATTTATGGAAGAGAAGTCAAAATCGAAAATTTCATAAGGGGTACCTCTTTGCAAAAAATCGACTTTTTAAAAATTTTCTCAGAAATTGCAATAATTTTGGTAAAAGCATTCTTTTGGCCAATAGATTCCATAACAAATCATTTTCAATGGTAAGGAATCGTATTTTTAAATTTATGGAAGAAAAGTCAAAATCGAAAATTTCATAAGGGGTACCTCTTTGCAAAAAAAAATCGACTTTTTAAAAATTTTCTCAGAAATGGCTATAATTTTGGTAAAAGCATTCTTTTGGCCAATAGATTCCATAACAAATCATTTTCAATGGTAAGGAATCGTATTTTTAAATTTATGGAAGAAAAGTCAAAATCGAAAATTTCATAAGGGGTACCTCTTTGCAAAAAAAAATCGACTTTTTAAAAATTTTCTCAGAAATGGCTATAATTTTGGTAAAAGCATTCTTTTGGCCAATAGATTCCATAACAAATCATTTTCAATGGTAAGGAATCGTATTTTTAAATTTATGGAAGAAAAGTCAAAATCGAAAATTTCATAAGGGGTACCTCTTTGCAAAAAAAATCGACTTTTTAAAAATTTTCTCAGAAATGGCTATAATTTTGGTAAAAGCATTCTTTTGGCCAATAGATTCCATAACAAATCATTTTCAATGGTAAGGAATCGTATTTTTAGATTTATGGAAGAAAAGTCAAAATCGAAAATTTCATAAGGGGTACCTCTTTGCAAAAAAAATCGACTTTTTAAAAATTTTCTCAGAAATGGCTATAATTTTGGTAAAAGCATTCTTTTGGCCAATAGATTCCATAACAAATCATTTTCAATGGTAACGAATCGTATTTTTAAATTTATGGAAGAAAAGTCAAAATCGAAAATTTCATAAGGGGTACCTCTTTGCAAAAAAAATCGACTTTTTAAAAATTTTCTCAGAAATGGCTATAATTTTGGTAAAAGCATTCTTTTGGCCAATAGATTCCATAACAAATCATTTTCAATGGTAAGGAATCGTATTTTTAAATTTATGGAAGAAAAGTCAAAATCGAAAATTTCATAAGGGGTACCTCTTTGCAAAAAAAATCGACTTTTTAAAAATTTTCTCAGAAATGGCTATAATTTTGGTAAAAGCATTCTTTTGGCCAATAGATTCCATAACAAATCATTTTCAATGGTAAGGAATCGTATTTTTAAATTTATGGAAGAGAAGTCAAAATCGAAAATTTCATAAGGGGTACCTCTTTGCAAAAAATCGACTTTTTAAAAATTTTCTCAGAAATGGCAATAATTTTGGTAAAAGCATTCTTTTGGCCAATAGATTCCATAACAAATCATTTTCAATGGTAAGGAATCGTATTTTTAAATTTATGGAAGAAAAGTCAAAATCGAAAATTTCATAAGGGGTACCTCTTTGCAAAAAATCGACTTTTTAAAAATTTTCTCAGAAATGGCAATAATTTTGGTAAAAGCATTCTTTTGGCCAATAGATTCCATAACAAATCATTTTCAATGGTAAGGAATCGTATTTTTAAATTTATGGAAGAGAAGTCAAAATCGAAAATTTCATAAGGGGTACCTCTTTGCAAAAAATCGACTTTTTAAAAATTTTCTCAGAAATTGCAATAATTTTGGTAAAAGCATTCTTTTGGCCAATAGATTCCATAACAAATCATTTTCAATGGTAAGGAATCGTATTTTTAAATTTATGGAAGAAAAGTCAAAATCGAAAATTTCATAAGGGGTACCTCTTTGCAAAAAATCGACTTTTTAAAAATTTTCTCAGAAATGGCAATAATTTTGGTAAAAGCATTCTTTTGGCCAATAGATTCCATAACAAATCATTTTCAATGGTAAGGAATCGTATTTTTAAATTTATGGAAGAAAAGTCAAAATCGAAAATTTCATAAGGGGTACCTCTTTGCAAAAAAAATCGACTTTTTAAAAATTTTCTCAGAAATGGCTATAATTTTGGTAAAAGCATTTTTTGGCCAATAGATTCCATAACAAATCATTTTCAATGGTAAGGAATCGTATTTTTAAATTTATGGAAGAGAAGTCAAAATCGAAAATTTCATAAGGGGTACCTCTTTGCAAAAAATCGACTTTTTAAAAATTTTCTCAGAAATGGCAATAATTTTGGTAAAAGCATTCTTTTGGCCAATAGATTCCATAACAAATCATTTTCAATGGTAAGGAATCGTATTTTTAAATTTATGGAAGAAAAGTCAAAATCGAAAATTTCATAAGGGGTACCTCTTTGCAAAAAAAATCGACTTTTTAAAAATTTTCTCAGAAATGGCTATAATTTTGGTAAAAGCATTCTTTTGGCCAATAGATTCCATAACAAATCATTTTCAATGGTAAGGAATCGTATTTTTAAATTTATGGAAGAGAAGTCAAAATCGAAAATTTCATAAGGGGTACCTCTTTGCAAAAAATCGACTTTTTAAAAATTTTCTCAGAAATTGCAATAATTTTGGTAAAAGCATTCTTTTGGCCAATAGATTCCATAACAAATCATTTTCAATGGTAAGGAATCGTATTTTTAAATTTATGGAAGAAAAGTCAAAATCGAAAATTTCATAAGGGGTACCTCTTTGCAAAAAATCGACTTTTTAAAAATTTTCTCAGAAATGGCAATAATTTTGGTAAAAGCATTCTTTTGGCCAATAGATTCCATAACAAATCATTTTCAATGGTAAGGAATCGTATTTTTAAATTTATGGAAGAAAAGTCAAAATCGAAAATTTCATAAGGGGTACCTCTTTGCAAAAAAAATCGACTTTTTAAAAATTTTCTCAGAAATGGCTATAATTTTGGTAAAAGCATTCTTTTGGCCAATAGATTCCATAACAAATCATTTTCAATGGTAAGGAATCGTATTTTTAAATTTATGGAAGAGAAGTCAAAATCGAAAATTTCATAAGGGGTACCTCTTTGCAAAAAATCGACTTTTTAAAAATTTTCTCAGAAATGGCAATAATTTTGGTAAAAGCATTCTTTTGGCCAATAGATTCCATAACAAATCATTTTCAATGGTAAGGAATCGTATTTTGAAATTTATGGAAGAAAAGTCAAAATCGAAAATTTCATAAGGGGTACCTCTTTGCAAAAAAAATCGACTTTTTAAAAATTTTCTCAGAAATGGCTATAATTTTGGTAAAAGCATTCTTTTGGCCAATAGATTCCATAACAAATCATTTTCAATGGTAAGGAATCGTATTTTTAAATTTATGGAAGAAAAGTCAAAATCGAAAATTTCATAAGGGGTACCTCTTTGCAAAAAAAATTGACTTTTTAAAAATTTTCTCAGAAATGGCTATAATTTTGGTAAAAGCATTCTTTTGGCCAATAGATTCCATAACAAATCATTTTCAATGGTAAGGAATCGTATTTTTAGATTTATGGAAGAAAAGTCAAAATCGAAAATTTCATAAGGGGTACCTCTTTGCAAAAAAAATCGACTTTTTAAAAATTTTCTCAGAAATGGCTATAATTTTGGTAAAAGCATTCTTTTGGCCAATAGATTCCATAACAAATCATTTTCAATGGTAAGGAATCGTATTTTTAGATTTATGGAAGAAAAGTCAAAATCGAAAATTTCATAAGGGGTACCTCTTTGCAAAAAAAATCGACTTTTTAAAAATTTTCTCAGAAATGGCTATAATTTTGGTAAAAGCATTCTTTTGGCCAATAGATTCCATAACAAATCATTTTCAATGGTAAGGAATCGTATTTTTAGATTTATGGAAGAAAAGTCAAAATCGAAAATTTCATAAGGGGTACCTCTTTGCAAAAAAAATCGACTTTTTAAAAATTTTCTCAGAAATGGCTATAATTTTGGTAAAAGCATTCTTTTGGCCAATAGATTCCATAACAAATCATTTTCAATGGTAAGGAATCGTATTTTTAAATTTATGGAAGAAAAGTCAAAATCGAAAATTTCATAAGGGGTACCTCTTTGCAAAAAAAATCGACTTTTTAAAAATTTTCTCAGAAATGGCTATAATTTTGGTAAAAGCATTCTTTTGGCCAATAGATTCCATAACAAATCATTTTCAATGGTAAGGAATCGTATTTTTAAATTTATGGAAGAAAAGTCAAAATCGAAAATTTCATAAGGGGTACCTCTTTGCAAAAAAAATCGACTTTTTAAAAATTTTCTCAGAAATGGCTATAATTTTGGTAAAAGCATTCTTTTGGCCAATAGATTCCATAACAAATCATTTTCAATGGTAAGGAATCGTATTTTTAAATTTATGGAAGAGAAGTCAAAATCGAAAATTTCATAAGGGGTACCTCTTTGCAAAAAATCGACTTTTTAAAAATTTTCTCAGAAATGGCAATAATTTTGGTAAAAGCATTCTTTTGGCCAATAGATTCCATAACAAATCATTTTCAATGGTAAGGAATCGTATTTTTAAATTTATGGAAGAAAAGTCAAAATCGAAAATTTCATAAGGGGTACCTCTTTGCAAAAAAAATCGACTTTTTAAAAATTTTCTCAGAAATGGCTATAATTTTGGTAAAAGCATTCTTTTGGCCAATAGATTCCATAACAAATCATTTTCAATGGTAAGGAATCGTATTTTTAAATTTATGGAAGAAAAGTCAAAATCGAAAATTTCATAAGGGGTACCTCTTTGCAAAAAAAATCGACTTTTTAAAAATTTTCTCAGAAATGGCTATAATTTTGGTAAAAGCATTCTTTTGGCCAATAGATTCCATAACAAATCATTTTCAATGGTAAGGAATCGTATTTTTAGATTTATGGAAGAAAAGTCAAAATCGAAAATTTCATAAGGGGTACCTCTTTGCAAAAAAAATCGACTTTTTAAAAATTTTCTCAGAAATGGCTATAATTTTGGTAAAAGCATTCTTTTGGCCAATAGATTCCATAACAAATCATTTTCAATGGTAAGGAATCGTATTTTTAGATTTATGGAAGAAAAGTCAAAATCGAAAATTTCATAAGGGGTACCTCTTTGCAAAAAAAATCGACTTTTTAAAAATTTTCTCAGAAATGGCTATAATTTTGGTAAAAGCATTCTTTTGGCCAATAGATTCCATAACAAATCATTTTCAATGGTAAAAATCGTATTTTTAGATTTATGGAAGAAAAGTCAAAATCGAAAATTTCATAAGGGGTACCTCTTTGCAAAAAAAATCGACTTTTTAAAAATTTTCTCAGAAATGGCTATAATTTTGGTAAAAGCATTCTTTTGGCCAATAGATTCCATAACAAATCATTTTCAATGGTAAGGAATCGTATTTTTAAATTTATGGAAGAAAAGTCAAAATCGAAAATTTCATAAGGGGTACCTCTTTGCAAAAAAAATCGACTTTTTAAAAATTTTCTCAGAAATGGCTATAATTTTGGTAAAAGCATTCTTTTGGCCAATAGATTCCATAACAAATCATTTTCAATGGTAAGGAATCGTATTTTTAAATTTATGGAAGAAAAGTCAAAATCGAAAATTTCATAAGGGGTACCTCTTTGCAAAAAAAATCGACTTTTTAAAAATTTTCTCAGAAATGGCTATAATTTTGGTAAAAGCATTCTTTTGGCCAATAGATTCCATAACAAATCATTTTCAATGGTAAGGAATCGTATTTTTAGATTTATGGAAGAAAAGTCAAAATCGAAAATTTCATAAGGGGTACCTCTTTGCAAAAAATCGACTTTTTAAAAATTTTCTCAGAAATGGCAATAATTTTGGTAAAAGCATTCTTTTGGCCAATAGATTCCATAACAAATCATTTTCAATGGTAAGGAATCGTATTTTTAAATTTATGGAAGAAAAGTCAAAATCGAAAATTTCATAAGGGGTACCTCTTTGCAAAAAAAATCGACTTTTTAAAAATTTTCTCAGAAATGGCTATAATTTTGGTAAAAGCATTCTTTTGGCCAATAGATTCCATAACAAATCATTTTCAATGGTAAGGAATCGTATTTTTAGATTTATGGAAGAAAAGTCAAAATCGAAAATTTCATAAGGGGTACCTCTTTGCAAAAAAAATCGACTTTTTAAAAATTTTCTCAGAAATGGCTATAATTTTGGTAAAAGCATTCTTTTGGCCAATAGATTCCATAACAAATCATTTTCAATGGTAAGGAATCGTATTTTTAAATTTATGGAAGAAAAGTCAAAATCGAAAATTTCATAAGGGGTACCTCTTTGCAAAAAAAATCGACTTTTTAAAAATTTTCTCAGAAATGGCTATAATTTTGGTAAAAGCATTCTTTTGGCCAATAGATTCCATAACAAATCATTTTCAATGGTAAGGAATCGTATTTTTAAATTTATGGAAGAGAAGTCAAAATCGAAAATTTCATAAGGGGTACCTCTTTGCAAAAAATCGACTTTTTAAAAATTTTCTCAGAAATGGCAATAATTTTGGTAAAAGCATTCTTTTGGCCAATAGATTCCATAACAAATCATTTTCAATGGTAGGGAATCGTATTTTTAAATTTATGGAAGAGAAGTCAAAATCGAAAATTTCATAAGGGGTACCTCTTTGCAAAAAATCGACTTTTTAAAAATTTTCTCAGAAATGGCAATAATTTTGGTAAAAGCATTCTTTTGGCCAATAGATTCCATAACAAATCATTTTCAATGGTAAGGAATCGTATTTTTAAATTTATGGAAGAAAAGTCAAAATCGAAAATTTCATAAGGGGTACCTCTTTGCAAAAAAAATCGACTTTTTAAAAATTTTCTCAGAAATGGCTATAATTTTGGTAAAAGCATTCTTTTGGCCAATAGATTCCATAACAAATCATTTTCAATGGTAAGGAATCGTATTTTTAAATTTATGGAAGAAAAGTCAAAATCGAAAATTTCATAAGGGGTACCTCTTTGCAAAAAAAATCGACTTTTTAAAAATTTTCTCAGAAATGGCTATAATTTTGGTAAAAGCATTCTTTTGGCCAATAGATTCCATAACAAATCATTTTCAATGGTAAGGAATCGTATTTTTAGATTTATGGAAGAAAAGTCAAAATCGAAAATTTCATAAGGGGTACCTCTTTGCAAAAAATCGACTTTTTAAAAATTTTCTCAGAAATGGCTATAATTTTGGTAAAAGCATTCTTTTGGCCAATAGATTCCATAACAAATCATTTTCAATGGTAAGGAATCGTATTTTTAAATTTATGGAAGAGAAGTCAAAATCGAAAATTTCATAAGGGGTACCTCTTTGCAAAAAAAATCGACTTTTTAAAAATTTTCTCAGAAATGGCAATAATTTTGGTAAAAGCATTCTTTTGGCCAATAGATTCCATAACAAATCATTTTCAATGGTAAGGAATCGTATTTTTAAATTTATGGAAGAAAAGTCAAAATCGAAAATTTCATAAGGGGTACCTCTTTGCAAAAAAAATCGACTTTTTAAAAATTTTCTCAGAAATGGCAATAATTTTGGTAAAAGCATTCTTTTGGCCAATAGATTCCATAACAAATCATTTTCAATGGTAAGGAATCGTATTTTTAGATTTATGGAAGAAAAGTCAAAATCGAAAATTTCATAAGGGGTACCTCTTTGCAAAAAAAATCGACTTTTTAAAAATTTTCTCAGAAATGGCAATAATTTTGGTAAAAGCATTCTTTTGGCCAATAGATTCCATAACAAATCATTTTCAATGGTAAGGAATCGTATTTTTAGATTTATGGAAGAAAAGTCAAAATCGAAAATTTCATAAGGGGTACCTCTTTGCAAAAAATCGACTTTTTAAAAATTTTCTCAGAAATGGCAATAATTTTGGTAAAAGCATTCTTTTGGCCAATAGATTCCATAACAAATCATTTTCAATGGTAAGGAATCGTATTTTTAAATTTATGGAAGAAAAGTCAAAATCGAAAATTTCATAAGGGGTACCTCTTTGCAAAAAAAATCGACTTTTTAAAAATTTTCTCAGAAATGGCTATAATTTTGGTAAAAGCATTCTTTTGGCCAATAGATTCCATAACAAATCATTTTCAATGGTAAGGAATCGTATTTTTAAATTTATGGAAGAAAAGTCAAAATCGAAAATTTCATAAGGGGTACCTCTTTGCAAAAAAAATCGACTTTTTAAAAATTTTCTCAGAAATGGCTATAATTTTGGTAAAAGCATTCTTTTGGCCAATAGATTCCATAACAAATCATTTTCAATGGTAAGGAATCGTATTTTTAGATTTATGGAAGAAAAGTCAAAATCGAAAATTTCATAAGGGGTACCTCTTTGCAAAAAATCGACTTTTTAAAAATTTTCTCAGAAATGGCTATAATTTTGGTAAAAGCATTCTTTTGGCCAATAGATTCCATAACAAATCATTTTCAATGGTAAGGAATCGTATTTTTAAATTTATGGAAGAGAAGTCAAAATCGAAAATTTCATAAGGGGTACCTCTTTGCAAAAAAAATCGACTTTTTAAAAATTTTCTCAGAAATGGCAATAATTTTGGTAAAAGCATTCTTTTGGCCAATAGATTCCATAACAAATCATTTTCAATGGTAAGGAATCGTATTTTTAAATTTATGGAAGAAAAGTCAAAATCGAAAATTTCATAAGGGGTACCTCTTTGCAAAAAAAATCGACTTTTTAAAAATTTTCTCAGAAATGGCAATAATTTTGGTAAAAGCATTCTTTTGGCCAATAGATTCCATAACAAATCATTTTCAATGGTAAGGAATCGTATTTTTAGATTTATGGAAGAAAAGTCAAAATCGAAAATTTCATAAGGGGTACCTCTTTGCAAAAAAAATCGACTTTTTAAAAATTTTCTCAGAAATGGCAATAATTTTGGTAAAAGCATTCTTTTGGCCAATAGATTCCATAACAAATCATTTTCAATGGTAAGGAATCGTATTTTTAGATTTATGGAAGAAAAGTCAAAATCGAAAATTTCATAAGGGGTACCTCTTTGCAAAAAATCGACTTTTTAAAAATTTTCTCAGAAATGGCAATAATTTTGGTAAAAGCATTCTTTTGGCCAATAGATTCCATAACAAATCATTTTCAATGGTAAGGAATCGTATTTTTAAATTTATGGAAGAAAAGTCAAAATCGAAAATTTCATAAGGGGTACCTCTTTGCAAAAAAAATCGACTTTTTAAAAATTTTCTCAGAAATGGCAATAATTTTGGTAAAAGCATTCTTTTGGCCAATAGATTCCATAACAAATCATTTTCAATGGTAAGGAATCGTATTTTTAGATTTATGGAAGAAAAGTCAAAATCGAAAATTTCATAAGGGGTACCTCTTTGCAAAAAATCGACTTTTTAAAAATTTTCTCAGAAATGGCAATAATTTTGGTAAAAGCATTCTTTTGGCCAATAGATTCCATAACAAATCATTTTCAATGGTAAGGAATCGTATTTTTAAATTTATGGAAGAAAAGTCAAAATCGAAAATTTCATAAGGGGTACCTCTTTGCAAAAAAAATCGACTTTTTAAAAATTTTCTCAGAAATGGCAATAATTTTGGTAAAAGCATTCTTTTGGCCAATAGATTCCATAACAAATCATTTTCAATGGTAAGGAATCGTATTTTTAAATTTATGGAAGAAAAGTCAAAATCGAAAATTTCATAAGGGGTACCTCTTTGCAAAAAAAATCGACTTTTTAAAAATTTTCTCAAAAATGGCAATAATTTTGGTAAAAGCATTCTTTTGGCCAATAGATTCCATAACAAATCATTTTCAATGGTAAGGAATCGTATTTTTAAATTTATGGAAGAGAAGTCAAAATCGAAAATTTCATAAGGGGTACCTCTTTGCAAAAAATCGACTTTTTAAAAATTTTCTCAGAAATGGCTATAATTTTGGTAAAAGCATTCTTTTGGCCAATAGATTCCATAACAAATCATTTTCAATGGTAAGGAATCGTATTTTTAAATTTATGGAAGAAAAGTCAAAATCGAAAATTTCATAAGGGGTACCTCTTTGCAAAAAAAATCGACTTTTTAAAAATTTTCTCAGAAATGGCTATAATTTTGGTAAAAGCATTCTTTTGGCCAATAGATTCCATAACAAATCATTTTCAATGGTAAGGAATCGTATTTTTAGATTTATGGAAGAAAAGTCAAAATCGAAAATTTCATAAGGGGTACCTCTTTGCAAAAAATCGACTTTTTAAAAATTTTCTCAGAAATGGCAATAATTTTGGTAAAAGCATTCTTTTGGCCAATAGATTCCATAACAAATCATTTTCAATGGTAAGGAATCGTATTTTTAAATTTATGGAAGAAAAGTCAAAATCGAAAATTTCATAAGGGGTACCTCTTTGCAAAAAAAATCGACTTTTTAAAAATTTTCTCAGAAATGGCTATAATTTTGGTAAAAGCATTCTTTTGGCCAATAGATTCCATAACAAATCATTTTCAATGGTAAGGAATCGTATTTTTAGATTTATGGAAGAAAAGTCAAAATCGAAAATTTCATAAGGGGTACCTCTTTGCAAAAAATCGACTTTTTAAAAATTTTCTCAGAAATGGCAATAATTTTGGTAAAAGCATTCTTTTGGCCAATAGATTCCATAACAAATCATTTTCAATGGTAAGGAATCGTATTTTTAAATTTATGGAAGAAAAGTCAAAAACGAAAATTTCATAAGGGGTACCTCTTTGCAAAAAAAATCGACTTTTTAAAAATTTTCTCAGAAATGGCTATAATTTTGGTAAAAGCATTCTTTTGGCCAATAGATTCCATAACAAATCATTTTCAATGGTAAGGAATCGTATTTTTAGATTTATGGAAGAAAAGTCAAAATCGAAAATTTCATAAGGGGTACCTCTTTGCAAAAAAAATCGACTTTTTAAAAATTTTCTCAGAAATGGCTATAATTTTGGTAAAAGCATTCTTTTGGCCAATAGATTCCATAACAAATCATTTTCAATGGTAAGGAATCGTATTTTTAGATTTATGGAAGAAAAGTCAAAATCGAAAATTTCATAAGGGGTACCTCTTTGCAAAAAAAATCGACTTTTTTAAAATTTTCCCAGAAATGGCTATAATTTTGGTAAAAGCATTCTTTAGGCCAATAGATTCCATAACAAATCATTTTCAATGGTAAGGAATCGTATTTTTAAATTTATGGAAGAAAAGTCAAAATCGAAAATTTCATAAGGGGTACCTCTTTGCAAAAAAAATCGACTTTTTAAAAATTTTCTCAGAAATGGCTATAATTTTGGTAAAAGCATTCTTTTGGCCAATAGATTCCATAACAAATCATTTTCAATGGTAAGGAATCGTATTTTTAAATTTATGGAAGAAAAGTCAAAATCGAAAATTTCATAAGGGGTACCTCTTTGCAAAAAAAATCGACTTTTTAAAAATTTTCTCAGAAATGGCTATAATTTTGGTAAAAGCATTCTTTTGGCCAATAGATTCCATAACAAATCATTTTCAATGGTAAGGAATCGTATTTTTAAATTTATGGAAGAAAAGTCAAAATCGAAAATTTCATAAGGGGTACCTCTTTGCAAAAAAAATCGACTTTTTAAAAATTTTCTCAGAAATGGCTATAATTTTGGTAAAAGCATTCTTTTGGCCAATAGATTCCATAACAAATCATTTTCAATGGTAAGGAATCGTATTTTTAAATTTATGGAAGAAAAGTCAAAATCGAAAATTTCATAAGGGGTACCTCTTTGCAAAAAAAATCGACTTTTTAAAAATTTTCTCAGAAATGGCAATAATTTTGGTAAAAGCATTCTTTTGGCCAATAGATTCCATAACAAATCATTTTCAATGGTAAGGAATCGTATTTTTAAATTTATGGAAGAGAAGTCAAAATCGAAAATTTCATAAGGGGTACCTCTTTGCAAAAAAAATCCACTTTTTAAAAATTTTCTCAGAAATGGCAATAATTTTGGTAAAAGCATTCTTTTGGCCAATAGATTCCATAACAAATCATTTTCAATGGTAAGGAATCGTATTTTTAAATTTATGGAAGAGAAGTCAAAATCGAAAATTTCATAAGGGGTACCTCTTTGCAAAAAATCGACTTTTTAAAAATTTTCTCAGAAATGGCAATAATTTTGGTAAAAGCATTCTTTTGGCCAATAGATTCCATAACAAATCATTTTCAATGGTAAGGAATCGTATTTTTAAATTTATGGAAGAAAAGTCAAAATCGAAAATTTCATAAGGGGTACCTCTTTGCAAAAAAAATCGACTTTTTAAAAATTTTCTCAGAAATGGCTATAATTTTGGTAAAAGCATTCTTTTGGCCAATAGATTCCATAACAAATCATTTTCAATGGTAAGGAATCGTATTTTTAAATTTATGGAAGAAAAGTCAAAATCGAAAATTTCATAAGGGGTACCTCTTTGCAAAAAATCGACTTTTTAAAAATTTTCTCAGAAATGGCAATAATTTTGGTAAAAGCATTCTTTTGGCCAATAGATTCCATAACAAATCATTTTCAATGGTAAGGAATCATATTTTTAAATTTATGGAAGAAAAGTCAAAATCGAAAATTTCATAAGGGGTACCTCTTTGCAAAAAATCGACTTTTTAAAAATTTTCTCAGAAATGGCAATAATTTTGGTAAAAGCATTCTTTTGGCCAATAGATTCCATAACAAATCATTTTCAATGGTAAGGAATCGTATTTTTAAATTTATGGAAGAAAAGTCAAAATCGAAAATTTCATAAGGGGTACCTCTTTGCAAAAAAAATCGACTTTTTAAAAATTTTCTCAGAAATGGCTATAATTTTGGTAAAAGCATTCTTTTGGCCAATAGATTCCATAAAAAATCATTTTCAATGGTAAGGAATCGTATTTTTAAATTTATGGAAGAAAAGTCAAAATCGAAAATTTCATAAGGGGTACCTCTTTGCAAAAAATCGACTTTTTAAAAATTTTCTCAGAAATGGCAATAATTTTGGTAAAAGCATTCTTTTGGCCAATAGATTCCATAACAAATCATTTTCAATGGTAAGGAATCGTATTTTTAAATTTATGGAAGAAAAGTCAAAATCGAAAATTTCATAAGGGGTACCTCTTTGCAAAAAAAATCGACTTTTTAAAAATTTTCTCAGAAATGGCTATAATTTTGGTAAAAGCATTCTTTTGGCCAATAGATTCCATAACAAATCATTTTCAATGGTAAGGAATCGTATTTTTAAATTTATGGAAGAGAAGTCAAAATCGAAAATTTCATAAGGGGTACTTCTTTGCAAAAAAATCGACTTTTTAAAAATTTTCTCAGAAATGGCTATAATTTTGGTAAAAGCATTCTTTTGGCCAATAGATTCCATAACAAATCATTTTCAATGGTAAGGAATCGTATTTTTAAATTTATGGAAGAAAAGTCAAAATCGAAAATTTCATAAGGGGTACCTCCTTGCAAAAAAAATCGACTTTTTAAAAATTTTCTCAGAAATGGCTATAATTTTGGTAAAAGCATTCTTTTGGCCAATAGATTCCATAACAAATCATTTTCAATGGTAAGGAATCGTATTTTTAAATTTATGGAAGAGAAGTCAAAATCGAAAATTTCATAAGGGGTACCTCTTTGCAAAAAAAATCGACTTTTTAAATATTTTCTCAGAAATGGCTATAATTTTGGTAAAAGCATTCTTTTGGCCAATAGATTCCATAACAAATCATTTTCAATGGTAAGGAATCGTATTTTTAAATTTATGGAAGAAAAGTCAAAATCGAAAATTTCATAAGGGGTACCTCTTTGCAAAAAAAATCGACTTTTTAAAAATTTTCTCAGAAATGGCTATAATTTTGGTAAAAGCATTCTTTTGGCCAATAGATTCCATAACAAATCATTTTCAATGGTAAGGAATCGTATTTTTAAATTTATGGAAGAGAAGTCAAAATCGAAAATTTCATAAGGGGTACTTCTTTGCAAAAAAAATCGACTTTTTAAACATTTTCTCAGAAATGGCTATAATTTTGGTAAAAGCATTCTTTTGGCCAATAGATTCCATAACAAATCATTTTCAATGGTAAGGAATCGTATTTTTAAATTTATGGAAGAAAAGTCAAAATCGAAAATTTCATAAGGGGTACCTCTTTGCAAAAAAAATCGACTTTTTAAAAATTTTCTCAGAAATGGCTATAATTTTGGTAAAAGCATTCTTTTGGCCAATAGATTCCATAACAAATCATTTTCAATGGTAAGGAATCGTATTTTTAAATTTATGGAAGAGAAGTCAAAATCGAAAATTTCATAAGGGGTACCTCTTTGCAAAAAAAAATCGACTTTTTAAAAATTTTCTCAGAAATGGCTATAATTTTGGTAAAAGCATTCTTTTGGCCAATAGATTCCATAACAAATCATTTTCAATGGTAAGGAATCGTATTTTTAAATTTATGGAAGAAAAGTCAAAATCGAAAATTTCATAAGGGGTACCTCTTTGCAAAAAATCGACTTTTTAAAAATTTTCTCAGAAATGGCAATAATTTTGGTAAAAGCATTCTTTTGGCCAATAGATTCCATAACAAATCATTTTCAATGGTAAGGAATCGTATTTTTAAATTTATGGAAGAAAAGTCAAAATCGAAAATTTCATAAGGGGTACCTCTTTGCAAAAAAAATCGACTTTTTAAAAATTTTCTCAGAAATGGCTATAATTTTGGTAAAAGCATTCTTTTGGCCAATAGATTCCATAACAAATCATTTTCAATGGTAAGGAATCGTATTTTTAAATTTATGGAAGAGAAGTCAAAATCGAAAATATCATAAGGGGTACTTCTTTGCAAAAAAAATCGACTTTTTAAAAATTTTCTCAGATATGGCAATAATTTTGGTAAAAGCATTCTTTTGGCCAATAGATTCCATAACAAATCATTTTCAATGGTAAGGAATCGTATTTTTAAATTTATGGAAGAGAAGTCAAAATCGAAAATTTCATAAAGGGTACCTCTTTGCAAAAAATCGACTTTTTAAAAATTTTCTCAGAAATGGCAATAATTTTGGTAAAAGCATTCTTTTGGCCAATAGATTCCATAACAAATCATTTTCAATGGTAAGGAATCGTATTTTTAAATTTATGGAAGAAAAGTCAAAATCGAAAATTTCATAAGGGGTACCTCTTTGCAAAAAAAATCGACTTTTTAAAAATTTTCTCAGAAATGGCTATAATTTTGGTAAAAGCATTCTTTTGGCCAATAGATTCCATAACAAATCATTTTCAATGGTAAGGAATCGTATTTTTAAATTTATGGAAGAAAAGTCAAAATCGAAAATTTCATAAGGGGTACCTCTTTGCAAAAAAAATCGACTTTTTAAAAATTTTCTCAGAAATGGCTATAATTTTGGTAAAAGCATTCTTTTGGCCAATAGATTCCATAACAAATCATTTTCAATGGTAAGGAATCGTATTTTTAAATTTATGGAAGAAAAGTCAAAATCGAAAATTTCATAAGGGGTACCTCTTTGCAAAAAAAATAGACTTTTTAAAAATTTTCTCAGAAATGGCTATAATTTTGGTAAAAGCATTCTTTTGGCCAATAGATTCCATAACAAATCATTTTCAATGGTAAGGAATCGTATTTTTAAATTTATGGAAGAAAAGTCAAAATCGAAAATTTCATAAGGGGTACCTCTTTGCAAAAAAAATCTACTTTTTTAAAATTTTCCCAGAAATGGCTATAATTTTGGTAAAAGCATTCTTTAGGCCAATAGATTCCATAACAAATCATTTTCAATGGTAAGGAATCGTACTTTTAAATTTATGGAAGAAAAGTCAAAATCGAAAATTTCATAAGGGATACCTCTTTGCAAAAAAAATCGACTTTTTTAAAATTTTCCCAGAAATGGCTATAATTTTGGTAAAAGCATTCTTTTGGCCAATAGATTCTATAACAAATCATTTTCAATGGTAAGGAATCGTATTTTTAAATTTATGGAAGAAAAGTCAAAATCGAAAATTTCATAAGGGGTACCTCTTTGCAAAAAAAATCGACTTTTTAAAAATTTTCTCAGAAATGGCTATAATTTTGGTAAAAGCATTCTTTTGGCCAATAGATTCCATAACAAATCATTTTCAATGGTAAGGAATCGTATTTTTAAATTTATGGAAGAAAAGTCAAAATCGAAAATTTCATAAGGGGTACCTCTTTGCAAAAAAAATCGACTTTTTAAAAATTTTCTCAGAAATGGCTATAATTTTGGTAAAAGCATTCTTTTGGCCAATAGATTCCATAACAAATCATTTTCAATGGTAAGGAATCGTATTTTTAAATTTATGGAAGAAAAGTCAAAATCGAAAATTTCATAAGGGGTACCTCTTTGCAAAAAAAATCGACTTTTTAAAAATTTTCTCAGAAATGGCTATAATTTTGGTAAAAGCATTCTTTTGGCCAATAGATTCCATAACAAATCATTTTCAATGGTGAAGAATCGTATTTTTAAATTCATGGAAGAAAAGTCAGAATCGAAAATTTCATAAGGGGTACCTCTTTGCAAAAAAATCAACTTTTTAAAAATTTTCTCAGAAATGGCAATAATTTTGGTAAGAGCATTCTTTTGGCCAATAGATTCCATAACAAATCATTTTCAATGGTAAGGAATCGTACTTTTGAATTTATGGAAGAAAAGTCAAAATCGAAAATTTCATAAGGGGTACCTCTTTGCAAAAAAAATCGACTTTTTAAAAATTTTCTCAGAAATGGCTATAATTTTGGTAAAAGCATTCTTTTGGCCAATAGATTCCATAACAAATCATTTTCAATGGTAAGGAATCGTATTTTTAAATTTATGGAAGAAAAGTCAAAATCGAAAATTTCATAAGGGGTACCTCTTTGCAAAAAAAATCGACTTTTTAAAAATTTTCTCAGAAATGGCTATAATTTTGGTAAAAGCATTCTTTTGGCCAATAGATTCCATAACAAATCATTTTCAATGGTAAGGAATCGTATTCTTAAATTTATGGAAGAAAAGTCAAAATCGAAAATTTCATAAGGGGTACCTCTTTGCAAAAAAAATCGACTTTTTAAAAATTTTCTCAGAAATGGCTATAATTTTGGTAAAAGCATTCTTTTGGCCAATAGATTCCATAACAAATCATTTTCAATGGTGAGGAATCGTATTTTTAAATTCATGGAAGAAAAGTCAGAATCGAAAATTTCATAAGGGGTACCTCTTTGCAAAAAAATCAACTTTTTAAAAATTTTCTCAGAAATGGCAATAATTTTGGTAAGAGCATTCTTTTGGCCAATAGATTCCATAACAAATCATTTTCAATGGCGAGGAATCGTATTTTTAAATTCATGGAAGAAAAGTCAGAATCGAAAATTTCATAAGGGGTACCTCTTTGCAAAAAAATCAACTTTTGAAAAATTTTCTCAGAAATGGCAATAATTTTGGTAAAAGCATTATTTTGGCCAATAGATTCCACAACAAATCATTTTCAATGATAAGGAATCGTATTTTTAAATTTATGGAAGAAAAGTCAGAATAGAAAATTTCATAAGGGGTACCTCTTTGCAAAAAAATCAACTTTTTAAAAATTTTCTCAGATATGGCTAAAATTTTGGTAAAAGCATTCTTTTGGCCAATAGATTCCACAACAAATCATTTTCAATGGTAAGGAATCGTATTTATAAATTTACGGAAGAAAAGTCAAAATCGAAAATTTCATAAGGGGTACCTCTTTGCAAAAAATCAACTTTTGAAAAATTTTCTCAGAAATGGCAATAATTTTGGTAAGGGCATTCTTTTGGCCAATAGATTCCATAACAAATCATTTTCAATGGTAAGGAATCGTATTTTTAAATTTATGGAAGAAAAGTCAAAATCGAAAATTTCATAAGGGGTACCTCTTCGCAAAAAAAATCTACTTTTAAAAATTTTCTCAGATATGGCTAAAATTTTGGTAAAAGCATTCTTTTGGCCAATAGATTCCACAACAAATCATTTTCAATGGTAAGGAATCGTATTTATAAATTTACGGAAGAAAAGTCAAAATCGAAAATTTCATAAGGGGTACCTCTTTGCAAAAAATCAACTTTTTAAAAATTTTCTCAGAAATGGCTATAATTTTGGTAAAAGCATTCTTTTGGCCAATAGATTCCATAACAAATCATTTTCAATGGTAAGGAATCGTATTTTTAAATTTATGGAAGAAAAGTCAAAATCGAAAATTTCATAAGGGGTACCCTCTTTGCAAAAAAATCGACTTTTTAAAAATTTTCTCAGAAATGGCTATAATTTTGGTAAAAGCATTCTTTTGGCCAATAGATTCCATAACAAATCATTTTCAATGGTAAGGAATCGTATTTTTAAATTTATGGAAGAAAACTTAAAATCGAAAATTTCATAAGGGGTACCTCTTTGCAAAAAAAATCGACTTTTTAAAAATTTTCTCAGAAATGGCTATAATTTTGGTAAAAGCATTCTTTTGGCCAATAGATTCCATAACAAATCATTTTCAATGGTAAGGAATCGTATTTTTAAATTTATGGAAGAAAAGTCAAAATCGAAAATTTCATAAGGGGTACCTCTTTGCAAAAAAAATCGACTTTTTAAAAATTTTCTCAGAAATGGCTATAATTTTGGTAAAAGCATTCTTTTGGCCAATAGATTCCATAACAAATCATTTTCAATGGTAAGGAATCGTATTTTTAAATTTATGGAAGAAAAGTCAGAATCGAAAATTTCATAAGGGGTACCTCTTTGCAAAAAAAATCAACTTTTTAAAAATTTTCTCAGAAATGGCAATAATTTTGGTAAAAGCATTCTTTTGGCCAATAGATTCCATAACAAATCATTTTCAATGGTAAGGAATCGTACTTTTAAATTTATGGAAGAAAAGTCAAAATCGAAAATTTCATAAGGGGTACCTCTTTGCAAAAAAATCAACTTTTTAAAAATTTTCTCAGAAATGGCAATAATTTTGGTAAGGGCATTCTTTTGGCCAATAGATTCCATAACAAATCATTTTCAATGGTAAGGAATCGTATTTTTAAATTTATGGAAGAAAAGTCAAAATCGAAAATTTCATAAGGGGTACCTCTTTGCAAAAAAAATCGAGTTTTTTAAAATTTTCTCAGAAATGGCTATAATTTTGGTAAAAGCATTCTTTTGGCCAATAGATTCCATAACAAATCATTTTCAATGGTAAAGAATCGTATTTTTAAATTTATGGAAGAAAACTTAAAATCGAAAATTTCATAAGGGGTACCTCTTTGCAAAAAAAATCTACTTTTTAAAAATTTTCTCAGATATGGCTAAAATTTTGGTAAAAGCATTCTTTTGGCCAATAGATTCCACAACAAATCATTTTCAATGGTAAGGAATCGTATTTATAAATTTACGGAAGAAAAGTCAAAATCGAAAATTTCATAAGGGGTACCTCTTTGCAAAAAATCAACTTTTTAAAAATTTTCTCAGAAATGGCTATAATTTTGGTAAAAGCATTCTTTTGGCCAATAGATTCCATAACAAATCATTTTCAATGGTAAGGAATCGTATTTTTAAATTTATGGAAGAAAAGTCAAAATCGAAAATTTCATAAGGGGTACCCTCTTTGCAAAAAAATCGACTTTTTAAAAATTTTCTCAGAAATGGCAATAATTTTGGTAAAAGCATTCTTTTGGCCAATAGATTCCATAACAAATCATTTTCAATGGTAAGGAATCGTACTTTTAAATTTATGGAAGAAAAGTCAAAATCGAAAATTTCATAAGGGGTACCTCTTCGCAAAAAAAATCTACTTTTTAAAAATTTTCTCAGAAATGGCAATAATTTTGGTAAAAGCATTCTTTTGGCCAATAGATTCCATAACAAATCATTTTCAATGGTAAGGAATCGTATTTTTAAATTTATGGAAGAAAAGTCAGAATCGAAAATTTCATAAGGGGTACCTCTTTGCAAAAAAATCAACTTTTTAAAAATTTTCTCAGAAATTGCAATAATTTTGGTAAAAGCATTCTTTTGGCCAATAGATTCCATAACAAATCATTTTCAATGGTAAGGAATCGTACTTTTAAATTTATTTAAGAAAAGTCAAAATCGAAAATTTCATAAGGGGTACCTCTTTGCAAAAAAAATCGACTTTTTAAAAATTTTCCCAGAAATGGCAATAATTTTGGTAAAAGCATTCTTTTGGCCAATAGATTCCACAACAAATCATTTTCAATGCTAAGGAATCGTATTTTTAAATTTATGGAAGAAAAGTCAAAATCGAAAATTTCATAAGGGGTACCTCTTCGCAAAAAAAATCTACTTTTTAAAAATTTTCTCAGAAATGGCTATAATTTTGGTAAAAGCATTCTTTTGGCCAATAGATTCCATAACAAATCATTTTCAATGGTAAGGAATCGTATTTATAAATTTATGGAAGAAAAGTCAAAATCGAAAATTTCATAAGGGGTACCTCTTTGCAAAAAATCGACTTTTTAAAATTTTTCTCAGAAATGGCTATAATTTTGGTAAAAGCATTCTTTTGGCCAATAGATTCCATAACAAATCATTTTCAATGGTAAGGAATCGTATTTTTAAATTTATGGAAGAAAAGTCAGAATCGAAAATTTCATAAGGGGTACCTCTTTGCAAAAAAATCAACTTTTTAAAAATTTTCTCAGAAATGGCAATAATTTTGGTAAAAGCATTCTTTTGGCCAATAGATTCCATAACAAATCATTTTCAATGGTAAGGAATCGTACTTTTAAATTTATGGAAGAAAAGTCAAAATCGAAAATTTCATAAGGGGTACCTCTTCGCAAAAAAAATCTACTTTTTAAAAATTTTCTCAGAAATGGCTATAATTTTGGTAAAAGCATTCTTTTGGCCAATAGATTCCATAACAAATCATTTTCAATGGTAAGGAATCGTATTTATAAATTTATGGAAGAAAAGTCAAAATCGAAAATTTCATAAGGGGTACCTCTTTGCAAAAAATCGACTTTTTAAAAATTTTCTCAGAAATGGCTATAATTTTGGTAAAAGCATTCTTTTGGCCAATAGATTCCATAACAAATCATTTTCAATGGTAAGGAATCGTATTTTTAAATTTATGGAAGAAAAGTCAGAATCGAAAATTTCATAAGGGGTACCTCTTTGCAAAAAAATCAACTTTTTAAAAATTTTCTCAGAAATGGCAATAATTTTGGTAAAAGCATTCTTTTGGCCAATAGATTCCATAACAAATCATTTTCAATGGTAAGGAATCGTACTTTTAAATTTATGGAAGAAAAGTCAAAATCGAAAATTTCATAAGGGGTACCTCTTTGCAAAAAAAATCGACTTTTTTAAAATTTTCTCAGAAATGGCTATAATTTTGGTAAAAGCATTCTTTTGGCCAATAGATTCCATAACAAATCATTTTCAATGGTAAGGAATCGTATTTTTAAATTTATGGAAGAAAAGTCAAAATCGAAAATTTCATAAGGGGTACCTCTTTGCAAAAAATCGACTTTTTAAAAATTTTCTCAGAAATGGCTATAATTTTGGTAAAAGCATTCTTTTGGCCAATAGATTCCATAACAAATCATTTTCAATTGTAAGGAATCGTATTTTTAAGTTTATGGAAGAAAAGTCTAAATCGAAAATTTCATAAGGGGTACCCTCTTTGCAAAAAAAATCGACTTTTTAAAAATTTTCTCAGAAATGGCTATAATTTTGGTAAAAGCATTCTTTTGGCCAATAGATTCCATAACAAATCATTTTCAATTGTAAGGAATCGTACTTTTAAATTTATGGAAGAAAAGTCAAAATCGAAAATTTCATAAGGGGTACCTCTTTGCAAAAAAAATCGACTTTTTTAAAATTTTCTCAGAAATGGCTATAATTTTGGTAAAAGCATTCTTTTGGCCAATAGATTCCATAACAAATCATTTTCAATGGTAAGGAATCGTATTTTTAAATTTATGGAAGAAAAGTCAAAATCGAAAATTTCATAAGGGGTACCTCTTTGCAAAAAATCGACTTTTTAAAAATTTTCTCAGAAATGGCTATAATTTTGGTAAAAGCATTCTTTTGGCCAATAGATTCCATAACAAATCATTTTCAATTGTAAGGAATCGTATTTTTAAGTTTATGGAAGAAAAGTCTAAATCGAAAATTTCATAAGGGGTACCCTCTTTGCAAAAAAAATCGACTTTTTAAAAATTTTCTCAGAAATGGCTATAATTTTGGTAAAAGCATTCTTTTGGCCAATAGATTCCATAACAAATCATTTTCAATTGTAAGGAATCGTACTTTTAAATTTATGGAAGAAAAGTCAAAATCGAAAATTTCATAAGGGGTACCTCTTTGCAAAAAAAATCGACTTTTTTAAAATTTTCTCAGAAATGGCTATAATTTTGGTAAAAGCATTCTTTTGGCCAATAGATTCCATAACAAATCATTTTCAATGGTAAGGAATCGTATTTTTAAATTTATGGAAGAAAAGTCAAAATCGAAAATTTCATAAGGGGTACCTCTTTGCAAAAAATCGACTTTTTAAAAATTTTCTCAGAAATGGCTATAATTTTGGTAAAAGCATTCTTTTGGCCAATAGATTCCATAACAAATCATTTTCAATTGTAAGGAATCGTATTTTTAAGTTTATGGAAGAAAAGTCAAAATCGAAAATTTCATAAGGGGTACCCTCTTTGCAAAAAAAATCGACTTTTTAAAAATTTTCTCAGAAATGGCTATAATTTTGGTAAAAGCATTCTTTTGGCCAATAGATTCCATAACAAATCATTTTCAATTGTAAGGAATCGTATTTTTAAGTTTATGGAAGAAAAGTCTAAATCGAAAATTTCATAAGGGGTACCTCTTTGCAAAAGAAATCGACTTTTTAAAAAGTTTCTCAGATATGGCTATAATTTTGGTAAAAGCATTCTTTTGGCCAATAGATTCCATAACAAATCATTTTCAATTGTAAGGAATCGTATTTTTAAGTTTATGGAAGAAAAGTCTAAATCGAAAATTTCATAAGGGGTACCTCTTTGCAAAAAAATCGACTTTTTAAAAATTTTCTCAGAAATGGCTATAATTTTGGTAAAAGCATTCTTTTGGCCAATAGATTCCATAACAAATCATTTTCAATGGTAAGGAACCTTTTTTTTAAATTTATGGAAGAAAAGTCAAAATCGAAAATTTCATAAGGGGTACCTCTTTGCAAAAAAATCGACTTTTTAAAAATTTTCTCAGAAATGGCTATAATTTTGGTAAAAGCATTCTTTTGGCCAATAGATTCCATAACAAATCATTTGCAATGGTAAGGAATCGTACTTTTAAATTTATGGAAGAAAAGTCAAAATCGAAAATTTCATAAGGGGTACCTGTTTGCAAAAAAAATCGACTTTTTAAAAATTTTCTCAGAAATGGCTATAATTTTGGTAAAAGCATTCTTTTGGCCAATAGATTCCATAACAAATCATTTTCAATGGTAAGGAATCGTATTTTTAAATTTATTTAAGAAAAGTCAAAATCGATAATTTCATAAGGGGTACCTCTTTGCAAAAAATCGACTTTTTAAAAATTTTCTCAGAAAGGGCTATAATTTTGGTAAAAGCATTCTTTTGGCCAATAGATTCCATAACAAATCATTTTCAATGGTAAGGAATCGTATTTTTAAATTTATGGAAGAAAAGTCAAAATCGAAAATTTCATAAGGGGTACCTCTTTGCAAAAAAATCGACTTTTTAAAAATTTTCTCAGAAATGGCTATAATTTTGGTAAAAGCATTCTTTTGGCCAATAGATTCCATAACAAATCATTTTCAATGGTAAGGAATCGTATTTTTAAATTTATGGAAGAAAAGTCAAAATCGAAAATTTCATAAGGGGTACCTCTTTGCAAAAAAATCGACTTTTTAAAAATTTTCTCAGAAATGGCTATAATTTTGGTAAAAGCATTCTTTTGGCCAATAGATTCCATAACAAATCATTTTCAATGGTAAGGAATCGTATTTTTAAATTTATTTAAGAAAAGTCAAAATCGAAAATTTCATAAGGGGTACCTCTTTGCAAAAAAATCGACTTTTTAAAAATTTTCTCAGATATGGCTATAATTTTGGTAAAAGCATTCTTTTGGCCAATAGATTCCATAACAAATCATTTTCAATGGTGAGGAATCGTATTTTTAAATTTATGGAAGAAAAGTCAAAATCGAAAATTTCATAAGGGGTACCTCTTTGCAAAAAAAAATCGACTTTTTAAAAATTTTCCCAGAAATGGCAATAATTTTGGTAAAAGCATTCTTTTGGCCAATAGATTCCACAACAAATCATTTTCAATGCTAAGGAATCGTATTTTTAAATTTATGGAAAAAAATTCAAAATCGAAAATTTCATAAGGGGTACCTCTTCGCAAAAAAAATCTACTTTTTAAAAATTTTCTCAGATATGGCTAAAATTTTGGTAAAAGCATTCTTTTGGCCAATAGATTCCATAACAAATCATTTTCAATGGTAAGGAATCGTATTTATAAATTTATGGAAGAAAAGTCAAAATCGAAAATTTCATAAGGGGTACCCTCTTTGCAAAAAAAATCGACTTTTTAAACATTTTCTCAGAAATGGCTATAATTTTGGTAAAAGCATTCTTTTGGCCAATAGATTCCATAACAAATCATTTTCAATGGTAAGGAATCGTATTTATAAATTTATGGAAGAAAAGTCAAAATCGAAAATTTCATAAGGGGTACCTCTTTGCAAAAAATCGACTTTTTAAAAATTTTCTCAGAAATGGCTATAATTTTGGTAAAAGCATTCTTTTGGCCAATAGATTCCATAACAAATCATTTTCAATGGTAAGGAATCGTATTTTTAAATTTATGAAAGAAAAGTCAAAATCGAAAATTTCATAAGGGGTACCCTCTTTGCAAAAAAAATCGACTTTTTAAACATTTTCTCAGAAATGGCTATAATTTTGGTAAAAGCATTCTTTTGGCCAATAGATTCCATAACAAATCATTTTCAATGGTAAGGAATCGTATTTTTAAATTTATGAAAGAAAAGTCAAAATCGAAAATTTCATAAGGGGTACCCTCTTTGCAAAAAAAATCGACTTTTTAAACATTTTCTCAGAAATGGCTATAATTTTGGTAAAAGCATTCTTTTGGCCAATAGATTCCATAACAAATCATTTTCAATGGTAAGGAATCGTATTTTTAAATTTATGAAAGAAAAGTCAAAATCGAAAATTTCATAAGGGGTACCCTCTTTGCAAAAAAAATCGACTTTTTAAACATTTTCTCAGAAATGGCTATAATTTTGGTAAAAGCATTCTTTTGGCCAATAGATTCCATAACAAATCATTTTCAATGGTAAGGAATCGTATTTTTAAATTTATTTAAGAAAAGTCAAAATCGAAAATTTCATAAGGGGTACCTCTTTGCAAAAAAATCGACTTTTTAAAAATTTTCTCAGAAATGGCTATAATTTTGGTAAAAGCATTCTTTTGGCCAATAGATTCCATAACAAATCATTTTCAATGGTAAGGAATCGTATTTTTAAATTTATGGAAGAAAAGTCAAAATCGAAAATTTCATAAGGGGTACCTCTTTGCAAAAAAATCGACTTTTTAAAAATTTTCTCAGAAATGGCTATAATTTTGGTAAAAGCATTCTTTTGGCCAATAGATTCCATAACAAATCATTTTCAATGGTAAGGAATCGTATTTTTAAATTTATGAAAGAAAAGTCAAAATCGAAAATTTCATAAGGGGTACCTCTTTGCAAAAAAATCGACTTTTTAAAAATTTTGTCAGAAATGGCTATAATTTTGGTAAAAGCATTCTTTTGGCCAATAGATTCCATAACAAATCATTTTCAATGGTAAGGAATCGTACTTTTAAATTTATGGAAGAAAAGTCAAAATCGAAAATTTCATAAGGGGTACCTCTTTGCAAAAAAATCGACTTTTTAAAAATTTTCTCAGAAATGGCTATAATTTTGGTAAAAGCATTCTTTTGGCCAATAGATTCCATAACAAATCATTTTCAATGGTAAGGAATCGTATTTTTAAATTTATTTAAGAAAAGTCAAAATCGAAAATTTCATAAGGGGTACCTCTTTGCAAAAAAATCGACTTTTTAAAAATTTTCTCAGAAATGGCTATAATTTTGGTAAAAGCATTCTTTTGGCCAATAGATTCCATAACAAATCATTTTCAATGGTAAGGAATCGTATTTTTAAATTTATTTAAGAAAAGTCAAAATCGAAAATTTCATAAGGGGTACCTCTTTGCAAAAAAATCGACTTTTTAAAAATTTTCTCAGAAATGGCTATAATTTTGGTAAAAGCATTCTTTTGGCCAATAGATTCCATAACAAATCATTTTCAATGGTAAGGAATCGTATTTTTAAATTTATGAAAGAAAAGTCAAAATCGAAAATTTCATAAGGGGTACCCTCTTTGCAAAAAAAATCGACTTTTTAAACATTTTCTCAGAAATGGCTATAATTTTGGTAAAAGCATTCTTTTGGCCAATAGATTCCATAACAAATCATTTTCAATGGTAAGGAATCGTATTTTTAAATTTATGAAAGAAAAGTCAAAATCGAAAATTTCATAAGGGGTACCCTCTTTGCAAAAAAAAATCGACTTTTTAAACATTTTCTCAGAAATGGCTATAATTTTGGTAAAAGCATTCTTTTGGCCAATAGATTCCATAACAAATCATTTTCAATGGTAAGGAATCGTATTTTTAAATTTATGAAAGAAAAGTCAAAATCGAAAATTTCATAAGGGGTACCCTCTTTGCAAAAAAAATCGACTTTTTAAACATTTTCTCAGAAATGGCTATAATTTTGGTAAAAGCATTCTTTTGGCCAATAGATTCCATAACAAATCATTTTCAATGGTAAGGAATCGTATTTTTAAATTTATGAAAGAAAAGTCAAAATCGAAAATTTCATAAGGGGTACCCTCTTTGCAAAAAAAATCGACTTTTTAAACATTTTCTCAGAAATGGCTATAATTTTGGTAAAAGCATTCTTTTGGCCAATAGATTCCATAACAAATCATTTTCAATGGTAAGGAATCGTATTTTTAAATTTATGAAAGAAAAGTCAAAATCGAAAATTTCATAAGGGGTACCTCTTTGCAAAAAAATCGACTTTTTAAAAATTTTCTCAGAAATGGCTATAATTTTGGTAAAAGCTTTCTTTTGGCCAATAGATTCCATAACAAATCATTTTCAATGGTAAGGAATCGTATTTTTAAATTTATTTAAGAAAAGTCAAAATCGAAAATTTCATAAGGGGTACCTCTTTGCAAAAAAATCGACTTTTTAAAAATTTTCTCAGAAATGGCTATAATTTTGGTAAAAGCATTCTTTTGGCCAATAGATTCCATAACAAATCATTTTCAATGGTAAGGAATCGTATTTTTAAATTTATGAAAGAAAAGTCAAAATCGAAAATTTCATAAGGGGTACCCTCTTTGCAAAAAAAATCGACTTTTTAAACATTTTCTCAGAAATGGCTATAATTTTGGTAAAAGCATTCTTTTGGCCAATAGATTCCATAACAAATCATTTTCAATGGTAAGGAATCGTATTTTTAAATTTATGAAAGAAAAGTCAAAATCGAAAATTTCATAAGGGGTACCCTCTTTGCAAAAAAAATCGACTTTTTAAACATTTTCTCAGAAATGGCTATAATTTTGGTAAAAGCATTCTTTTGGCCAATAGATTCCATAACAAATCATTTTCAATGGTAAGGAATCGTATTTTTAAATTTATGAAAGAAAAGTCAAAATCGAAAATTTCATAAGGGGTACCCCCTTTGCAAAAAAAATCGACTTTTTAAACATTTTCTCAGAAATGGCTATAATTTTGGTAAAAGCATTCTTTTGGCCAATAGATTCCATAACAAATCATTTTCAATGGTAAGGAATCGTATTTTTAAATTTATGAAAGAAAAGTCAAAATCGAAAATTTCATAATCTCTTTGCAAAAAAAATCGACTTTTTAAACATTTTCTCAGAAATGGCTATAATTTTGGTAAAAGCATTCTTTTGGCCAATAGATTCCATAACAAATCATTTTCAATGGTAAGGAATCGTATTTTTAAATTTATGAAAGAAAAGTCAAAATCGAAAATTTCATAAGGGGTACCCTCTTTGCAAAAAAAATCGACTTTTTAAACATTTTCTCAGAAATGGCTATAATTTTGGTAAAAGCATTCTTTTGGCCAATAGATTCCATAACAAATCATTTTCAATGGTAAGGAATCGTATTTTTAAATTTATGAAAGAAAAGTCAAAATCGAAAATTTCATAAGGGGTACCCTCTTTGCAAAAAAAATCGACTTTTTAAACATTTTCTCAGAAATGGCTATAATTTTGGTAAAAGCATTCTTTTGGCCAATAGATTCCATAACAAATCATTTTCAATGGTAAGGAATCGTATTTTTAAATTTATTTAAGAAAAGTCAAAATCGAAAATTTCATAAGGGGTACCTCTTTGCAAAAAAATCGACTTTTTAAAAATTTTCTCAGAAATGGCTATAATTTTGGTAAAAGCATTCTTTTGGCCAATAGATTCCATAACAAATCATTTTCAATGGTAAGGAATCGTATTTTTAAATTTATGAAAGAAAAGTCAAAATCGAAAATTTCATAAGGGGTACCCTCTTTGCAAAAAAAATCGACTTTTTAAACATTTTCTCAGAAATGGCTATAATTTTGGTAAAAGCATTCTTTTGGCCAATAGATTCCATAACAAATCATTTTCAATGGTAAGGAATCGTATTTTTAAATTTATGGAAGAAAAGTCAAAATCGAAAATTTCATAAGGGGTACCTCTTTGCAAAAAAATCGACTTTTTAAAAATTTTCTCAGAAATGGCTATAATTTTGGTAAAAGCATTCTTTTGGCCAATAGATTCCATAACAAATCATTTTCAATGGTAAGGAATCGTATTTTTAAATTTATGGAAGAAAAGTCAAAATCGAAAATTTCATAAGGGGTACCTCTTTGCAAAAAAATCGACTTTTTAAAAATTTTCTCAGAAATGGCTATAATTTTGGTAAAAGCATTCTTTTGGCCAATAGATTCCATAACAAATCATTTTCAATGGTAAGGAATCGTATTTTTAAATTTATGGAAGAAAAGTCAAAATCGAAAATTTCATAAGGGGTACCTCTTTGCAAAAAAATCGACTTTTTAAAAATTTTCTCAGAAATGGCTATAATTTTGGTAAAAGCATTCTTTTGGCCAATAGATTCCATAACAAATCATTTTCAATGGTAAGGAATCGTATTTTTAAATTTATGGAAGAAAAGTCAAAATCGAAAATTTCATAAGGGGTACCTCTTTGCAAAAAAATCGACTTTTTAAAAATTTTCTCAGAAATGGCTATAATTTTGGTAAAAGCATTCTTTTGGCCAATAGATTCCATAACAAATCATTTTCAATGGTAAGGAATCGTATTTTTAAATTTATGGAAGAAAAGTCAAAATCGAAAATTTCATAAGGGGTACCTCTTTGCAAAAAAATCGACTTTTTAAAAATTTTCTCAGAAATGGCTATAATTTTGGTAAAAGCATTCTTTTGGCCAATAGATTCCATAACAAATCATTTTCAATGGTAAGGAATCGTATTTTTAAATTTATGGAAGAAAAGTCAAAATCGAAAATTTCATAAGGGGTACCTCTTTGCAAAAAAATCGACTTTTTAAAAATTTTCTCAGAAATGGCTATAATTTTGGTAAAAGCCTTCTTTTGGCCAATAGATTCCATAACAAATCATTTTCAATGGTAAGGAATCGTATTTTTAAATTTATGGAAGAAAAGTCAAAATCGAAAATTTCATAAGGGGTACCTCTTTGCAAAAAAATCGACTTTTTAAAAATTTTCTCAGAAATGGCTATAATTTTGGTAAAAGCATTCTTTTGGCCAATAGATTCCATAACAAATCATTTTCAATGGTAAGGAATCGTATTTTTAAATTTATGGAAGAAAAGTCAAAATCGAAAATTTCATAAGGGGTACCTCTTTGCAAAAAAATCGACTTTTTAAAAATTTTCTCAGAAATGGCTATAATTTTGGTAAAAGCATTCTTTTGGCCAATAGATTCCATAACAAATCATTTTCAATGGTAAGGAATCGTATTTTTAAATTTATGGAAGAAAAGTCAAAATCGAAAATTTCATAAGGGGTACCTCTTTGCAAAAAAATCGACTTTTTAAAAATTTTCTCAGAAATGGCTATAATTTTGGTAAAAGCATTCTTTTGGCCAATAGATTCCATAACAAATCATTTTCAATGGTAAGGAATCGTATTTTTAAATTTATGGAAGAAAAGTCAAAATCGAAAATTTCATAAGGGGTACCTCTTTGCAAAAAAATCGACTTTTTAAAAATTTTCTCAGAAATGGCTATAATTTTGGTAAAAGCATTCTTTTGGCCAATAGATTCCATAACAAATCATTTTCAATGGTAAGGAATCGTATTTTTAAATTTATTTAAGAAAAGTCAAAATCGAAAATTTCATATGGGGTACCTCTTTGCAAAAAAATCGACTTTTTAAACATTTTCTCAGAAATGGCTATAATTTTGGTAAAAGCATTCTTTTGGCCAATAGATTCCATAACAAATAATTTTCAATGGTAAGGAATCGTACTTTTAAATTTATGGAAGAAAAGTCAAAATCGAAAATTTCATAAGGGGTACCTCTTTGCAAAAAATCGACTTTTTAAAAATTTTCTCAGAAATGGCTATAATTTTGGTAAAAGCATTCTTTTGGCCAATAGATTCCATAACAAATCATTTTCAATGGTAAGGAATCGTACTTTTAAATTTATGGAAGAAAAGTCAAAATCGAAAATTTCATAAGGGGTACCTCTTTGCAAAAAAATCGACTTTTTAAAAATTTTCTCAGAAATGGCTATAATTTTGGTAAAAGCATTCTTTTGGCCAATAGATTCCATAACAAATCATTTTCAATGGTAAGGAATCGTACTTTTAAATTTGTGGAAGAAAAGTCAAAATCGAAAATTTCATAAGGGGTACCTCTTTGCAAAAAAATTGACTTTTTAAACATTTTCTCAGAAATGGCTATAATTTTGGTAAAAGCATTCTTTTGGCCAATAGATTCCATAACAAATCATTTTCAATGGTAAGGAATCGTATTTTTAAATTTATGAAAGAAAAGTCAAAATCGAAAATTTCATAAGGGGTACCCTCTTTGCAAAAAAAATCGACTTTTTAAACATTTTCTCAGAAATGGCTATAATTTTGGTAAAAGCATTCTTTTGGCCAATAGATTCCATAACAAATCATTTTCAATGGTAAGGAATCGTATTTTTAAATTTATTTAAGAAAAGTCAAAATCGAAAATTTCATAAGGGGTACCTCTTTGCAAAAAAATCGACTTTTTAAAAATTTTCTCAGAAATGGCTATAATTTTGGTAAAAGCATTCTTTTGGCCAATAGATTCCATAACAAATCATTTTCAATGGTAAGGAATCGTATTTTTAAATTTATGAAAGAAAAGTCAAATTCGAAAATTTCATAAGGGGTACCCTCTTTGCAAAAAAAATCGACTTTTTAAACATTTTCTCAGAAATGGCTATAATTTTGGTAAAAGCATTCTTTTGGCCAATAGATTCCATAACAAATCATTTTCAATGGTAAGGAATCGTATTTTTAAATTTATGGAAGAAAAGTCAAAATCGAAAATTTCATAAGGGGTACCTCTTTGCAAAAAAATCGACTTTTTAAAAATTTTCTCAGAAATGGCTATAATTTTGGTAAAAGCATTCTTTTGGCCAATAGATTCCATAACAAATCATTTTCAATGGTAAGGAATCGTATTTTTAAATTTATGGAAGAAAAGTCAAAATCGAAAATTTCATAAGGGGTACCTCTTTGCAAAAAAATCGACTTTTTAAAAATTTTCTCAGAAATGGCTATAATTTTGGTAAAAGCATTCTTTTGGCCAATAGATTCCATAACAAATCATTTTCAATGGTAAGGAATCGTATTTTTAAATTTATGGAAGAAAAGTCAAAATCGAAAATTTCATAAGGGGTACCTCTTTGCAAAAAAATCGACTTTTTAAAAATTTTCTCAGAAATGGCTATAATTTTGGTAAAAGCATTCTTTTGGCCAATAGATTCCATAACAAATCATTTTCAATGGTAAGGAATCGTATTTTTAAATTTATGGAAGAAAAGTCAAAATCGAAAATTTCATAAGGGGTACCTCTTTGCAAAAAAATCTACTTTTTAAAAATTTTCTCAGAAATGGCTATAATTTTGGTAAAAGCATTCTTTTGGCCAATAGATTCCATAACAAATCATTTTCAATGGTAAGGAATCGTATTTTTAAATTTATGGAAGAAAAGTCAAAATCGAAAATTTCATAAGGGGTACCTCTTTGCAAAAAAATCGACTTTTTAAAAATTTTCTCAGAAATGGCTATAATTTTGGTAAAAGCATTCTTTTGGCCAATAGATTCCATAACAAATCATTTTCAATGGTAAGGAATCGTATTTTTAAATTTATGGAAGAAAAGTCAAAATCGAAAATTTCATAAGGGGTACCTCTTTGCAAAAAAATCGACTTTTTAAAAATTTTCTCAGAAATGGCTATAATTTTGGTAAAAGCATTCTTTTGGCCAATAGATTCCATAACAAATCATTTTCAATGGTAAGGAATCGTATTTTTAAATTTATGGAAGAAAAGTCAAAATCGAAAATTTCATAAGGGGTACCTCTTTGCAAAAAAATCGACTTTTTAAAAATTTTCTCAGAAATGGCTATAATTTTGGTAAAAGCATTCTTTTGGCCAATAGATTCCATAACAAATCATTTTCAATGGTAAGGAATCGTATTTTTAAATTTATGGAAGAAAAGTCAAAATCGAAAATTTCATAAGGGGTACCTCTTTGCAAAAAAATCGACTTTTTAAAAATTTTCTCAGAAATGGCTATAATTTTGGTAAAAGCATTCTTTTGGCCAATAGATTCCATAACAAATCATTTTCAATGGTAAGGAATCGTATTTTTAAATTTATGGAAGAAAAGTCAAAATCGAAAATTTCATAAGGGGTACCTCTTTGCAAAAAAATCGACTTTTTAAAAATTTTCTCAGAAATGGCTATAATTTTGGTAAAAGCATTCTTTTGGCCAATAGATTCCATAACAAATCATTTTCAATGGTAAGGAATCGTATTTTTAAATTTATGGAAGAAAAGTCAAAATCGAAAATTTCATAAGGGGTACCCTCTTTGCAAAAAAAATCGACTTTTTAAACATTTTCTCAGAAATGGCTATAATTTTGGTAAAAGCATTCTTTTGGCCAATAGATTCCATAACAAATCATTTTCAATGGTAAGGAATCGTATTTTTAAATTTATGAAAGAAAAGTCAAAATCGAAAATTTCATAAGGGGTACCCTCTTTGCAAAAAAAATCGACTTTTTAAACATTTTCTCAGAAATGGCTATAATTTTGGTAAAAGCATTCTTTTGGCCAATAGATTCCATAACAAATCATTTTCAATGGTAAGGAATCGTATTTTTAAATTTATTTAAGAAAAGTCAAAATCGAAAATTTCATAAGGGGTACCTCTTTGCAAAAAAATCGACTTTTTAAAAATTTTCTCAGAAATGGCTATAATTTTGGTAAAAGCATTCTTTTGGCCAATAGATTCCATAACAAATCATTTTCAATGGTAAGGAATCGTATTTTTAAATTTATGAAAGAAAAGTCAAAATCGAAAATTTCATAAGGGGTACCCTCTTTGCAAAAAAAATCGACTTTTTAAACATTTTCTCAGAAATGGCTATAATTTTGGTAAAAGCATTCTTTTGGCCAATAGATTCCATAACAAATCATTTTCAATGGTAAGGAATCGTATTTTTAAATTTATGGAAGAAAAGTCAAAATCGAAAATTTCATAAGGGGTACCTCTTTGCAAAAAAATCGACTTTTTAAAAATTTTCTCAGAAATGGCTATAATTTTGGTAAAAGCATTCTTTTGGCCAATAGATTCCATAACAAATCATTTTCAATGGTAAGGAATCGTATTTTTAAATTTATGGAAGAAAAGTCAAAATCGAAAATTTCATAAGGGGTACCTCTTTGCAAAAAAATCGACTTTTTAAAAATTTTCTCAGAAATGGCTATAATTTTGGTAAAAGCATTCTTTTGGCCAATAGATTCCATAACAAATCATTTTCAATGGTAAGGAATCGTATTTTTAAATTTATGGAAGAAAAGTCAAAATCGAAAATTTCATAAGGGGTACCTCTTTGCAAAAAAATCGACTTTTTAAAAATTTTCTCAGAAATGGCTATAATTTTGGTAAAAGCATTCTTTTGGCCAATAGATTCCATAACAAATCATTTTCAATGGTAAGGAATCGTATTTTTAAATTTATGGAAGAAAAGTCAAAATCGAAAATTTCATAAGGGGTACCTCTTTGCAAAAAAATCGACTTTTTAAAAATTTTCTCAGAAATGGCTATAATTTTGGTAAAAGCATTCTTTTGGCCAATAGATTCCATAACAAATCATTTTCAATGGTAAGGAATCGTATTTTTAAATTTATGGAAGAAAAGTCAAAATCGAAAATTTCATAAGGGGTACCTCTTTGCAAAAAAATCTACTTTTTAAAAATTTTCTCAGAAATGGCTATAATTTTGGTAAAAGCATTCTTTTGGCCAATAGATTCCATAACAAATCATTTTCAATGGTAAGGAATCGTATTTTTAAATTTATGGAAGAAAAGTCAAAATCGAAAATTTCATAAGGGGTACCTCTTTGCAAAAAAATCGACTTTTTAAAAATTTTCTCAGAAATGGCTATAATTTTGGTAAAAGCATTCTTTTGGCCAATAGATTCCATAACAAATCATTTTCAATGGTAAGGAATCGTATTTTTAAATTTATGGAAGAAAAGTCAAAATCGAAAATTTCATAAGGGGTACCTCTTTGCAAAAAAATCGACTTTTTAAAAATTTTCTCAGAAATGGCTATAATTTTGGTAAAAGCATTCTTTTGGCCAATAGATTCCATAACAAATCATTTTCAATGGTAAGGAATCGTATTTTTAAATTTATGGAAGAAAAGTCAAAATCGAAAATTTCATAAGGGGTACCTCTTTGCAAAAAAATCGACTTTTTAAAAATTTTCTCAGAAATGGCTATAATTTTGGTAAAAGCATTCTTTTGGCCAATAGATTCCATAACAAATCATTTTCAATGGTAAGGAATCGTATTTTTAAATTTATGGAAGAAAAGTCAAAATCGAAAATTTCATAAGGGGTACCTCTTTGCAAAAAAATCGACTTTTTAAAAATTTTCTCAGAAATGGCTATAATTTTGGTAAAAGCATTCTTTTGGCCAATAGATTCCATAACAAATCATTTTCAATGGTAAGGAATCGTATTTTTAAATTTATGGAAGAAAAGTCAAAATCGAAAATTTCATAAGGGGTACCTCTTTGCAAAAAAATCGACTTTTTAAAAATTTTCTCAGAAATGGCTATAATTTTGGTAAAAGCATTCTTTTGGCCAATAGATTCCATAACAAATCATTTTCAATGGTAAGGAATCGTATTTTTAAATTTATGGAAGAAAAGTCAAAATCGAAAATTTCATAAGGGGTACCCTCTTTGCAAAAAAAATCGACTTTTTAAACATTTTCTCAGAAATGGCTATAATTTTGGTAAAAGCATTCTTTTGGCCAATAGATTCCATAACAAATCATTTTCAATGGTAAGGAATCGTATTTTTAAATTTATGAAAGAAAAGTCAAAATCGAAAATTTCATAAGGGGTACCCTCTTTGCAAAAAAAATCGACTTTTTAAACATTTTCTCAGAAATGGCTATAATTTTGGTAAAAGCATTCTTTTGGCCAATAGATTCCATAACAAATCATTTTCAATGGTAAGGAATCGTATTTTTAAATTTATTTAAGAAAAGTCAAAATCGAAAATTTCATAAGGGGTACCTCTTTGCAAAAAAATCGACTTTTTAAAAATTTTCTCAGAAATGGCTATAATTTTGGTAAAAGCATTCTTTTGGCCAATAGATTCCATAACAAATCATTTTCAATGGTAAGGAATCGTATTTTTAAATTTATGAAAGAAAAGTCAAAATCGAAAATTTCATAAGGGGTACCCTCTTTGCAAAAAAAATCGACTTTTTAAACATTTTCTCAGAAATGGCTATAATTTTGGTAAAAGCATTCTTTTGGCCAATAGATTCCATAACAAATCATTTTCAATGGTAAGGAATCGTATTTTTAAATTTATGGAAGAAAAGTCAAAATCGAAAATTTCATAAGGGGTACCTCTTTGCAAAAAAATCGACTTTTTAAAAATTTTCTCAGAAATGGCTATAATTTTGGTAAAAGCATTCTTTTGGCCAATAGATTCCATAACAAATCATTTTCAATGGTAAGGAATCGTATTTTTAAATTTATGGAAGAAAAGTCAAAATCGAAAATTTCATAAGGGGTACCTCTTTGCAAAAAAATCTACTTTTTAAAAATTTTCTCAGAAATGGCTATAATTTTGGTAAAAGCATTCTTTTGGCCAATAGATTCCATAACAAATCATTTTCAATGGTAAGGAATCGTATTTTTAAATTTATGGAAGAAAAGTCAAAATCGAAAATTTCATAAGGGGTACCTCTTTGCAAAAAAATCGACTTTTTAAAAATTTTCTCAGAAATGGCTATAATTTTGGTAAAAGCATTCTTTTGGCCAATAGATTCCATAACAAATCATTTTCAATGGTAAGGAATCGTATTTTTAAATTTATGGAAGAAAAGTCAAAATCGAAAATTTCATAAGGGGTACCTCTTTGCAAAAAAATCGACTTTTTAAAAATTTTCTCAGAAATGGCTATAATTTTGGTAAAAGCATTCTTTTGGCCAATAGATTCCATAACAAATCATTTTCAATGGTAAGGAATCGTATTTTTAAATTTATGGAAGAAAAGTCAAAATCGAAAATTTCATAAGGGGTACCTCTTTGCAAAAAAATCTACTTTTTAAAAATTTTCTCAGAAATGGCTATAATTTTGGTAAAAGCATTCTTTTGGCCAATAGATTCCATAACAAATCATTTTCAATGGTAAGGAATCGTATTTTTAAATTTATGGAAGAAAAGTCAAAATCGAAAATTTCATAAGGGGTACCTCTTTGCAAAAAAATCGACTTTTTAAAAATTTTCTCAGAAATGGCTATAATTTTGGTAAAAGCATTCTTTTGGCCAATAGATTCCATAACAAATCATTTTCAATGGTAAGGAATCGTATTTTTAAATTTATGGAAGAAAAGTCAAAATCGAAAATTTCATAAGGGGTACCTCTTTGCAAAAAAATCGACTTTTTAAAAATTTTCTCAGAAATGGCTATAATTTTGGTAAAAGCATTCTTTTGGCCAATAGATTCCATAACAAATCATTTTCAATGGTAAGGAATCGTATTTTTAAATTTATGGAAGAAAAGTCAAAATCGAAAATTTCATAAGGGGTACCTCTTTGCAAAAAAATCGACTTTTTAAAAATTTTCTCAGAAATGGCTATAATTTTGGTAAAAGCATTCTTTTGGCCAATAGATTCCATAACAAATCATTTTCAATGGTAAGGAATCGTATTTTTAAATTTATGGAAGAAAAGTCAAAATCGAAAATTTCATAAGGGGTACCTCTTTGCAAAAAAATCGACTTTTTAAAAATTTTCTCAGAAATGGCTATAATTTTGGTAAAAGCATTCTTTTGGCCAATAGATTCCATAACAAATCATTTTCAATGGTAAGGAATCGTATTTTTAAATTTATGGAAGAAAAGTCAAAATCGAAAATTTCATAAGGGGTACCTCTTTGCAAAAAAATCGACTTTTTAAAAATTTTCTCAGAAATGGCTATAATTTTGGTAAAAGCATTCTTTTGGCCAATAGATTCCATAACAAATCATTTTCAATGGTAAGGAATCGTATTTTTAAATTTATTTAAGAAAAGTCAAAATCGAAAATTTCATATGGGGTACCTCTTTGCAAAAAAATCGACTTTTTAAACATTTTCTCAGAAATGGCTATAATTTTGGTAAAAGCATTCTTTTGGCCAATAGATTCCATAACAAATCATTTTCAATGGTAAGGAATCGTACTTTTAAATTTATGGAAGAAAAGTCAAAATCGAAAATTTCATAAGGGGTACCTCTTTGCAAAAAATCGACTTTTTAAAAATTTTCTCAGAAATGGCTATAATTTTGGTAAAAGCATTCTTTTGGCCAATAGATTCCATAACAAATCATTTTCAATGGTAAGGAATCGTACTTTTAAATTTATGGAAGAAAAGTCAAAATCGAAAATTTCATAAGGGGTACCTCTTTGCAAAAAAATCGACTTTTTAAAAATTTTCTCAGAAATGGCTATAATTTTGGTAAAAGCATTCTTTTGGCCAATAGATTCCATAACAAATCATTTTCAATGGTAAGGAATCGTACTTTTAAATTTGTGGAAGAAAAGTCAAAATCGAAAATTTCATAAGGGGTACCTCTTTGCAAAAAAATCGACTTTTTAAACATTTTCTCAGAAATGGCTATAATTTTGGTAAAAGCATTCTTTTGGCCAATAGATTCCATAACAAATCATTTTCAATGGTAAGGAATCGTATTTTTAAATTTATGGAAGAAAAGTCAAAATCGAAAATTTCATAAGGGGTACCTCTTTGCAAAAAAATCGACTTTTTAAAAATTTTCTCAGAAATGGCTATAATTTTGGTAAAAGCATTCTTTTGGCCAATAGATTCCATAACAAATCATTTTCAATGGTAAGGAATCGTATTTTTAAATTTATTTAAGAAAAGTCAAAATCGAAAATTTCATAAGGGGTACCTCTTTGCAAGAAAAATCGACTTAAACAAATTTTTTTTAATTTGCAAGTTGTTATTAATTTTCATTGTTATATTGATAACAATAATTGATTTCATAAATATTTAAAACAAAAAGGAATTCCAAAAATATAGTGTTTTCTCCTAAATAGCGCTTCCGTTTTGGTTCGTTTTGATATGTGTCAAAGTTGATAACGCTGAATTTTGTTATTGCATACAAAAAACGCTATTACGAATGGTACAATTGTATAATAGGTAGTCGCGACTCGCGAATCGCGCATCTGGGTTATATTATAGTAGTAGAACATGCCAAATGTTTTTATATTATACAAGCTTTCACACAAACTGTTACGAAACAAAATGGCCGATTACTTTTAGAAAAATGGCGCCTGCGGAAAATACAAGACCATATGCTACATATATTGGGTTTCTTCGTGTGCTGTTTGACGCTTTGAAACCACTTACAACAATGAAAAGCCCTATTGTTTTAGTTTTTGTGGACTTGTTCTCTGCTTGCGGCTACATAATACCTAAGTATTAGCCATACACTTAACCAACAGTGATATATCAAAATTTTGTATACTTATGTATCAAAACACAAAAGAAAAACTTGGCGTGTAGATGTTACTTCATAGATTTAGTTACATCTGTGATTATTGATTTTTCATTTACAAGCTACATAAAATGTTTTTCATACTGAGAGTATCTATTAAATCTGCTCTTTATTTTGACATTTTCTCGCAGTTTTGTAACAACGAAATAGGCTGGTCGTTGGTGTTATTAATTGTAGTAGCTTTGACATCTGTTTTGAGACTACCTCGTATATAAGTGTACCATGCTTGCATAAATATGTGTACATATTTATTAATAAATATATTTATTTTATAAACATCGCGTTTTCGATGTATACAAGTAGTTACTTGAGCTAAGTTGGTTTAATTAAAATTTTGGTTATTACTTCATATAAACAATAACACCATGTATATAAATTGTTATTCAGATGTACATATAAACTGTTTGTGAACAGTAAAAGAAGCATAATGGGACAGGGGCAAAGTTTAGCAGATTCTCTGCCGGATGTGGACTCCATTCACATGCAAATAGTACGTCATACGAAAGTTTTGTCGGAAATAAATTCCTTATCATATGAAGAATTCATAACATGCTTGGATAATTTAAATACGCTGTAAGAAGTTGCACAATAAATTTGCGTAAGAAATTTGTAATTGATTTTACCATTTAACATATACTTAGTTCTCGCAAATGCATTGATCCTAATGGTAAGCAACTAGTGTTTTTGGTTAAACGTGGAACCGACACTTCATTACTATGGAAGGCTACAGTAAAAATAGCATGCGTAAAAGTTGATCCACAGACGCGGCAAATACATTCTTACAAATTTTTAAACCTTAAACAATTTTTATGTGTTTTTAAAACTTTTCAATCACATTTGGAGAGTTTAGTAAGAAGTGAAAATCAACGGGTAAGTATATAAAACTATCATGCCAATGCGTAGTAGTTCAAATAGTATTTGATTTGAAGGAAGTAAATCGAGGATCCCAGTCAACACCGGAAGACGAGGAAGTTATATCCAATTTAACATTAAAATTTTCACCCTCTATGATTATGAGTGCTTTGAGTACCAGCACAGTCAGCAGCGGTTTAAATAGCCCGACAACTTCGGTATGTAACCACAATGACCATGTAGATGAGTGTTCCATATGTTTGGATCGTTCAACTGAAGTAATTCTACCCTGTACCCATAGTTTCTGTACACCTTGTATAGAGCAATGGTAAGCATTGAAAAATAAATTTATAAAAAAATAATTTTATGATTTATTTAGGAACGTGAATAACAAAACTTGTCCAATATGTTGCGAAACATTGGAAAGTACAGATGAAACTTGGGTAATGTCAAATATACCATGCGTTGAAGAAATAAATGAGAAAATATGTACCGAATTCATGAATTTAGCTAAGCAACAATAAGCGTTCAAAATTAATCAGGATTTTATGTGCTATATAATTATAGGATTAATTTCACATTGTAAATAATATAGATTATGTCACAATGTCATATACATAAATATCTCAAGTAGAAAGATCCTATTTATCTATACCATCCCATACGATTCGAAAAGACTTTATAGGCCTACGTACCTGGGAATATAGTGGAGAAGTATAATCGGCTCTACTGGCGTAATGGCAGAAACAGCATAAATCTTGTATTGAATTCAGCCTAAACTTTCTCTTACTAGTTTAATAATTTAAGTTTTTTTTTTTTTGTTGATTCAGATATATTTTATTTATTTTCTACAGCTTTTATATTTTTCAATTTACATCTATTTTATAACCACTAGTATTTAAGTACTTGTTAGTATTGACCATAGACTGCAACAACTAGCTAAATAAATGTAATCGATGTTTTACGAAATTAACTTTTTCAGTGATTCCAATACATCTCTAACAATTACAACAGTTAGTGCAATACTGTCGAAAATAGCGATTTTTTAAGTAATTCTTTTAGTAGTTGCTTTTATGATCAATGGAGTTTCTGTTACGATTATATGAGTTAGTCTTTCTACTTGAAACCAGCGATGTATTAATTATATTGTGGCTCAAATATGATAATTTCAAATGTTAAATAATTTCCATTTATTACACAATTATATTCTATATCATGTTAGCATGTTCTATATTATTAAAAATAATACACAAATTCATATTGAAACATATACAAAACAAAACGATTTAAAACTTGTTTTCGTTATTTAATTTCCAGTTCGAACAATGTAATACGGGGTTATTGTCACAGGTTCGTATTGATAGATACTTTCACTATATCAATAATATTGAATTCGTAACCAATTCTATAAACAAGCAAGAATATGTATTAGTGCACATCACTTTTCATATTTTTTCTTACAATCTGAGATATTTTTACAATTTTAACTCTAAGGCAGAATCAAAGCGGAAATAACAGCTAAATCCGCTACTGCTTTTCATCAATTGGCCCGCCTTTTAATTGCCACTTTGCCCTTAGCTAAATGAGACATGTTGATTTTCACTTTACTGCTACTGCTATCATTTACTTTTTTCACCCACACCTTCCAAAAATATTCACATCTGTAATTAATTCTTTTTTCTATAATAATGAACATGCCTTTACTTACAACTTCGTTGCCAATCGCTGTAATTGTTGCGGCAAACTTAGGCAAGTCTTTCCCTTCCACGTAAATCTGTTGTCCTCTATGAAACCAGCGCTTCTCGTATAATAATTTTCCATCTTCTATGCGGGTTTCAACATACTGACAGCCATTATCAGCCACTATTGAAGGTTGTTGATTTGTATTTGTAGAATATGGATTAGCGATGCCATTTTGTTGAAGAGCTATTGGAAAAAAGTCAAGTGGGATTTATGACCAAAGGGTATTTAATATATATATTAATTTACTTGGTGTAAGAGGCTTTCCTCTTTGTATTGTTTTCAAATCATTCTCAATGTCCTTTTCATCCAACATGTATACCAATAATTGTCCAGTTGTTGGTTTCCTACGCTTTTCTACAACAGGGACTGGGTCGTTCGGACGTCTTCTTAGTTTTCTTGTAACTGTGGGTTTTATCTATACGGTATTTTAATATTATTAAAGTTTTAAATTTTTCATAGTGATTTTTTCACACCTCCATGGAATCGTTTGTTAATTCCAGACTATATCGCTCACTTTCTATAAGTTTTCGTCGCTCTTCAAAATCAGTTAGTATATTATCCTTAAGGTCGATCTAAAATTTAAAATAATAAGAACTAATCAATACTAATAATTCGGCTCAACAATTATTTATACGTGCTGCACAAACGCTCAGATAGAAAGACTACAGAAACTGCAGAACAAATCTATGGGATCAATACTGAAATGCAACAGATATACATCTATACAATATATGCTAAAATGGCTTAATATTAGACAAAGACTACAACTGAATACATGTATATTTATTCACAAAATGAAGAAGGGAAAGGCACCAGAATATTTAACACAGCAATTAACATATGTCAATGGATATGAAATCCAGCGGTACAGTCTTAGAAACGCAAATGATTTTATGATAGATAGAGCCATGAACAATGCAATGAGAAGATGTCTGCTCTATAAAGGTCTACAAGTATTTAATCAAAACTAACGTGAACCAAAACTTGTATTAAATCTAAGCCCGTATTATATGTTTTTAAAAGTATTCGAAATACTGCTTAAATTAAATAAATAAATAAATAATAACTGCATTTTTAGTCACCTTCTTCTCATCATACTCCTTTTGAGCAGATTTCTTTTCTGAAATGTAATCTTTTTCTACACACTCTTGAAGGTAATCGCGATAAATTTCATTCAGCCGCAGGCGTTCTTTGTATTGATTTTCCAATTTTTTAAGTCTTCTCAAATATTCAGGATGTGACAAGTTTTTAAGTTCTTCTAATTGTTTGTTTAAACTTGCCAGCTTATGTTGATACATTCTGCAAAAAATAAGGAACTATTCATCTAAATTGTTTATGTGTATAACTTATAACATACTGTTCCTTCAACTCGTGATTTGTGCCATTAGTAGTATTATGTGTTGTGTTATTATATCCTTGATGTCTTCCATTATTGCGGAATTCGGTTTCGCTGGCGTCATCCGTATCTACACTTTGCAAAATTTTGCATATATAATTAAAAATTATTTTGGATTTTACATTAAACGAACCTTCCTCACTGTCGTAAGCTTCCTGGTCATAGTAATTAGAACGTGAATCGTCGTTATCATCAGCAAAGCGTTCATCTTCACTTCCTATATTGTATGCGTGACAAGACATTTTAATTATATCGTTCCTTTTTATAAAGTTTTTATAATTATATTTTTGGCAAAATATTTGTTTGAGTTAAATTTAATCACCGAAAATCACACAGTTTGTATCAAGGCAGATTAAACGGCCTTGGTCTGTATACATTGAAAAACCAACTCTTGGCATGCTGTTAAAATTTAAGGTGGCAGTGCCTAAACCTAACACACACGACTTGATTTTTAAATCTGACATCAATATTTCAACTCATGTAATTGTGTATGCTTACCAAAACAAATAAACATGTTACATTTAATTGCTTCTGATATAGCAAGGCACATCTATACTAGGTATACTCAATTTGCAACCCTGCAGAATATATATGTAGTGGATTCGCCTTGATATGTATTTTGTTTGTGAAAATATTTTCGTCTGTCAAATGGACTTGACAAATAAAACATAAGAAAAATTACGATACAGAAGAAAAAACAGCACAGGCACCAAGGCACATCTATATTTAATTAGTATTTTTTTGTTAAAGTGTAACTAAATATATTAAAATAAGAAAATATTTCTATTACTACATTTTTGAGTATACATATATTACATAAATGTAATGCCATGGTATTTAGTGTGAATAAACAGCAAGTCGATGTAAAGTCTAAATAAAAATTGGTTATTTCCAATTAGAGTACAATTCACTCCAACTAGGGAGTCATTATATCAAGAAGTTAATTTAATACATATGTACTTTAATATTATGCAAACAAAACCACAGAGTAACAAAATGATGCTCCCATCGATAAACAATTCCTTTGAGCAGTATACACATGATACGGATGCCAACTGTGATGGGCAAGATTTAGACTGTGTATGCAGACGTAGATACTTATCAAAATAAAATTGCTGAATTATACAGCTATACGGAGTTTAGCGAGTTTCAGCAGAACGTCAAAGCATTCGAAGACCAAATGGAAATGTATGATTTGCCACCCAACTGGAAAAAACTAGACTCAAATGAACAAAGAAGGTCTCGAATCGCTCGCTCCGTATGCAAGCTGCAAGATGTATATTGTATTTGGCTCAAGATATTTAGATGAGCAAGAGCAGATGGACATGGAGTTAAGTCCCGGCAATGCAAATGCCCCAAACGGTGGGAACAATGGTTCTGGTAATGGAAGTAATCAAAATGGTGAAAAAATCGAATACATCAACCGCAGCCATAACAACTGCGAATCATAACAGTTACAGTGCGCAACCTTCTGTACAAGCACCTCAAATAACTACGCGTTTGCCCTGGACTCCAAAAGTTCGCCAAAAGGATATCGATCAATTCTTAGATATATCTCGAAATAAATTTATTGGCTATTCTTTCATTGATGACCACGAAAGCTTAACTGGTTTACCACAGCCCATACATGAGGGTATATGATTGCTTTATTTAAAGTACTGCAGTTTACGAAATATTTGTTTCTTGTTATTCTAAATATATGAATTCATTACGTGTTAATGCCAACTCACCAGTATGCATTAAATAATTTGTTTGAATAATTTTCAAATTCATGTGTTAAATGTATATATAATGCACTTTAATGATTTTGTTACCTTGAAATTGCTTATCGTGTCATTCAAATCGATTGCATTATTGGAAATAATTTTTTATTTAAATAATAATCATTTTTTATTAACAATAATATCTTAATTTCGAATAAATCATACAATTTGAACTTAACTATTTTTCAATTTTATATTTAACAACAATTATATACTACAACTTTTAATTAACTTATTAGAACAAATAACTTATTATTATTATTAGTTATTTATAATGAAATGAAATAAAAATGGTCAGCGCAGATCAGTGCTGTTGCAGAAAGTGCTACGCAACAAATCTCACCCCATTTCATCCTGGATACCGAATCTTTCGGCGCTTGGAACAACGATCCCTCTCCCTTGAAGAATTTGCGCTTGCACACTGCACAAACACGCTTTGTTTTATAAGTTCACAAAATGTTTTTAAATAAAAACTATTGCTTTTAACAATAATAATCAAATGAATTATATATTATATAAATAACTTTTGTTTTTTTAGGAATTATCACAATTTTTGTTTTTGAACTCTTCACAAATTTTTCTTTTTTGCGCAAAGACTAAAAAGCAGATTTTGACAACCCACTTCAAGGCGAACCAAGGCGAAAGCAGAAGATTTTGACAAACGACTTCAAGGCGAATCAGGCGAATTGTATCAGCTGTTCACCATTTTTCGTATTAAGGTCACCTAGTATAGATGCGCCTTGTGATATAGTTTCTGTTATTTTCAACAGCTGGGCGCACAACAAACTAACACCTTTGTAGATCGAAGGTTTTAAGAATGTCATGCTACAGCCATACAAATTATTGTTTGCGCAGTAAGACAGTTCAACTATAAATTTGAATTTTATCTCAAGCTTCGAATATATTAATGAGAATAAAATTATATAACTTTATATATATATATATATATATATATATATATATATGTATATATATATATATATATATATATATATATATATATATGCGTTTGTGTGTATGTATACATAATTAGTTTTAGATTGTTATAATTATATGTATATATCGGTTTCCAATATATTAACTTCAAGAGGCTAATAGTTCCGTCACCGACCAACCTTGTATTTTTCATCGTGACAGATATATCAAGCACCATATATTTTGTAATAAGAACAGCTAATGTCAGATGGTTTGGCAGAAGAATATAGAACACGATCTATTTAATATTTTGTCAGATCAGGATAGTAATATATCTACCTATCCTGTTAAGCATTAGACACTATGTACCTTTATATTGACTTCCAATATTAATATATAATCTACTTTTGTTTATTTCGCATTTACTAACGACTTTAGAAAGCGTTTTATGTGATACACAATTATACAACCATGATGAAAATATATCACATACCATGGTACAATAAACAGGTATATGCATCAGCACAGGTGATAGTGAACTGATTGTCGAAATTTCTTAAATTCGCCGCATTTTTGTTTTCTGTTTATTATGTTTTGGTTGTTTGAAATTTTTAAATATAAAGTTGAAATTTTTATTCATTGATTTCAAAATAAAGTTATATGAGTATTAATTATTTTATCGGTATCTGAAATCAAATACCATTCCCAAAATCCCAAACGGACAATTGGCGATGTGATATCATTGCAAAATAAGTTATTTACAATATATACAAGATTTGAGCAATCACTTCAACAATATTTTTATTCATTTAATATTTGTAAGAATAAACAAATATAATCTTTTTTATAAAAAATTTTGTGGTCCGATTGTTTTTACAAATGGTTATAACATCTTGTACGATGGTAGTAGGGGTAATTATTGTCGTCAGCCAATATTTAAGCTCGTTCTCCACAAATTTGTCTGGCCAAGAGTATTTAGATGGTGCAGAAATTGGTAGTTAGGAAAGGACCAATCAAATAAGCTTCACTAACTTCCTAAAGAGCCATTACAGCAGAACTCTGGAAACGCAAATCAGTTTTAAGGTCGTCAACAATTTCACGAGCAATTCAACAAATCAGTTCTATTTGGATAGCGACGAATTTCATTCAAAACTACTCTACCAGGATGAAAACGATGTGGTCTCGTACCACCGCCGGTAGCTGGTGCTCTTTTACGAACTGCCTTGTTTGGTGACAAAGTAAGGAAAATAAAAAATAAATTGTTTTAATAAAGGTAAAGAGCTATAAACAGAACAAACATATTACCTGAAATCATTAAACATATTCAACAAACAGTAGAACTAATAAAGAAACTCATAAAAGTTTTTGCAGTAATTTTTAGTAACTAGTATAAATAAAAATTTTTTGTTAAAGAAAATTGGTTTTTGAATAGTCTTATTAATTATGTGTGAGAAAATACTCTTATATGAATGTACTAAATTTACTTTTCATGTTTATGCAAATTACACTACATACTTTTTTTGTTTGCTTATTTGTCTTAAAAATTTTTCTTAGAAACGTTTAAATTTTTTGCAGAGTACTTCTTTTGGTCAATAACTCCAAAATAAATCAGTTTAAAAGGTGTGGCAGCATATGTTGAACAGTCGAACACTAACATAAAAGTAGTGTAATGTTACCAGTGTACATATATTTGATTCTGGAAGCTTGTTTTATTGGCAACGTATCATAAATTGTAGGAAAATACACAAAAACACTATAATGTATATACAATAAACAAACGCTAAACATTTAATGTTTCCATTAATTTTTTACATTATTTATTCAATTATCTGTAGAATTGATTTCGGCGTACATTGCAGCTTCTCTTGTGTGCACGTATCACAGTCTATGGTATGTGTGTATCTAAAAATAATTATCAATAATAACGAACAAACAGTTGGCCTTTTAAGAAAATGCGATCAGTTTCGCTCTATGCGTAGGAAAATTAAATTCAACGAAAAGTTAGCAAAGCAAATTATGTTCGCACACATTTGATTGTATGTTCGCAAATTCGCCTGCGCTAGCGTACGCATATTATATTTGGGCCTTAACTCACTCATTTTGCAATCTCAGAAAAAAGTTCTTGCAGAAAATGTTATCTTCTCGCTGGTTTTAAAGTTGTTTTCTTCACTGGTATGTGTTACACACTTTAGTACTAAAATTGATATCAGTGGCAGGGTTGCAGAGAAAGTTTTATCGATTCCTCGACAGATTAATCGATTAATGAGCAGGGTGTTTCTGTATGTAATACATATGTACGGTTAATTGAAATTTTTAGTAGCTTTTATATTTTGGTAATAGAGTATAAATATTAATATTAGGTGTTTTCCTATATATCGACTTGTTTTGAATATAGAAATAGATAGCTCTTGCATATGCACTCATTCAAGAATACGTAAGAGGCATGGTACGATAGTGGTTTCATATCGTTAAATAATATTATTGATGGAGGTATATCATTGAACATCCATATATATAATGAAGAATTGTAATATATAAAATGTTAATCCTGGTAAAAAAAATTATGTTTTAATACATAAGCAAATCGGGCCATTTCTTGCGAAAAAGCCAATAAATCATATATTTTATATCTTTCTTATCTATATATTATTTGTAAGGTATTTTTATATTCTCGCATGCTGTTAAAAGCTTAACAATTGATATATTGTCATATATATACCAATGTGAAAATATTCCCAAATATGTACTGAAGAATAATGTCAGGTTATATATGTCGCAATGCCTTGATTTTTGCACACGTATAAAAAGCTTTAGACTATGATAATATTCATATACCTATTATTTTATACAGTCTTATTCTTACATATAAAACTATATCAAAATTCCTAAACTTTTTCGATTTTCCCTACTACTCATGTATTATTGTGAAATATAGCGCTGAATGTAAACCGGACACTTAGTAGGAACTTGGCTTCATCATACTACATTTGCTATCAATAATGGCCGAGATATAGATTATTACTATACACAGCCCATAAATTCGTCGATCCGGTTGTGCGCTGCAGAATTTGCGTATATAAAAGTTTAAGGTTTATCGAAGAATATTATTTAGAATTATGAACTTAACGAGTGTTACATGCATTGAAAATCTTATATCTCTTTTGAAATTACTAATAATCTAACAGTTATTTTATTAGATAATCGATTTCAGCAGTGTAGAAAGTTAATTTTCCCTTCACTATAATGAAATATGCAACACTGTCTTGGCGCCGTTATATTGTTTGTAGTCGTGGAAGAAGAAGCTAAAACGGTGCTCCTGAATTATTTTTGTATGCAATAATATTTATTTTTCAATTTGTTTATAATTAATATATATAAAAAGTGCGTAGATATGTTTATGTTGTAAAGTTCATAGTTTGTATAAATAAATGTGTGTGTTCAATTTTGAAAGTGCTGTGATAAAGTGAAAATAAGTTTGCCAATATGCGCCCGATGGGTGTTTAATTTGCAAAATTATTTATTGTTACAGAGATTTTCTGTTCATCAGCTTTCTAATCATAATCCAAAGTGGTGAGTACAATAATGTTGGAAGTTTCGTTAATGTTATCCATTTGTTCAGATATTGTACAATATCGTCGTGACCATGCACATTAGCAACGCGTAAAAATTGTCCGGATATGAAAGGGTTGTTCCCTCTACTTATTAAGACTCTAAATGTGTAAATAAACCCTTGGCAGCAACTCCTCTCGGTGCTTAACCATGTTTTCCTCTATGCTGGTTAATTAGAAAGTACTGCGATGATCAATACCAGAGAGGTTATAAATTTTGCACTAATTTTTTGATCAAAATGCTTAAAGAAAGCTTGTGTGCTAATTTACTTGTTCAAATTCAGTTATCTTTCCTTGAATAATTATTAGAATTCATATTAAAAATTCATTTGCGCATACATACAAACATATGCCGCGTTCATCATTGATCGCGAAATTAGTGAAGTCCAACTTTTCGCATAATCCACATCGTGCATGTGGCGATATTTGCGTACCTTATGAATGTAATGGAGTTAGCTTCACAAGATAAAAATACAACGATTTACAACTTGCTCTATCATATCTTACCATTCCAAAAATACCTGTTTTCTAAACTTAATTTACTCTAGTTTCTTTTCCTTATGCCTTCATGAGATGTTATAAGCGAAGAACATGTAAAAAAATTTATGAATCCATCTCAGATATCGCTGAAACTATTTAATTTAATTACTGCATAAATGATTGTCAAATGAAACTCAGGCTATATTACACAGAGTGAATACTGCAAATATGTTTGAAATAACTTCAGCGCGTTTGAAAGATCATCGTAGCCAAAAATATTAGAAAGTTTGAATTTGTTTCATGTCGTGAAACTAAAGTATGAAATTGAATTGTTACATGCTTAAACAACTTAAAATTCCTTAAGTTAAACTGTTTTTCTTGGAAGGAAAACGTGTATTGATATAAGCATCTATACAATAAGGAACTACATATATATATGACTATTCTAGTTATTATTGTTATATTTGTATATAATCAATAGTTTTGTACGAGTTTGATTTTTTAATTTATTATCTATATTCGATATTTCGCAAACCATTTGTCTAAAACGATTTTTTGTTAAATATAGCTGTTAAAAGTACTGCCCCATAATCATAGTGATAGCCAAAGCACTTTGAGAATATCAATATTTACTTTAAAAAACGTTCATTTACAATTTATTTCTTTAAAAGTAAGTCAGTAAAAGTTTGTATTGTTTGTGTGCGAGAGCGCGGTTACTTTTTCTTTGATAAATTACAGAAACATTTTGGTTTAGTAATTTACGGTTAATTACAAGTAAAATTGTTTAACATTACGGAAATATTTTGTTGATCAGCCTTTAAAGCATAATCCAAAGCTGTGAGTCCCATCATATCAGTTTCATTTATGTTATCCATGTGTTCAAGTAGATAGTGTACAATTTCCTCGTGGCCATGCAGGGCAGCAACATGTAACGCTGTTCGACCAGAAGGGTCTGGTTGTGAAAGATCTGCTCCTGCTAATTGATAAGACTTAAAACGTTTCAATAAACCTCTGGCAGCCGCAGCGCACAACTGCTCTCCGACGGCTCTAGAAGATCCTGTCAAATGGGCACCACAATTTATTAGCAGATTGATTATTTCATGATTATCATTTGTGATGGCTTCCATGAGGGGTGTTCGTTCGTATCGATCCCTTAAATGCACAGAAACACCATTTAGTAGTAGATGCTTAACAATTGGCAAGTTTCCTTCAATACAAGCCAAATGTAAAGCAGTGCGATGATCATGATTGACACCGGAGAGATCAGCGCCATAGGATTTTAAGTTATTGATCTGAATTGGAGGGGGTAGAAGTTAAATTAATATCTTTGTTGAAAGTTTTTCTGTTAATTGTACAACCTTTTGTATGTCTCCAGCAATAACAGCTGCATTCAACATGGCAGGAAATAATGTAGCACCCAACTGACTTAGTTCTTGGGGTGAGGATAAATGTAAAGATCTGGCAACAGCATCCACTAAATCATATTCCTCCATTTTGGGTGTAGAAGTAGAAGTTAATTCACCTCTTAAATTAGATTGTATCATCTGAAAGCAAAAAATCAAACTCCTGTACAAATTTGGAAACACATATTTCAATCTTTTTTACCTGTTTCTTAATATCCAACGGCCATTCATTTTTACCCAAAACATAGGAAAGTTTAGTAAGCGCTGCCTCCGGTGTCATATCGAAACCAGGCAGAACACCGATGTCAAACAAAACCTTTCCCGTCTGATAGATTTCTGCCACGGAACCAGTAGGACATTGAGTGCAGTTAACAATAATAACGCCTCTTTCTGAGGCATGTTGTAATTCCTTGAGTAAATCTTTGCGATTGGATGGAACATTACCAGAACCAAACGATTGTAACACGACGCCCCTCATCGGTGGTGCCAAGAAGGCTTTAATTGTTGATGTGGCTATACTGGGAAATAATCTCAAAATTCCCACGTTTTCATCCAAATCAGAATGCACATTAAATTTCGAAATATTGCAAGGTCTAAATATTAATCTATAATCTATATCTACATTAATGCCAATACGGCCCAGTGGAGGAACATTAGGACAATCGAAAGCATCTAAGGAACATGAACTTACTTTCACAGTTCGATTCCCGCGCATTAGTTTGTTACCAAAAAATACACAAACTTCGGGTATAACATAATTACCGGCAATTATAAGCGCCGAGGTAAAATTGTCTTTGCCGTCAGTACGAGTTTCAAAAATAGGTATTTGAGAACCCGTTATTATCACAGTTTTACCGAGATTCTCTAACATGAATGATAAAGCCGATGCGGTATAGGATAAAGTATCGGTGCCATGTAATACCACAAAGCCATCAAAGAACTCATAAGATTGCTGTGGAAAGTGACAAGTTCAGTAAGCGAAAAAGAACATTGAATCTGAAGCAGACAACGAACGTACATGTATGTCAGTTGCTATTCTAGCCCAGTCATGCATTGTCATATTGCTGGAATCGAGCAAGGGAGTATATTCGGTAATTTGATAAATTACTCGATTACTTTCACCCTGTAAATATGGTAAAACTAAAGGTGCCATGGATGCTGTTGGACCAAAACGTTTATGGGCATATTCCTCATCGTGCATATTTGGATATTTGCGTATACGTTTCACTAATGCATTGGCCACGGGAGCTAAAACTGAAATAAACAGTGGATAAGAAATTTATATCTAATTTTTTTTATTTAATCTTACCGTTCCTGTCATTTCGTACCATCCCAATTGTACCACCTGTGTAAATTACTTTAACTCTAGTTTCTTTTGCCTCTGCCGGCATGAGATTCCCATAACTGGTGTTGCGTTTAAGTGAAGAACTTTTGGTTGGTGATTGTGGCACTTGGTTGTCGCAAGAGGCTATTGTTGCAAAACTTAATTTCATTGCAAGACCTTCATCGTCGGTTCCATCTGCATTCCCATGCGCAGTGCCGTTTGAATTTGGCACAATATCTTTGGGCTCACTGCGATAACTTGAATTTTGACTAGACATCTCAAAATATTTTTTTGTTTTAATTAACTAGCTGTTTTGTAAATAGAATAAAAATTTATTTTACTGCCTCTCCCACGATGTCACTAGATATCGTTTCCGTCGAACAATTTCGTTTTAAACAAAAACAAAATTTGTAATTGTTTAGTATTTATTTGCACGATAGAACGTAAACTAGTGGCATCGTGGGGCAGGCAGTAAATTTCTTTGGTGCCCCCGCATACCGTTCTGCCGCACAATATTCAAAACAAAAAAATTCAAAATTTTTTTCACAGAAACTGTAAGTGTATACTCGTGCATTTCATTGGCTGGTTGATCATATAAAGATGGAAAAATTTAATGTCGAATTCCCGATTTTTTTTTAAGCAACATGGTACAACTATCCGGTAAAACCACTTCTCCAAAAAATTATGCACGCATTTGGTTGGTGGAAAAATACGAAATACTTTTAAAATTATTGAAAAGTAAAATTTGAAAATGAATTAAAACAGCATTTGACAATTATTTCCAGGGTAAGCATTAAGCAGCTGAACTAGTGGGGTTACCTGGTAATGTTACCATGCTACTATAACTTTGCTTATGTGTACTTCTTTTTCGATTGCTTTTTGAAAGTTTGTGCATAAGTTAGAAGTTTTGTGATTATTTTGGATTATAGCATGAAATTTATTTGTTGAGTGGTTAAGCAATGTCTATATGCATTTCATTGGCGCTTTATACCAAATCGCATATAGACTTTGCTTAACCACCCAACAAATAAATTTCATACTATAATAGTACAAGGACAGTATGTCAAATAATTAATTTATTATTATATTGGATTAGTTTGAAAACGAAAATTTTTTTAGTGGAAGCGCCAATAAATGTAAGCAAAAGAGACTGAGCAAGCGCAGTAATTCACTATTTATTTTATTTGTCATATTTTCGTAGTTAACTAAAAAGCAAACACTTGTAAAAGGTTAGATCTTTTATGGTTTAAGAATGTCTAATACACTTGCATTTAATTTTTTACTTTCTACATTTTAAAACACCATCAATCTAATTTATAAAAGGTTAAAAGCGCTTTATCGCTATATTATTGCATTAAACATATTGCATTAAAAGGCATGGAGTTGCCAGTTTCGAAATTTAGAATTCTATAAAACACAAAATACCATGTATTTTTGTGAATACGATTTCTTAATAAACGTTTGATAGCGTTAAAGTATTCAATAACTACTGTGTACTTTAAGCATGCAATACGATTTTTTAAATTTTCCAACGTATGCATTTACATAAATAGAATACAAATGAATTTAAATGCATTTGAAACAACATTCGTTCAATTCAATGCCAAATGCATACGAACCGTGTACAACAATTTGTTAAGTTTGATTTTAAAATTAGGATAATTTGTCCTTTGCTAATTAATTCTCAAAAGTATTTTTTAAAACTCTTTTAATACTCTCAGAACTTTTGTTAGTGTTTAAAATGTTTACGCAAATAATATAAAATTTAATTATTTATTTAAATCAGGTTTCATGTGATTGTTTGTGTAAACTTATTGCGATAAAATTGAAAATAGAATTCATGAGTTTTTTTAGGCCACACAAGATTTATCAATAGTAAAAAGAGTTTGTTTTTCATAAACAAAAATTTGTATTTAAATAGTTTCTACAGCTAGGGACGATAAACGAGAAAATTATTTTTGTAATAAAAGGCTATTAAAGTTGTACTATTTTTAAGATAATTTTCATTAAAATATACACATTTCCGTTTGTAACCACGTAAATCATGCGATACTAAATGTAGGTTTTATATGTTTATTCTATTTTCAATAAAGATTCCTGAAATAATTAGTTTTTCTTAAATTCCAAATAGTTAACAAATGGAAGTCAATATATATGAAAAATTTACATTTTGCGGTTTAATATTCTTTAGTTGTTGTTGTACTGGTTGAAAATATAATCTAGCCAAAAACCACTCTCTCTTTACCGAATTTGTGCTCAAGCCTACTGAGTGAAACTTCCAACACTATTTACCGATTATGAACAATTTAGCTGGAAAAACAAAGCTAACGATATTTTTAAAACTTTAAATTTTCTTAGCGGGATGTTAAAAATGAATAAAAGACTCGCTTTCATTGGCTAATATTGGGAATAAAAGTATGGATAACATTGTATTTAATGGAATCATAACTATTTCTTATTTCTTTCGTAAGCATATTTGCATATGAAAAATAATTTTCTTGAATTTTTTCAATATTTACCCCATATATTTCTATCTTATGTATTGAATTTAGTATAAAACGATTTCCTAAAAAAAATTTATGACCCATAAAATACATTCTGGTTACCTAAATGGGCAACTACTTCACAAATCTCCATGTTGTCGAGTTGAAAATTAGGATCACAAACAAGCGTTAAAATCGCCACATTTGTTGAGATCAGACAGCACTGACTCAGTCAAAGCTTTAATACAACGAAAAGTTTTTATAAACTTTCAGTTTAAATTATTTGTGACCTTTTATAGTTCTTCTTTTATTTTGCTTTTTTGCATTTTTTTTTTAATTATTGAATCAATATTGTCTTTGTCTCAAAGCAAATAGGTGTATAATAATTGCCCCCAAATTGATAAGAAAAGTTGTCTTAATTAAGTCTGAAGAATGACCAGAAATTATCCCATACATTTCTAAACTCGACATAGGAAGAACAATAATATTAACGGCCACTAACGCCAGCAATGAATTTAGTGTATTAACTTGCACAATTATAGAACAGCTTCATGAATATTTTTCACTGCAAAATATGTTTCAATCTATAAATTTTGGTTCATGTAATGTAGCAAAATTAGGTGTACGTACTGTATGTCAAAAATGAGTTTCCAAATTGAAAATATATAAACATTTAAATGGAGTAGTCAATACGTTGCTTAAGTTTGTTATTTATTTTTTAATGAAATCAATTTTCTTTTTTGCTTTTTAAATCATTGTAAATAGTTAGAATAGTTTAAGAAAAAATGATTAAAGATAAAGAAAACAAGATAAAGATCTTTGACTTTTTTTCATGAGAAAAGTCATTGTTGACATACTGTAACTACGAGTAGATATAAGGAATTTTTATTTTCATAAAATAACTTTTGTGTGTTTCTCTTCGTTCGTTTTTGAACAAACATTTCATAAATAAATAAAAACATACAAATTTTCATATTTGCGTAAAACTACTTTAAATATAAAAAATCACATTTCGGACCAAATTTGTAAAATATTAGCTTGACAGTTTTTTGTTAATAAATAAAAAAAAAATTTAGAGGACTTGCTCGTAAATCTGCAAAGAATTGGAATGAAGTAGTATAGAAGTCGTAAAACTACATCATAAACCGTTAATCGTGACGTGAGAAACGTCTGATTCATTGTCAGTTTGTAAATTAAAATAACGGTGCTTTATTAAACTATTATTCGAATTTTAAGCTCAAAGAGCTAAAAAGCATATAATAACATAGCAAACCACGTTACTACAGTTTTGTGGTTAGCGGAAAGTTACTGAGAGGACGGAATTCAGAATCAATCGTTTTAATTTTTTTTTTTTCGTAAATAACACGTAAAAGTTATATTTTTAATTAAATGAATAAACTTGCACTGTTTTAAACGAAATGCCAATAAAACTAACATGGGTCAGCCAACCGTTGTGTTGGTGTAGGGCACACACTCATTCACTGTTGGTCCATCCAATAATTGGATGTGTAGTAGGTATTCTAACTACTTGCAGTTTTTAATGCAAAGACTGGGCATATGAAAAGTGAAATAAGAAAAAATATTGAATTCTCGGCCTTCCCTCGTATAGCAGCATGAGTTTGGTTTTGCAAACAATTCAAATAACTTGTTTATTAAAACCGAGATGTAAATTTCACATGTAAACAATAATATTTATGTATGATGTACGGATATGTGCCTATTTATTTGTTTCTTTTCTTTTTTCACTGATAAGCTGACTACGGAAAATTTGTGTTAATGAAATCGAAGGTTTTACAGCGTGTAATAGATCAAATTTGTATCAGTGATAATGTGCAGTCTGTAAATACCTATTTGAATGTATCTGTCTTTTTGTAGTAATTTCAATACTTACTTTAAGAAAAAATAACATACACTTAAGAATTTTTAATGCTTTACAATCTTTTGAATTTTCCAATTTTTTCTTTTTAAATTGCACTTGATTACTTTTTCGAATTTTCTTTAAAGGCACGTGGAAATCGTACATGTGTGTATGTTTGTATGTACGTATGCACTCTAAGGTGCAAATGTTTATCTAGTAGATACAAAATATTTATAATGCGCTTTTTTATAGTTTTGTTTTTCTAATTTCCTCCACTATTAATTTTATAGTTTTGTTTGCATTTGGCTCTTCAGTTATTATAATAGGTCTATATTTAGTTTCTGGTGAAATATATTTTTACAAAAGTGTGTTTGCCTTATATAATATATGCACTTATTTACGTCGCCTTACATGTTAGTGGATATGGCTTTTCTCTTTTGGTTATTCGCAAAAATTCTTTTTAGTAAATTCGCACCCACTTCTTAACGTAGAGACACCGTGCGTACACAACTCGTCGAAATCACATTAGAAACGCAAATAAATTTTTATATTAAGGGAAAGGAAAGTGGCATACCATAGCCATGAGTTAACATAACTAACACACATTTTCATCATATTTAACATTATAAAACACTTTGTACTTATTGAACGGTGTTAAGTAAAGTGTTTAATAATCGAGTTGAAAATAAAAGGAAAAAGACTGGCATAAAATTATATGAAAATAATAAGTAAAAGAAATTTGTTCAGCCTAGTCCTAAAAATTGAAATCAGGAAAACATTTGACCTTGAAGGCCATCTTTGTAACTTTTCGCTAAATATATCCGCAAAGCTGGGCTGTCGAATGCTTTAAAGAAAGCTCAATAGAACACTTTTATATAAATTTTCATACTCCTATAACTTAAAAAATTACCTGATTCTCAACTGATTAGCGGTGAGTCCTATACAAGAATCGAGAGTTCTAATACATCGAACATATTCCTTCACGATATCTTTTTTTTTTTTTTTGATGTCAAGAGCTAATTAGTCTGCGGAGTCGATCGATAAAGATACTTAAAAGCTATTGAAAAAGTAAACACATTTGAAAAAGGTTTCATTAGATTATTTGAGAATTGTCGAAAGTTTGGCTCAAGCCTCGTAAAATTCATAAACGACTCATATTCATACACAAAACTTTCTAAGAACCTAGAATTTCCAGATCTGATAAGAACTGTACTTTTGCAAAACGGGGTAAAACCAATACCTTCCAGGTTTTTTTTAATTTTCAATATTCTTAGCGGCAAAATTTAAAAAAAAATTCATTGCGGAGCTATAATTTTGATGATTATTTTTGCATGCAGTAATGAAAAACTATATTAAGTAAAACTTCATCAGGGATAAAATTATATATTTATAGATAGTAATTCACCAATAGCAAGAAGGAAACCTACAATATATTGTGTTATTCATGATAATTTTCATACGTTAATGCCTTCCGTATAACTGTTGAACTATATGAAACTTAACGGTTTCAAGCTCTAACGGGGCAAAAAAGAAAACAAGACTCTATGCATATCGAAGTAGTTGAAACCTACCAAGTAAATTGATCACGTGCTAACGACGGAAAAGTTGATATCATCATTTTCAAACCGCTTAACGAGGAGTAGGTGCTTTGTAGTAATTCTAAGAGAAAAATTATTTCAAATTACAGAAACTCTCATGGTCATGCTCTAAAAATGAAAAATAATTGCTCTCTGTATTCTCACTGTTTCTGAACAGGCTTGCCATCTCTGTACTTTTACTGCTAAATACCTTTATAATATGAAGTATAGAGCTCTCACACTGACACGTTTGCCAATTGATAAAAACTGGTTTTACCATACGAAATGGTGTTATTAAAACCAACTTGAAACCATTTATGAATTGGTTGCAAGTAGGTTTTATGAAATGTTGGTAAGCAGCTGCAGAAAGCACATCTGAATTTCGATGATTTTTATATAAAATAATGTAATTTTCAAGCATTATCTCAATTGGTATAAGTTTTTCCAAAATTTGATAGTAATCATTTGTAAAATATAAAATAATGCCTGTTGAAAATACTTTTACATTTTTATACAAACAGAAAAGTTGAAGTACAGTTTGTGAATTAAGTGTAATAAAAATATTACACTAAAAAAAAGATATTACAGCACATAATAGTCTACAGGGATATTCAATGTGTGTCTTAAAAGATTTGTTTCTTGAGTCTTAATAACAAATCCGTTCATTTAACTTGGATGTTGAAGAATTTGAAAGCAATTCATAGTAGAAAATGTCCCATTTCTCAGTGCGTTTTCTGGTTTCCCCCAAACACAAATTCCTATCGATTAGAGTGTAAATTTTTCCAGGATCTTAGGACTACTAATGCATTTGTTTCGTTCCTTGAAGCGACCGTTGGCATTATCACAATGGGACTCAATCTGGAAAAACTGAGCACTGCAAATTCTTCAAAAATTTGATTTCTAATTCCGTATTTTATCTTCTAGTGCTGTTTTTCAAAAACGAAGAAAACGATTGTTACTTGAAGGAAATATACATATAACAGTTGAAGAATAATAAAGTCCGTGTAAAACTTTAACCCGCTTCTTGAATATTTAGATTAATCATGTACTAAAGCCCTGTCGTCTTTTTCCGAATTATTAATCAACAATTTTATTACTCCCTGATCAATTGTTAAATATAATGGATTTAATGTTTTCTCATCAGTTACCTTTTGTATAGGAGATGACAAATACAATTAAACTGGTAAAAGATATGAAGAAACAAATAAAATTACTTCTGCTTAGAAGGTTAATCGATTAAACTAGATGTGAAAGCACATCTTTGACAATGTGACCCTGAGCAACAAAGAAAGTTATTGTTTAAAAAACTTAAAAATATACTGCGTTGCCAGGAAGTAACTAAAAAGTTACGCTTTCGCATAGGCAAATTTTACCTTGACAAAGCCTTCTCAATTTTCTTTATGAGTTTGTTTCACTTTCACACTAAAGCTTAGTTTGCCAAAGTCTTTTCGATTTTCTTTTAATATTTTCTTCACTTAGAATTTGGTACAACTTTGTGAATATATCAAAGTGTGCACTAACTCACCCCCATACCTTTTTCACGTCTCTGCCTCAAACTCCAGACTGCAAAGTTAATATGGCGAAAGGGGTGTTTGCTTTTTCAGAAATGATTCCATGAGTAGACGATCGTTGGTGAATTGAGCAAAAACCAACAATATGTTTCAGCATACATTTTTAATTTTGCTTCTTTTAATTGTGGGTAAAGTTATTAACATAAATTACGATAATGGCAAGCCATTTCATGGAAGGGGAAAACGTTCCAGTAACATTTTTAATATTAAGAGGCTCAGCTCATGTTAAAGTAAAAAAAGATCAAGAATGTTGTCTGCTGATGAAATGCTTGAATCTAATATTGAAATATAAAACCATGAGTGATGGACACTTTAACACAGTTTTAAATTTTCTTGGTACATTTTCGACATCGTTGGTATCATGGCACTACCATATACATGATACAGTGTGTAATGGCTAAATATAAGAATATACTATGTGCCATAAGAGAGACAATGACTTTGTATTATATAATGATATATATAATGATGCATATATATCATTATATAATGATGCATATGGCATCATTGACTTTTTATGTTCGATCAAGATCTATAAATAGTGAAGGGTCTGCTATTCTACTACAAGAATCAGACAAAGTTCTCGGATCGAATGAGTACTTGTTTTTTTTTATGAGTATGAGCAGCATTACGTTGCAGGGGAAAAGGGTGTAGTGTCTGTGGACATTCGATTTGAATCTTCACGAAATTGGAAGTTACGGCGAAGACTTCTGGAGGTAGTTTGTTCTGCACACGGACCGTTCGACCAAAAATCGAATTCTCTCTGTTATGCGTAGTGCAATTTATTAGAATATCGATCACTAATGCACGCACTCTTGCTGAAGAACGCGTTGAGTGTAAAAAGGAATGGGTTTCGGGAACAAGCTCCCTGATTTCATTAAAGCAAATCCCATTATAATAACGTTAAATAATGAAACGCACCCCACATTGCGACGATGCTCAAGAGAGTCAATAGAGTTGACAACTCTGCCACCTCCGCTGAGCTTCTTCGCCCTCTCCTATACGCGGTCGAGTAACTTCAAAATACACCTCGAAGTATCGGCCCACACATAAAAGTTGTATTTAATTTTCACTGCCTGAATAAGCCGAGGCACTGGAATGACCTGTTTTCCACTTGAAAGGTGTGGTGATCCGTCCATCTCACGTCACACTGACCTGTCATGCACAGAACATAGATTCCCTGATTCTTTACCACCCATAGAAACGTCAAATCAGACCCGTTTTGCACTGGAAAAGCTTAATTCGCTCAGCTGGTGTAAAAACAGCTGTCTTTCTATCAGTTGAATACAAACTTAAATAAACTTTCCCCGTGTAAAGAGGGTCTGTCGATAATTCGAAAAATACTATAAACATAGCATAAGACAAAAAGCTGAATTTATCTTTAATTTTTTACAAACTGTCGAATTTTAAAGCGCAGAACGTCATCCGTAATCAGGCTGAATATCTCAAAAACAAAACAAATTGTTGTTACTTCATTTTAACGGGAACAATTGGGTCTGCAAAATCTATGAAAAAAAATCATATAAAAAAAAATATAATATCTGCAAAGTTTTGAAAGTAAAAAAAATGATTTAAACAAGAAACATGAATTTTTTTGCTTAATTTTATTTCGTAACAGCGCAAACTATTAAAAATTCATAAAATTTTGAAAGATGTCTTATATTCTTTTTTGAGATATATTTTCTATTAAAATCCTTAATAAAATAATATATTCTTCTGAATTGAATAAATAAAAAAAAAAACAAATGACTTGCACTTATCTACCAGATTATAATGAAAAAGTTTCATTCCTTTAGCAAATCTGTCTCATATTTCCATTTTCAGTTCTCATACAGCTGAAAAACATTCCCGATCTAGTTTTTACAGCGTTTTTACACTGAAAGTTAAAATCTGGTTTTAGCATTACAACAATAAACCACGGTTTTCCGTTCAAACTGCAGATTGAATTTATATTCAGTTTTCAACACACAGTTTGTGCGATAAATTTAATCACAATAAATTAAATATCTCTCATATAAATTCGTGCAGCTGTTGTTGTTTTTATAAGTAACAAAGAAAATTATAGTGCAGTTTCAATTAGGAATTGTTTTATATATTGCAAATTAATATTTTAAAATAATGGATAATAAATAAATTATTTTCTATAAATTAATTCAAACTTTGAAAAAAATGCAGCTGCGGTAAATTGGCAGATGTTTTCAATATGCAACTTGGCAGCACTCAACTTAGCACAGACAAAAAGAGGCAAAAACAAGGTTGCATTTCATAAAACCTTCCTAAAACCAATTCGGATATAGTTTACCAAATTATGTTGTATGTAGTTGTTTTAACTTTAAAACCAGAATTTATTAAAACCATGTCAGTGCGAAAACACTATTGAGCTATGTACACACGATTGGCAGGTCTTACAATATTGTCAGGTCTGGCAATGTCCTAACAATATGCTGAAACGATAAATTGTAAGCAAAAGGTAAATTGTCTGTTCAGACGATTGTAAGAAAACCTTCCAATTTCCTTGGCAGACAATTGTAAGACCATACATTTTTCTGTCAACAAAAATCGTGTGTTCAAGCGATTGTCAGACTGTTGTAAGGGAAGAATTGCCAGATGCGTTGTCAGACATTACATACCTTTTATTTGCTTATATATATTAATAGCATTGCCAGTATAAATATTTTTCTGACAATGGTGTCATTGGCAGATGTATAATTTTAGCACATCTGACAATAAAATATGAGCTTCCAATGGCTGGCAATTAGCTGACAATGGCAAAGAAGAGTGTTCACACGGTTGTCAGATGTCTAAAAATATTTTTGTCTTTCAATGACCCGACAATGCTTTTTCTGACAACGTTGCAAAACAAAAATTTTAAGTGATTTTATTTTTATTGAACATTTTTATTTTGCTATATTAATATTTATATAGGCTAATTGTTCTAACTTAGTTAAAATCTCAGAAAGACATGATGATAAATATTCCTAGGCACAAAGGAGGTCAACATCAGTTTTATTCAACTTACACAGCAGAGCAGAACAGCTGTTTTCGCAAGCCGCTACACTTTCATCTTCACTGCTCATTTGTATATTGTGTTTATCACCACTGTTTAGGTGGCTTAGTTGAAAGTGTAGCGACTTTCGAAAACAGCTGTTCTGCTCTGCTGTGTAAGTTGAATAAAACTGATGTTGACTTCCTTTTTGCCTAGGAATATTTATCATCATGTCTTTCTGAGATTTTAACTAAGTTAGAACAATTAGCCTATATAAATATTAATATAACAAAAATTTTAAGTTCAGGCGGTTGTTAGACATTTTCTGCAAATTTTCCATACAATATTGCAAGATCTGCCAATCGTGTGAACACATCTTTAGAGTTTCTTTGTGGTAATTTTTCATTATATCTATACATATCGTAAGCAATTACACTGTGCAACATAAACGAATTCTTTTCCTAATGGTTTTTGTGTTTTCAGAAAAAAAAAGAAACTTCTAGTATGGGTTTTTTAATATATAATAATGATGTTTAGAATTCATTTGAGGGAGATAATGGTTTGTGATTTTGCTTCGATGGCTAGGAATAATCGCTCTTATTCTGTAACTATTTGTGGACGTCATGTCAAGTCAGTATCAAAAATAGATCACTACTGTACTCCTTTTCTGCAGAATACAACAATATATCCAAGGATTTAGAAAATAGTCATGAGAAGTTAACTGTTGTCCACCAGGAGTAGGTAAGTGTTCTATTTTTGACATTGTCTTTGAGATGACCTTGACAAAGAGTTACAGAATAAGTGTAATATAAATTGCTCGATCTAATTTCTTTCAACTTTTAATGACAGACCAAGTACTTACAAGCATTTTGTAAAATAATTACACTAAATTTATTTTTTTAATACTTAATTTTTTTTTTGCATAAATGCACATTTATTTTTTAGCTTAACTGCCATTTTGTTATACATAATGTTTTACAACTTAATTATAATTGTATTAATAATAATAAAATGTTTCTGACACGCAAAGAACTTTTTTTTCTGTAATTTTCTCTTACTTTCAGTAACAAAAGAAAAATCTTTAAATTTAGTTTTTGCTAAATAACAAACACACATTTTATGATTTTTATAAACATTTTAAATGCCCGCTTTTAACTGGCTTTTCGTTTATGACCCATTAAATTGCAAAGTGCTTTTCAAACAAATACCTTAACAAGATCAATAGTTTGTGTATTAAATTTCATTTATTTTGCTCTTCTTATTATTTTTGGTCATCGCCATTTAGTTTATTATTTTAATTCAACAATGCCAGTTGTAAATAATGAAGCTTATTTAATTTAAATTTTTTCGTTTTTCAGTTTTTAATTTTACACTTAAGGTTATATGTTTCATTTTATTGCATTCAATGGCTTAATATCATAATCATGAAAATATATATGTTTTTATTAACTTTTCGTTTTAGATTTTAAAATGTATGTTTTTTTATTGTGTAATATTTTGAAAATATTTTTATTTTTAGTTTAAAGTACATTTAAAAAATACTTGATATATATACTTTTTTCTTGGAAAATGAAATCATTTATTGTATGTTTCGATTTAGAATCGTTTTTCCACTATCCAAATATGGTGTGAGAATGTTTGAAAAGGAGTCGAAACATAAATTCGTAAGTTAATGTAGTCAGAAAGGAAAAAATTCTATGAATAAATAAAAACTTTCGCCTGAAACTTCATATGGTGAAAATGATTACCACTCGTATCGTATGGCTGTAATATAGGGTGTCATGTTGGATAGAGTTTCCAATAATATTGGATCCCATGACATTGTCTATTAGTTATGTGTGGCCTTGGAGGCCAATGGTAGGAACTCCATTGTATATATTAATATTATATATATATATATATATATATATATATATATATATATGTATATATACTTGATATTAAGTAAATAAATAAATAAAAATAAGACTCACACTTTAATGAATTGACTGCTGATCGCTTTCCTTTTTGCCTTTGTGTTAGCCGGGGAATTTGGCTTTAATTTTAACAGCTGGTCACTGAACATGTTTAACGTATCACTTTAAATAATATAAATTGCTTTTATAAATATCCTTGTAATTGTTTTATGTCAATGAGTTAAATTAAATTAATAAATTTGTATATGGATGTACTCCCATGCATGGAATTATATCTTTCTTGGTCGGAAACATTTCTATCGATTTGAAAGCAGCCACATCTGTTCATTAAAACAAAATGTGGTAAACGATTGACCCTGAAGAACATTCCTGCAATTTTTTTATAAAAGAATCGAGAACGTCAGTTAATCAGGTATATAATTTCCCAGTTAAATAAAGCACTTTTTTGCGATTTTTCGTTCACGATATTTCAGTAACAGATTACGCGATTTTGAACAGATATATGCAGGTCCACACGAAGCAATTTTTGCTGTTCATGTCTTGAGTTTGTGCGAGAGCGGAGAGTGGTATTTGATTGTAGCCGGGTAGTTATTTATTTTGTGCCATTCGTTATTATTAAAATTTATCATATCCTTTCACTCTCTGCTTCACTGTCAAGAAAATATTTAATGTCAAAATTCCTTTTAAATAAAAACAACATAAAATAAAATAATATAATTTTCACTTTAAACCTAAACAAGCTAAACAAAATGAGCTGTCCAAAGTCTTTTCTGTGTGAAGCTTTCAGGCAGCGCCGAAAGGAAATTGAGAAGAATTTGAGCAGCAAACAGTTCTTCGTGTGAACCTGGACTTTACGACAGTCAAGAGCTGATTTGTGGTGTCAATTGGTAAAGTCGTTTAAAAGAAAAAGAAGCTTCTTAGGCGTTCGGAGCGTCGAGATCTAGTGAAGTGTCGATTTTTGCAAAACGGGTGTAAAACCAATAACTTTTGGAATTTTGAAATTTGTCAATCTTCCCAGCGAGAAGTTGAACATTTAAAGTGTGGTTGCAACAAAAAATTAAATTTAGATAATCACACAGTCAGAGAATATATTTAGAACACACATTTGAAAGGGGCTGTATGCACCATATGAAAGCTCAAAGCACACAAAATGTAAAACTAAAATAGAAAATTGTTTATATAAATACGAGTGCATAATTATTTACCGCCTAAAAAATAGAAACTGCTTAGACGACATTTTAACTTACAAATTTATAATAAATCCCTTTTTACAATTAATTTAATACTCGTTTTTTAGTGTTTTATTTTTGTTCTCTAATTGATGACTTTTTCGTAAAATATTTGTTCAATTCACAAGCTCGCTTTAGTGTTTTGTTTGCGTTGTCTAGTTGTTAAATACTACAATATTATATATTTTCTGTTGGTACTTATCATACAATATTGTGTTCTAATAATACATATTCATTTTATATGTTCTTATATAATTTTCAAATAGTTGTATTGAGGCCAGGTATGGGAACATTCTGTTTTTTAATTTGATTATATATAACAGCCGCAAATAACATCTTCGTAATGATGAATAAATATATTTAATTTATTTCATTTTAAATTTAAAACAATTTTAACCAAAATTACTTAGTGCGTCAAATTAATTAAACATTAAGCATCACACTAGAATACCCATGCCCTGGTTGAAGTGAATTGACTATTGACTTGAAATTTAAAATTTCAGACGTTTGAAACTACATCACAACGATACAAAAAAATGTCCCTAAATATTGAATTTGTGATTTGAACAGTTTGTTTTAATGTTATTTAATTTTAATCATAAAATTTTGTAGAATATATCAATTTGGTTTTTGTTTAAGGTTATGATTTTGTTGTACTATTTTTACCATGCAACTTTTTATTCAGGTAATATGGTGGGTCAAAAGTTTGTTTTTGGTTTTAATAGTCGTTATTTATAATAAAAAACAAATAACTCCTATGTAAGAATCGTTTGATTAAATAAAATTTTGTTAAACAGTTTCTTTTACCCATCATTTGTTTTTTGTTTTTTAGAGTTTTAATTCTTTATGATAAATTTAAGTTAGTTAAAAGTAACATCTCACCGTACTTACAAAAAGTTTGAAGAGTTTTTTTTATGAGTCCCATAAGATCCTACTTTTAACCAAAATGTAGTTATGACAAGACTGTTTGGACTATTAAATTATTTTCTGTTTCATAATTGTGTAGCTTCGAAGGATTTTCATGAGAGTGTTTTTGAAATATAATTCACTGTTGAAATGTAATTCAAGTTTCTAAATTGCTAAAATACATTTCACTTCACTTTTTTATTAACTACTTGTAAATAGTTTCATTGAAATAAATTAATTACTTTGAAAAAAAAGCTTTAAAATAAGAACTCCCAGAAAATGTGTGTTTTTCAAGGGCAGTTTCCGTAACCCACGCAGTAGAGTTGTATGAAATTTGTTAACAAACTAAATCGACTGAATTAAGGAAATTAAACTCAAAACCGATTGCAAAATTACTAGTCTAGAATGCATTTAACAGAAAGCTTTTCATATTTAGTAGGATAGTGAATTTTGTGTATTCTATTTCCGTCTAACACTGTTCTCCCTGTTTGATAACGATGACCATAAAAAAACTAAGTGGTCCGCAGAGTACTCCTATTGTTGTATGTATTCCGAATTGTAACTATTTGCTACTGTAATACTTTTGTTCATTTTGACTGGGGGCAAATTTATATATTTAAATACGATTATTTCAAAAAGTAATAAGCGGTGCGGTTATATCGATTGTGCGGATCTGTTAGCTACGATGTCGTAGTCGTCGAGTCACCACTGTGACTCTAAATTTTTTAAGAGTATTACATCATTGCTCGTCGACAATTTTGTTCAAACTTCGTTATTCGGCGAATAAGTGATGGACCGAGTGTAAATGTAATTCGTTCGTGGGTTCAGAGATTCCGCGCAACTGCATCGGCTATGAATTTTCCACGACCAGGGCCCAGTCGATCTTGAAGGATTCCCAAAATCATTGAACTGGTTGAAAGCAGTTTACGTTGAAAATCCGCGATTTGCAATACGAAAAAGAGCAGCCTCATTGGGACTTCCAAGAGCGCTTTTTCATGAAATTTTAAGGATCTGAAGTTCCATCCATTTAAAATTCAAATCGTTGAAGAACTGAAAGAAAGTAACTTTAATTTTTCGGAAAAGCTTTTGTGATGTTGGAGCGTTGGAAGCTCATTTTCACTTAAACGGCCATGTCAACAAGCAAAACTACCGTTACTAGTCCCCAAGAATCCGCAACCCTCGATTGAAACATCAAAAACCCTTACATTGCCCCAGGGTAACTGTTTGGTGTGCCTTATCCACGCATGAGATAGTTGGACCATGTTTTTTTTCAAAATTATCGAGGCCAGGCGATGAATGTCAATGGTGAAAGTTATCGATGCATGATTACGGAATTATTTTTGCCAAACCTGCGAGCTCATCCATCATACTCTTCACACACGTGGTTTCGACGGGATGGGACGACTGCGATTAATTTCCTTCGGGAAAATTTCCCCCAAGAAACTATCAGTCGCTTGGGGACATCCCATGGCCACCGAGGTCCATCGATCTAACTCCCATGAATTTTTTTTATGGGGCTACCTCGAAAAGAAGGTTTATAATGACTATCCCAAGTCTCTTCTGGCTGTATAGGAAAACAATTGAAAAACATTTTTGAACTTCATGCTGAGCAAATTATTTTTAGAAATTGCCAAGTTGTTGACTGCTTCTAGACGAATTTAAGTCAAAAAAGTTTTCATCAGTTCTAGTCAGTTGAAGGTTCGTAAAATGTTTGCAAGCCTCAAATCTGGTTCTTTTTTTGGAAACCCTTTAATAGAAATGTTACATTATCCATACGAAAATATAAGCGTCATTAATTCATCCGTTCAAAAATCGATGGGAAGTTAGCGATGATATTTAAGACACGTCTCTTTATCTACTCTCTTTTGGAGTTGCTAACAAAACCCATTGGCTTTTTACTTCAATGGCTTTCTTATTTCTACGGCCCTACATATTTATCGAAATATAAATTATTTGTGATATTTATCAGCCAATTTTTCAACGGCCTTATTCACAAAAAATATTTTATGTTTACAAGCTGTTTATAACGCGAATTACATATAGAAAATTTTAAATAGAAAGTTTGTGTTATAAGCAGCTTATAAACATAAACTATTTTTTTATGAGTAAGTTCTTAAATATGCACAAAAAGGCTTTATTTTTTGCCTGGTAAAAATTGTGTATTTGCCTGGCATTTCATGAGTTTTTCTACAAAACGTCAGTGGACTTTTACATAAATCCAAAATAACAAGATCTTTCAGCTTTTTCTACTTATCTATTTGTTCAAAGCAAAACAAAAGACAAAAAGCAACAATGAAAAGAAAATTTAAATTATTTTAAAGAATAGTAAAAAATAGAGAAAATAGAAATTTCTCTATCTCTGATTAGCAAACGAAAGCATGACTCAAAGGCAAGTGCAAAATTATCGTGAAAAAATTAGGCGCTTCTCGTCTAATGAAGCTTTTAGATACAAGTTACCAGATTTTAGACTTGAGTTTATAAATACGCCACACATATTTATGTGGTACACTTTTGAGTATCTCGTCGTCCATCAATATTGATGATAAATGTGTCGTTTAAAAGGTTATTTTGTGTAGATATTAAAAAAAAAATCAAAAATTGGAAATAGATGTTTAAGTTTCCTTGAAAACAATAGCAAAAACATCTTTCCATTTCCTGTTGGTATGTATGTCTCTATAGTTTTTTATGCTTGGAAGAAAGAGAATAAAACGTTTTTATTCTCCTGAATTTTATTGCTTAAGGAACAAATAATAATTCACGAAACGATAATACAAAACAGGAGCGCACGCATTACAGTTTTAAATGGGACGGAGCAAAAAACAAATCGCGTAAGAAGTAGATACTTTCGTAATCGCTTGCGCTCTCAAGGTTAGGGAGAATCAGCGAAATAGAGAAGAGGAAATATGAAAGGCCCTTGATTGTTTATAAATCCCAGTAGCGCCAATTTAAATCACTTCCCGGGAATTCCTCCAAATCTGAATTCCGCGGGAACAAGAAAATTATAAAGTGGCATCATTAAATCCTTAAATACGTTGAGAATAATTATTTTCCCCGTTACAAAAAAGTGAAAATTTCATTGAGAAAAGGGAAGAACGCGATTTTGATTATAAAGACTTGTGGTAAATGTTAATATCAAAATTTGGCCCATTAAAATTTGACTACCGGGTGATCCTATTCATCTTAACTTGTGTAGTAATATTTCTTTCAGCATATTAATTCTGACTGGAAGACTAATAACGTCGTTAAATATTATTTTGGAATATAATTCCAACAAAATTTTTTTTCCATGAAGCAAAATCGCTATGAAAATTTTTAATCCTTGAGAGTTGTCAGTTGCTTTGGAGTTATGGCGTTTGCATTTTGGAAAATATATATGCATAAGAAAGAAAAAGCCTTATACTTTAAACTGAATTTGAAAACATAAAATATTTATTAAAATTATTTTCTTATGTATTTCTTTTCTTGATTTCTTTGCAGGTAAGTCAGACATGGTTTATTCATTTGAACACTCTTGAAATACGTTAACAATTTCAAAAGGCCACTCAGAGGTACGTTTTGCTATCTAATTTTGCTTTATCATTTGAAATGCATCTTGATTCACTGTCTGTCTACTCAATATGAAACTTTGGAAATTAGTTTAAATTAGCATTTTATATTGAAAATATAATTTTTTTGATGTTTAAGCTTTCAGTGACAATGAGATACAATGACAGATGGCCATAAAACCATTTTATTCAATTAGGCTTCATTCAAAAAAGTTTTTTTTTTATATATCAGTGCCACTGTTTCAATCGATTCAGTTATTATTTTGTTAAACGCAATTCACACAATGATTTTTTGCATGTTTTTTAAACAACATGATTTCTTTTGGTAAGCGAACGGTACAGTGGGGCAATAGGGTTAGAGAAAAACAATAACATTTTCTTTTCATATTTTGCTTTAAGCATGTTCCTGTTTTCTATTTTTTAAATTTATTTCAATGTGAAAATAGCTTTTTATGTATATCAAAATATATTAACGAAAAAATCCAAAAAGATAACTAGTAATTTGAAACTTAAAAATTATATTATATTATGAATGTAAAAGGTTTTTGAAACAAAAATAAAGCGTGATTTTCAAATCATCATATGAGTTGGGGTGGTGGGTCTTAGAAATAATAATATAAAAGTTTTCTTATTTTTTCAATTCTGTTTTATCACATATTCACTTTTTAATTTATTTAAGCATTTCAATTAGACTTGGAATATATTAAACGGCAAGATTACTTTTTTCCATGCTTAAAAACAGTGTATAATAAAATAAATAATATTTAAAGATATAATTTATTAAAAATAGTTGTTTTTTTTCCATTTTGATCTCTTTTCTTAAGAAGAAATTGCAATAATTTGCTAAAGTTTTGTGGAACAATTTTATATACTTTTCTTTTCTCTTTTTTTTTTTTGCTCTATTATATTAAATATATTTTACAAGCTAACACCGATTTTATAATTCTTACAACTTTTGTTTGTTTGTTTGTTTTCTTTTTCTTTTGTTTTTTTCTGCTTTAAAAAAGGGATTATCTTCTTTTCACAATAATATAATTTTTCGGTTATTATTATTTTTTTGTTATTCATAAAGAGTTTTTAGAATTTTGTTTTGAATATTTTCCATGTACATCTATTCTATATATATATATATATATATATATATATATATATATATATATATAGACAGTTGCTATTATGTATTTTTGTTGTTTTCAAACATGATTATTAAATAAGTGTTCATTTTGGGGGGTTTGCATTCTTTTTATGTAGTTTGTAATACCATCAAACAACAGGAGGATACAGTCTTTCTAGCCAGGTACCTATAAAAGAAGGCGTTCTTTCAGTAATGTTGCTTAAATAGATTTAAATAAAAATAAAAGTTGCATGTACAAGAGTTGTACGTTTTCTTTTGGTGTCTAGTGCAAACAGTGAGCAGCATAAGTAATTTCTAAATTGAATATTCCCTAATATGAATATATATATATATATATATATAGAATACAAGTATATACAATATAAAACGTTTCATTATCCCGTTTCATTTATTTCGACTTTTGAATCTGCTATTTCTGCTATCATTTATCAGCCATTACGCTTGACTACCTGATTCGCATAGTCGTATTGTTGTAAGCAAATTTTCAACTTTGTTCCCCTTGTGCGAAATTTTCAATTAAACGATGTTGGGGAGAAGTGAAATTGATATCGATAAAGAGAATTCACTACTGTTGGATAAAATACAGATCCGGCATTAAATGTAAAGCGTTGATTTTGATTTTAAAACTTATTAAAAAAAAATAAAATATGCACTTACGAGCATCTTGTAATTAACTTAATATAATGAATGATATGATATTAGATCTATGCAGTGCTGCCAACTCTTCGGTGTTTAAACCGCTTTAATTTTAATTTCGTGCTGATACATTTTTCCCAAATATTATTTAAAAATTCAAAGTGATAAATTTTCGGTGTTTATCTTTATTCCATGGCAACTTTTTCTATTTTGCATTGAAATAATGGGCGTTTATAAATATTCCGTTTTAAATATTAAAATTCATATAACAGATGAATTTTTTGCTCCTATTATTATTCTTGGAAATCACTTAGAAAATAAATATTTACAACGCCAAAGGAACCGGTCGTAACTCTAGGACAGCTATGGAAAGCAGTAGTGCGCATATAAAATTCTACTAAATCGAAAATTAAAAACTGTTATCATGAGATCTGTAAAAAATCAAAGGGATTAGAACTCACATAGAGAAATTTATTTAAAAAGAAAAATATTCCAAAGAGTGTCATAAAATAGATGTTTGTCTGAAAACTTGTTTTTTAGCCTGTTATAAAGTTTTTATAATTCAGACCTTCAATGATTTTTATTTATGCATAAAGTAACCTACTGTATTATTTGACAATAAAAAATTACAACAAACCCACGACATTTAGAAAAATGGGCGTATAAATACAATTTGTGTTATTCTTTTATAACTGTTAATTTTATAAAAATGTTCGCAAATAAGAGATAAACATTTAACGGTTAAATTAATAAAACCCTCTGAGATCATTCCAAACAAAATACTAATTGAACCTGCCGGATATATTCGGAATTGTTTGTAAAATTTGCTTTGAAAACATAAATTGATTGTAAATATCGTCCTCTAAAGCTCCATGAATATGAAAACTTTTTAAGAGATCGATGAGTCTTGGATATTGAATAATTCGTTGTTCTGACGGTTGTATTGATGACGTCGTATTGACAGTAAAAAGAAAAAATTATCAAGTACTTATTCTATAGAATTCTAAGTGGTGGACGAAAACAAAGACAATTTCTTTCAGCTGCTTAAAAGTTATTATGATAAAAATGGTCTCTTCGCCGGAAAATTAATATTTAATTCATATAAATTAGCGCATTTCTAAGCGAAATATAATTTATTTAAATGGCTTTTCAGTTAAGCAGGTTTTCGTTTAAACGAACAAAAATAAAATTATCAAGCCTTAAAGCTGTTTTTCTTCAAATCAAACTATAACTGCCCTAAAAATTAAATTATCATATATCATCTAAATTTATGTTTGTACAATCCTGTTTGCGTGGTGTATGTCGGCGTCGTCAAATACCAAATAATTTACAAATTTCGGGTGCCTTGTTGAATAGTCACAAGCCCGCATGAAAAATCGGTGGTTGTACGTGTGAGTTTTGTGTAGTTTGTGTGTTTATTTGGGCCTCAAGTATTATGAAAATTTATGAATACTAAAACTTGTAAACATTCATTTCTATAGTAATAAAATTTCATAGAGTAGTTTAAGTTTCAAAGGAGGGCGGGGCTATGAGATCAAAAAATAGAACATAACCAGGATGTTATGTAAAATTCAATCCTAGCAATGGTATCAAAAAATAGTTTCTAACGATTTCCCTATTCCAGGAAATAAATGGGAAAATTGCATGTTTGTGCGATTGTCATAAAAGCAGTCAATAAACCTGATGTAAATTAAATTTGACATTCGGGAATGTCAACTTTAACACTTCAATTTAAATTCGATCATGCTACTTCGTTTTTCTCAAATTCAAATATTTTTACTAAATAAAGATGTTTGTATCAAAAGCACAGGTACTTTAACTTTAACTTTACAATTAGGAAATTCATATTAAATTGATAAGTTACTTGAACAAAATTTGAAGCGCATATTTCAGTGGACGAAAAAATTTCAAGTTAAATGTTATAAGTACGAAAAAGTGACAACAAATGGCGACAGATTTTTATGTTGCTGTCAAAAGCCCCTTGAGTATGTGAGAACTCTAAACCTGTTGCTCCATTAATGTTAAATTGTCTCAATTTAATAACGCATGTCTGAATATACAATTATTTACTTGTTTCTGCTCTTGTAAGTAAACTAATTAGAAAGAAAAGTTTAAGCACTAGCAGTTTTGCTCTTCACTGTTTCAATAGCTAAAGTAATGCAATGCAACAAAATTGATGTAAAGAAATTAAATTTCATATACAACATTTTTAAATTATTTAAAATAAAAACCTTGTGCAGAGTTAATCGTTTATGGCATTTAAAATTTATATAAGATTTTCCGGTACTTACTGCGTGACACATGATAGACGACGTCTTTTTATTTTAATTGTTCTTATAATTTTAATTGAACAATAACAATTATTATTAACAAAATATAGTACTTTTCGCACTTGTGGTTGAAATGATGAATGATTTTCTCCAGCTATTTTTTATTTATTTTTTGTTGGTTTTGCACTTTAATGGAAACGATTTTTTGATTTTTCTGCTTAAGCGTTATGATGTTCTTTCTATATAAGCATGTATATATTTTTTGCTAATTGTTTATTTTATTTTGTATTGAAGTTGGATAAATTGCAATGATATCTCAGCTAGTTTGATGTATGTTTTTAATAGGCATTATTTAATTGAATGGAACAAACGTCTCGCTAGTGGTTGAAGCGTTTCACTTTCTCTAAACAGTTTTATTTGTTCAATATTTTTTAACTATTTTTTTGGGTTATTATTTATTATGCTCATCTAACAATGTGATGATGGAGTTTGGTATTTGTTGTAGTTGTTGTTGGTGAATTGGTGAATTTCCCGTCAACAGGATCTTTTTCATTATGATATGATCATTTGGCTGGTAGAGTTTTATTGGTGACTAAAGTAGGTCTTACGTTTTAAGTAGCCACTGCGTATTGGCGAAGATAGACCGGTCTCGTTGCTACAAGTGGTTGGGTAGTTGGTGTTGGAGGTTTGTGGTTAATTTTGTTAAATAGGTGGGGAAGGAGATTTTGGAGTTGAAGAATATACACAATTTGATGTGATTAATTAAAAATATTTTATAGACTTGTTTTACTTTTTTTTTTTTTGGTTTTGGGTTTTAAATATTCAATATCATTTGGTATTAACAGTTTACGATTGTTCTACTACATATTTCAATAGGATTTTGTTTTGTTATGTTGACAACACTTATTATAATAAATAACGAAAAAAGAAAGAAAAAGAACATGTCATCTTTATCAACAACTCGGCTTGCCTTATTTCATGTGATGCTGGACTTCTATATTTGCAGGTTTAAGCTTCCTGTTGTTCATGCAGCCTAATTAAATTAAACATGTATGGGATTTAACAATTGCATGGGATAGTAATGCGTGTGTCAAGGATGTGTACGTATGTATGTGTGTTAGGCATTGATTTTTTTATATAGGATATTGTGCAAATGGTTTGAAATGGCCAGTGGGTGTTGAGTAAATATTAGTTTATGTATATGAAGAAATAAGTGATAAAATATGAAAAAAAAAGAAAAAAATTTAACATAAAAATTAAAATCTGTTTTAAATAATTACAATTTTATACAAACACGAGTGTGATGATAGAAGGGCACTAAATCCGGAGTACTGAATTAATTTTTTGCCTTAAACAATTTTTAATTATGTATTTTCGTTCATACTCACGGTCATGAACAGATGATACTCTAAGAATTTAAAACCATTATTTTGTATAGAAACCCAGGCCCATATTGTTAGTTATAAGTAAAGTATGCTTTAAGAGTCTAAATTCAGTATTTTGTATGGAAATGCTGGTTTTGAACTCCTCTTAAAGTAAACTTCGTCTATTAAAATATACTTAAAATAATAATGAATCAAAATACAAGTATTATTGTGAAATAGGCGTGGGCGTTTTGCTCCCTATTTTTCGTACATCGAGTGTAAAACGGTTTCCTTTTCGTGCAACGCGTGCTTCTCATTTTTCAGTTGCCATAATCATTCTACAGACAGGACTAGTCCTAATTTGGCGGATAAATTTGAGTCAACTGGCTCAGTAACCAATAGACCAACAGCCGTACGTCGATTAAACACAAGATCTGCTAAAAACATCGCCGAAGTACGCGAGAGTGTGCAGGAAAATCTTAGGCAGTTGATTTTGCGTCGCTTTCAAGATCTGGGCCTTCCTAGACCACACCATAGCAAACTTTGAGTCGTTCAACTGCCGCTGAAACTAAAGGGAAACGACCGTAGACAACAACGAATGTTCGCTAAATAGAAGGCTCTGGAGCAGTTGGCAACTGATCCTACTTTTCATCAAGAAATCATCTTCAGCCATGAGCCCTATTTCTGCATGAATGGGTAAATGAACAAACAAAATGGCAGTATTTGGGACAATACTAATACACATGAGAATACAAGAGCATCCGATCCGTCCCGAAAAAGCCACTGTTTGGCATGCGTCATCAAGTTGTATATTATGAAGAACGATGGCCGGGCCATCAGTGTCAACGGCAAACGCTATATGTCACTGATTACCAGTTTCTTTTGCACTAAGTGAGATGATGGGGCCACCAACGGATATTCTGCACTAGCGATTTGAGGACATCACCATTTCACTTGGAGATGATGCGAACTGCACAAAGAACTAGTGCGACTTGACCCCTTTTAGAGTTATTCATGTGGGGTTTGTTTTTACCGACAGTGGTCCCCAAAGCCAATATAACCCATGCCTTCGGTCAAATTGGTCGTTTTCGATGCGCTTCACCCAGTGGTGGACATTTAATTGGTGTTATATGTCATACATAATGACATTAATAATTCTTTCAAATGAACAGAAAACTTGTATAGTGTCTCACACATACACGCCTTGTTTCATTTAAATTCAAAGATGGGTTGCACTTAACGAAAGACCCTTTAAATTTAAACATTTTATTAACGAAGTCTTTTTGAAGATTATAATTATCATATTAAGTTGGTAATTAAAATATAATATAAAATACTTTCCCACATATTAATAAAATTTTTATTTGAAATCTATTTTACGAAATTTTTGTATGAAAAAATGTTAATAAAATATATTTACAACTCATTTTAAATATGAATATGGGAGTGGTTTCTATAAGCAAATCTTAAATGAAATAAAAATTCTATTAGTTTTTGAATTTTACTGTCTTTTTCACGATCGTATACAAAAACAATTCATAAAGTCTAGTTTTGGTTTTAAATATAACTGTATGAGAGAGAAAAACTCTCTCGATAGTATGAAATAAGCAATTAATTTTTTAATCAATTGCTTTTATCTAAAATTTTTGAAAGCAATTTTCTTTTGTAATCAGAATCGTCTTTAAAAAAACTTCTATGGAATTTTGCGTGGACTTTGTTTATAAAACTGTTTCAAGGTTTTACAAATAGCACTTTAAACTCGTGGTAGTGATTCCATTAAATATAAAATTTAATATCAGTAACAGCGAATTTTCAACCTCTTCTTTTCGATCACACTCATTATTTATAATTTGTTAGACTAAATATATATATATATATATATATATATATATATATATGAATATGTATATATATATATATATATATATATATATGAATATGTATATATATATATATATATATATATATATAAATATGTATATATATATATATATATATATATATATGAATATGTATATATATATATATATATATATATATATATATATATATAAATATGTATATATATATATATATATATATATATATGTATATATATATATATATATATATATATATATATGTATATATATATATATATATATATATATGATGAGTTTGACATGCATATCCCTCATTTAGCAGACTGGACAAAGTCGTAACTAAAATAAGTGCTTTTAAAAATATATTCAATTATATTTCAAAATACATTGTTTAATTTGAGGTTTTAGTATTGACTTAATCAGTGATATGCATACTAAAATACAATATATTTAAATATTTTTTTTTTTTGTATTTTTATGTGTACTGCTATTCATCAGTTTAATATTTGCACATTAATTCAGTTACAATAAATATTTATATGTAATATAAAAATAAAATTTTCATAAATCTATATCCGATTTTCACAAATTGCTTTTTTTCAAAACTCGTAACATTCTTCTTCATCTTCCTCATGAATTTGCAAGTTGTTGGTTGTGTGACTTTTTTCAATTAAATTGCTGGTAGTAGAAATTTTGTTAATTAAAAAAGTGTATATAAAAGAAAATGAATAAATTTCGTGTTAGTTGGAACAAAACAAAAACATATTTAAATCATATCAAATAGAGCCACCGACCAAACTATTAAAGCTTAATTTGGCAAATTTAACCAGCGTTTCACTAAATATAAAATAGGAAAAATGTGATTAATGAATTTTGGGATAAAAATTTTATAACGTCAACAACAATGCAAAAATTAAAAGAAAAAAATAACGATTTCGAAATTATTTACAATTAAATATTCATACATACATACAATTGAATTTTGTGTGCTGCTCTGCTGATTCGAATTTGGGATAAATTACACATTTACATACATTTTGGTCTCAAATTACTGTGATTTAGTTGCTTTTAATAAGAACTTAAACTTGATTTTTTCTTTAGCAAATCGCTTGCAAATTGTGTTTTAAAATGTTTGGCAAACTTTTATGTACGAAGCGTTTGCGATATATTCGTTTATTCCCTATTAAAATATTTCTTTTTTATTGAAGTTCTAAAAAGCACCGGATACATTATAAAAATATTGGACCTTTCATAGAATCCGGGCCGTGCTTATGTCATATGCTTTGCACAAGCCTCAATTGTTAATATTTATTGTTTGAAACGGTCAGTTATTATTGGTTGTATAATAAATATTCCTTTTCATTAAGAACGTGATTTTAACAAATGTTAATTAATCCGTTTTCGTTCAAATGATAATTATTTACACACAATCAATCGCACGATAGATTGAGATGCCCGGTTTTGATAATTGTTTGATACCCGTTATTCACAAAAGCGCCCTCCAGTGGCTATAAGATTTCTATAATTCACCATAGTATTTGTGAATAAATGAAGTATCAAGCAAGTGTTTCTAATCCGTTTTATTTTCTGGAAAATATGTAAAATTGTTACACTTCTTTTTCAACAGCTGCTAGTTTGGAGGAGCTTAAAAACAGCAATTGTTTTTCGTAAAGGATGTTGGATTAATTTCTAATGAATTCTCTACTTTCGAATGACATAATGTTGCCATTTTCTATTTAAAAATTTTTAAAAAAATGTTGCATCCTTTTTTTTTAGAAAACGAAAGCACATAAATATAAAATCCAGTTTAAGTTCTTCAAATGTTTGTGGACTGGAGTGATAATAATACATACATACGATCTTACTTGCATCGTTTCAATACACTACCACATAAACTTGGCGATATATAATACATACATACATACAAGTGTATATGTAGAATCATAATTTTGAACTTAAATTACAACTTACCTTCTGCGACGGGGATTGGTAGTCTGGCCAGGTAAATTGAAACAACCGCGTGGTATAACCATACGAGCATTGCCTTTGGCTGGACGAGAACCGCCCACAGCTTGTAAAGCAGACAAATGAGCCGCATAACCATCATTTAAAACGGTGGCATTAGTTTGCAATTTCTTGCTTACCTTTGAAATAAATATAAAATTATATTGAATTTCTATAGGCTAAAAGAGAGAGTTGATATAGAAAGTCTTACTTTTCCCACTATAAATATCTGATCTGGTCTCAAACCGACATTCGTGTAAACGCTGATATCTTTGCTGCTGCCATAAGCAGCCATTACTGAGATTCCATGATTTTGCACTAGATTATTTAAATAGGCGGTTTTGTGGCCCAAGGGATCAGTGGAAAGCCCATCGGCGAATGATATAAGACCATGGGGGAAGTTATGTTGACTTAACCAGGAAACGACACGTTGCTGTTGCATGTCCGGTCGGCCCGTTACATAAATCAGCAAATATCCCAACTCCTGCCAATGGCGGCAGACATCTACTGCGCCAGCTCTGACTTTAGGATCACGACCAGTCACCGACATGGAGGCTGTAAATGAACCATCTATACTAAAGACCACACATTCCGTTAGAGGTGGCACTACAGCTAAATAACAATCCACCGAAGTATGATCTCCTCTCACGACCATTTTAATGGGATAGATGCCGTAACCGAATGCTACATGCTGTGGAATGCTGTAGGAAATACGTCCAGTTTTATCGGTGACTTCTGTACTAAGGAAGCTCCACTCGCCAGCAGGTGGATCTTTCATAATATGTATATCAACTTTTTCGCCATGCAAAGTGATCATGTCCAGAGGACCATACATGAAACGAGCATTGAGTCGCTGCTCACGACCCTCCAACACAATAACATCATTTGCACGATGATTGGCAGCCACGTTTTTCAATTTGACTGAAGTTCGTTTGCGTGTCCATTTTTCACGCGGCTGGCCGGGATTAAACTGGACAGATTCCTTGTTGTCCATGGTTGTAACATATGGAATGCCTTCAAATTTACCAATCTGAAAGCAAAAAATAAACTCATGACAAAAAACGCTGTTATGGGAAGGGAAAGCACCAGCTAAGCTTACTTGTCTTAATATAAATGCGATAACATCAGCACTTTCCCAGTAGCTGGCGTGGAATAAATGTGGCAAAGCATTGGCTGGAAAATTACTCAAGCCTTCGGGGCAATAAAGGGCATAATCTAAACGTTTAGTACCCCACCATTTCATTTGTACTAAAAAAAAATACACAAAAGTTTCAAAACCATTTTTATTTTGTAATCATTAACTGCATTTTTATGCCAACAAAAAGGGTAACTCGATGTGTTACTGGCTTCTACCAACTAGCGAACTTACATGAATTGATGGTACTTAACGATACATTTTCTATAAGACCTGATACTGTACTTTGCATGGAAGCATCTGACAAACGCCGTCCACACATCATATTGTTGGATTCGTTAAAATGTTGAGGATTCGATTGTATAACCTCCACTGTATCGAGAAAAAAAAGAAGAAATAAAAAAACTAAATTTACAATCCCCCTTATGAATGACGACATCCATGTCACATCAACACGACAGCAAAAAATTGTCACTTGCCTACTCTTTGCCGACAGCAATTGACCACTATTGACATGTTCTCCCAATATTAAATGCAAGAATACACTAAAAGAACTTTCGCCATAAATTCTAATGTAATTAACAATTTCATTAAAATTTAAACAACGTCATTATTCGTTGGATTAATGAATCCAGTTGTCGATCGTGCTTTAACAAAAAAAATTCGCCAAATAAATGAAATACTTTCGTTGATAAAACGACATAATTTCAATGATTCATGGAAGTAGTTTCATCAATGCAGTGAAATAACTCCATTAATACAGTGAATTTAATTTGTTGATAACAGAAAAAAGTATTGTTAATACAACGACGTGATTTATTTAATCATGTGAGCTAATTGTCAACTATTCAAATAAGTCAGATTCTAAATTTTTCAATAATATTTTAATTTTTAAAGATTCTAACACAAAACTTAATTGTGTAAAAAACAGATGCTTAAATATATTAAATCATGCACGGAGTAGTTGTGTTTATGCATAAGGTGGTTCCTAAAAGGATACAAAATTTTGTTGTCATAAATCCAAGAAATTTGTTTTTCGAAACTATGAAAGCCATTGAAGCAGTTGCTAAAAAATTGTTTCTTGAACATTTTCATTGAATATTTAAAACATGAAATTGTTTTAAGATGGTGCCAGTAGTAATTAATTGTTGTCGACAACTGGTAGACAAGTCGTAGCACTTTGCTGTTGACTTGACGTGACGTCCATGCAATAGCATTTGGGGAAAAAATGTATAATAAAACATACGTAAATGCAGTGGCTGGCCATTCCCTAGAGGATATTTGGCATAACGCGGCACATTGACCGGTGCCAGCATAGAGAACCTGGCACTTAGTAGCGGTTCTAAACGTGAAGCCGTTGGATCGGTAGGATGGAACATATTGTAAACCTGATTACAGTTGGGACGTTGAAGAGCTTCAAAGCAAAGTAATTTAAAAGTTATGCGTTACATTTTCAATTCTTTGCTTCTTGCAACACTCACCAGTTTTAGAATCATGCAACTTTTTAGCTGCCAGCACTATTGACAGTGGAGAGCCAAACATAAAGAAATCCCCCACATCAAAGTCCAGTTTTACATGTTTCGAATCACTGGAGGAAGACGAACGTCTTCGGCGTGGCGAAGGGGCCACCAACAAACGTTTAGCATCCAGTTCGCTATCGTCAAAGCGTTCATCGTCGTCAGTGTTACGGGAAGAACGACTGCCACCATCATTGCCATTAGTGCGGCACAAGGCCTCATAAGCCAATAACGAACCCATCGAATCACCCAAGACAACAATTTGACCATTGAAGCCGTGACCCTCTTCGGCCTTGAGAAACTCATGATAAACGATGTTAGCTGCCTGTATAGTTTTATTGACTGTATCCTGAAATTCTGGTGATGAAACGGCCAATAGAGGTATGGCACCAATAGGAACATCTGCAATATTGGGTATATCGGCCGAGGGCGAAGAATCAAATGAGTAGGGACTTAAGCTAGACAAAATGCCCAAAGCATCGGTACAAATAGAGGGGCATGGTACCATTTTAATGGTGACATGACTTAGGAGGCTCGGATAATGTTGACGCATAACAGCTTCGAAAGAACCGCGAAATGTGGTGACATCAGATTTCTTTGAAGTCAATTCACTTGTAGCATCTTCAATGGATTATGAAAAATAATTGTGGTAAATTTTTGTACAACACTGTAGTGTACAAGTCTGTCTTACCCAATACACTGCCAGCATGTACTACCATTATCAGTATGGTGGTGGAACAAGATGGTGCACCCGGTGATCCCGGCGGTGATATATCATGGCCTCTTTCCACGCTTTGCGATGATCGCAATTGTCGTTTATTGCCTCGCTCGGAGGCCACTCGCATTAGGAAGTCTTGATTGAATATGCTGTCTTCCTGTTTGCTTTTGCTCTGGCCACTGCTATGAGGCGGCGGACTATCATCTGGCTCACCCAACAACTCCAAAGAACTCCACTTGGCCAAAGAATTGCTATCGTTGGTATCTAGAATTAATGGTTTATCGTTTGAAATATGTATTCAGTCTTGGTGCAGTTGCTGTTTTGATAACTCACCCATACAATCGAAAAATTCCTCTTCCGAATTTGATTTTGAGTCGACCTCCAAACGTTCCATGCGCCAATTAGCCACCTGTAAGATCGAAAGCAAGTATTATTATGATTTTAAGTCTGATTTTTATCAAGCGTTTCTTATAAGGCGAATGCAATAACAACAACATTTCTCAGTAACTCAATCAATTATTTGTTTTTGTTATAAAAAAATTATGTCAAATTCTCTGCCATGAGCCTTGACTATTTTTTGTTTTCTTTTGTTTTCATTTCGCAAGCAATTAAACATTTAAAATCGAACCAACTTAATTTTTGTACAACTTACGTTTTTGCGTTTAGCGTTTTTGGCATGCTGCTAAACATATTGTGGTTATGCGCAAAAATAATTTGTTGAATAAATTTTCATTTGTAGAGACATTTAAAGAGACGAGGAAAAGAAAAGAAGATGAGAGTAAATGAAACCGAAAAGAATAAAATAACGGAACACATCAAATCAGACAACTCCATTCAATCTCACCTTTTTTATTATATTTTTTTTTGTAGTCAACTTAATAAAATCTTTTTGTTTTATGAAATTCGGATTTTGTAGAAACGTTGGAAAATGGTTGTAAGTAAAACTCGTGATTAGTGGCAAATGTTGGTTGTTTTTAATATACTATATAAAATTTGCTAAATGGGGTTAAAAACATTTCAAAATAAAAAAAAAAAATAAAAGAGATGACTAAATGGAGCTGACTAAAGCTCGTGACTAGCGATTGGAGGTTTTTGGAACAAAATTGCACTTCTCTTCATGTTCCTTGACTGTTTGTTTTTTACTCGCTAGTAGTTAGCGCTTAGACTAGGAAGTGGGTTCGGTAACTGATTCAGTTATGAGTAACATGTGGTAGTCCAGGGTTAAGGCATAGCACGAAGGCATAGTACTTAATGACTGAATAATATTGAAGCGAAATAATACAAATGACTACTGCAAACTCTATCACTTCTCATCTGTCTCAGTTTAACCTCCCAGACTCTTGTCAATAATTCTAACGCAATCCATGACATGAGTAGGGACCATCTCGTAAGTGCCGATCGCACTTCAAGAAAGAATAACAGAGTAATTCGTTTTAATGCTATTTCGGGAAAAAGTGTACCAAAAACTCAGTCTCGAAAGTATAAGAAGCCTAAGCTTTTCCATGGCTAAACAGTTCAGTCTACAGGCCCATGATTTACTTTCTGATTATAGAGATTTAAACAATATTCTACAAGCACAGAATAGCTGGAAAATTTTTTTATACTACTAACTTCGCTCTTATTTTTGAAGTTGTGTCTTGATGAGGTTTATTTTAGTGATCCGTTAGCTCCGGATGAATAGATGTGGCCTCTACGATCTAATAATTTGTCCTTTCACTACTCTTCCTTCGGAGGATTTAATTGCTCGTTCGCTTTTATACTCAATTCGGACAATGGATTTGCACATCAGAACGATTTCCAGTCCAGGGTTTCTTCTGACTTCAACCTATTCAAGTATAGTTCCTTACCTTCTTGATCGTAGTATAGTGAATAGCATGAGTACCGGTTATCCCCTAACTGCCGGTCTAGTTAAGAAAAAGAAAAAAGGACCATATCGAAATCCATGGTAGCAAGGTCGAGGCTCAGGGAGAAAATTGGTGTAGACTAACTTTTTAGCGCGTTCAGTTTTGGGCGAGACCTTGACCACCTGTTCCCCATCAGGCAGACTATTTTGGGAGAACCCATTCCTTTTAAATTTCTTACATGTGCTCCTGCTGCTCTGTTATTTCGGGAATCTGGTTTACCAGCAAAAGTTATGTCGGGAAAAACTGTGTAAATCTTTTCTACTGGCTGCACTGCAACAAGTTGTGGAAATCATCAATTCCACGTAGGGAATTGCTAATTATTTTCTAATTGTCACATGGTTATTTGTGACGCTTATCGGCATGCGCTATTCTATTAGGTTTGAATTGAATGTAGACTCGTAAGTTTACTATGAGAATCTGCCAATTCTGCTCGGCACTAATGCCATTTAACATGCAAAAAATATTCAAAACTTTTGTCAATCACCTGGATCCGAATTTCATAAAACTTGTCTTTTCCTAAAATACTTGTTACTCCTCACATACACACACACTGTTACAAATATCATGCCACATCTAACAGAGTTTTCTTTTGCATACAAAATAAAAATATTTCAATTTTACCTGCAACTCAAAACTATGAGCTGAACCTAAAGGTGAGTGTAAACCGCCTGCTTTTGAACCAGATTTTGATTTAATTATTTGTATACTTTGAGAACGTGATCTTTCGCTAGAATTATTTTGATCGGCTACATCTTCTTCCTCCGAAGAAACTTCCTCACTGGGAGGTTGTTCGGTTACGACGGGAGGTTCTTTAACAGCGACAACACGTTCTTCGGTGTCAGCTGAATGAGATTCCAAGTGGCCTTCGGAAGCGCTCTCTACGAAAAAAAAATTTTTTAAAATTGTTTTTATTAAATATAGATAGTAGAATATATATTCTCTCTATGTGTTTTACTATTTATATTGTGAGTCTTGGCCAAGTGACGGCTGCTTTTTTATCAGAAACTCGACAAAGGAATGGAGTTGGGAGTTGCAATTACATGCAGATCACAATACAAATAGTGGGCCGAACTAAATACTCTAATAAGTCAGCTTTGCGTCACATACCGTCTTCCTCCTCATCATCGCCACTTATATCGCCACCACCCATTTTGCGTGCCAATGCTTGCTGGGTTTGTCTTTCAATTTCTCGAATATCTTCAATGGTTAGACCATGCCACTCGTCTTGCCAGGCCCAGGCTTGGCGATGTGCTCTAAGCATGGTTTTTCTCAACGCAACATCATGGATAAATTTCTCCAGTTTAGTTTGCATGCCCCAATAACGGAACTCCACACGGCAAATTTTGTAAGCGCACATCAAGGACATGTTACGGGCTGTGGGCTGTTTCTTACCCTTTACTTCACGCCAATATTCTTCCAACCAGTCATCGCTCAAGGGACCACGGGCAGTTTTCTCTGATACAAATAGTTTTGGATCCTCTTCCCTCACGTAGTCACCGCCATACAATTGATCCTTCACAATATCAATGCAGTCTGAAACATAAAACTTCAAATTAGAATTTTGAAATATGAATTTCTGGAAATAGTCACCTATTTCCCGATTTCTTAATTCACTTCCAGTCAATTTGAAGACATTTTCTTGATAACCATTGTCAGGAAAATAATAGGTTTCTATATCTAGAGAAAACTTTTCCACAAACGGGCATGTGTAACGTGTTCTTGTGTAGGGATAAGCATTCCAAGCCTCTTCTTCCACAGTTAAAGCACTTTTAGGCAGGAGACCTTCATTAAAGTTTGTTAAAATTAATAGATTCTTCGATATGATAAGTTCAGTCTGTTGACTTACTTTTTATCCAGCCGGGCAAATGGCTGCCCACATGATAAATTTTTTTCGTATATTGTCCTTTGCCCCCGGGGCCATCATTGTAGGGTTCATTTATAATAATTTCAACACCGCTGCCTTCGCCGTGACTCTCTTCACGGCTTTTTTTCTATGAAAGAAAAATTCAATTTATTGGCCTAAAAATATGCTAACAAATTAAGTTAAGAAACATTATTATTTTCTAGGATATGCCTAAAGTTATGTAACCGGGAGTAAGTGTGCTTTCTATGATCTGGTCATTTGATTTATGTAGAAAATTCTCACCGAAATCTCAAATATATTGAAAAGTTTTTCGAAGGATGATGTTGCTAACTGAAGGACTAGAAACCTGAAGGTCCTGTGTTCGATTCCGCAATCCGTCATGAATTTGAAATCGTCTTTATCTGATTGTGTTAGCGGTTGCCGTCTTGTTTCATTGAGGAAATCATAGCACGGCTCGCTGGACAGTGTCGACAAACATCGACTTACATGTAAAGGGTCTGTCAATAAGCGTTCGCTACCCGTAAATTTGTATTAAAGAAAGTATCAGGCTGAATTTGCCTGACAATGTGGGTCGTATTGATTTTGAGGACCGCAGTGTGTTTTCGGCTTATTCGCATACACCTGCGACTTAGAAAAATTCCACAAATCTAAAGAGGCAAGATCGCGCTATCTCGGTGACCGATCCACGTGAGGTGACCATGCCCTCAAATCGAATTTCCTGAATATTCCACGAGATATAAAACCTCCAGTCTTCGTTGGTCCAAAAAACATACAATTGAGGCCAACATGAGTTGGTAATATATGATCTATAGCGCTAACCGTCAATAGTAATGGCGTAGCCAACGGCTCCAGCTCTGAAATCCACACCAAACGGTGACTTTTTCGGAATGCATCGAACGCATTTCGACAATTTTGTTTGTTCATTTACCCACATTCATCCAAAAATGGGTCTCTTCGTTCAATATGATTTTTCCTTGAAAATTAGGGTCGATTGACAACTGCTCTGCAGACCATTCAGTACACTGCTGTCTTTGGCTGTTTACCTTCAATTCCTGGATCTGTTGAGTTTTGTAGGGACACAAAATTTCCCAAGTTGTGGCCTACGATATGCCGAGTTCTTATAAGTTACGCGAAATCTATTGTCTCAGATTGTGCGAGGTTTTCGATAGATCTGGCGAATAACTCTCCAGTTAAGACGATTATGGCGACCGTAAAGTATGCAAAGCGCGCGCTAGACTGCCCTAATAGAGCATCCATTTATAATCAATTCTAACATTTGCGTGTGTTGTTGAGTATTTTACCCGTCCATGGTAATTTGGTGAAACGGATTAAATAAATGGCAACTAGTTTGACAAGTGAAGCTCCATCAAGATGGCCGTTATCAACTGTCAAAGTTCGAAGGTCCCCGTTGGAAGACCCTTTATAATTTATTTTAATCGATTTGGCTAGAAAATTCTAATTGAAGACACTAAAAAATATCAAGTGTTTTTAAGAGGATTCTGAAGCTGACATCTCGTGGACTACAAACCCTAAGATACTAAATTCGACCTCATACTTCGTCATGAATATCGGACCTATATGCGTGCTATTTACTTCGAAAATAGTTTCTTCCGATTCGAGTTATAGTGTAAAACCTTGCATAGCATTTCAGGGATTATGGCCGTACTACTTACCGCTATCATGTACAGCTGGGCTATACGATATTCCTCCACTGTGAGTGGCAGCGGGATATGATACTCTTTAATCAACATCTCTGCTGCTTAAATAGAATAACAGCGACGACGATGAGCAGCGTATGTTTTGCGTAATTGTTCTATTCTGGTGATTTCGAAACTTTGCATTTGTATTGGATAATTTGTTTAGACCAACAAAAACAGCATGTTTCTTATTTTTGTTTTTTTTTAGTTTCTTCTGCAGTTCCTGTAATTTATTTTAAGAATACATGTTTTCTCTGGCTTTCTTGAGAAGTTTTATATGTAAATTTTTATTGGCTATTTTCCCGCTGCCGTTGTTATATTCTCCAGCAGCGTCTTAAATTCATTTATTTTTCAACTGAAAATAAAATTTAAAACTATTTTTTTTACTTTCTTCATTTTGCGATTACAACAATAACAACAATTAAAATAATATACGTTTTTGTAAAACTGGCCCGTTTGGTTTTGTTTGAAACATTTTGAAATGGTTTACACCGATTTTCAGCAGCAGCGTTTTCTTTTTTCACTGGCAGGAAGACAATGGAAAAATTGTTATTATGGTGGTGACCTCATGATGAAAAATGGAAAAGCAAAAGAAAAATTGTGCATTTAAATGGTTTCCATTAAAGCATTTGGTAACACTGAGTTTAGGTTGGCTGATGACACGTGCTTGTACGTGGAGGGATTAAAAATTCACATTAAAATCTCAGAGAGATAAAAAAATTCTTTTGGTTGTTTAAATTAGAGACTACTGGGATATGCAGAGTCTTAAAATTCTTTAAAAATATGAAAATATTAAAAATAAATTTTGATATATTTTTGTTTTAGTTTTAATTTTTCAAAATTTATAAACTTTTTCGTCCATTAACAGCTGCCCCATTTTCATTATTTCTCGTTCACTTTTTTGTTGTTGATTGTGTTAATGGTTTCTACCAATTTTTTAAGGCACAAAAGAACAGGAGCAAATAAAGAAAATCTCCTCTTTAAGATAAGAATGTTTACTAAAATGATTGGGAAAATAGATAATGAATTTATATGTTTTTTAATAAATTTAAATATAATTTTAATGTTATTTTTGATATACAAAATAGAAGTTTTTGTGAAGTGGTCAATATTTGATTTTCGTAAAACAGTGAACCGATAAAAGGTAAAACGATTTTAATTTAAAACGAATTTAATTTAAACTTTTTTTATACGATCTTCTTCTAAACTATAAGGCGAAGCCTGAACTACAGTTTACATTTTTTGTATAGGAAAATCTACCTGTAAAAAATATATTTTATAAAACTAAAATCATCTTTATAGTGAAAGAGAAAGCTTTGAATTTCGCATGATCTCAAGGTGAGCGACGTTACGTCATGGTGGCTGCGCTCCTTTAAAGATATAAAATCGAAAGTCTTAATTTAAACTCAGTACCTCATGAAATTGTACTACAATCGGACTACAAACTGCAGAACTATTAAAATAATCTTTCAAAATCGTCCATGACAAAGTATGAATTGTTTGACACAGGCTTTCAAAGCTAAAGCTTCTGGGTGCAGTAACTTATAATGCTTCAAATTGTCGATATTCAAGTGTAGGGTACATAACGAATTACTTTTTCTATTCTTATAATCTTTTAGTTTTTAGATGCAAAATTATAAGAGTACAAGCAACCCCAACATTTTTGTGTGCTTGCAAATACAAAACAAAAATGATATGGGGTTTTTCTTTATTCAATTTGTTTTTTCTTCTTCTATATTTCATGCTAAAGAATTGGGAAAATCATTTATATTGGGCAGATCTACACAAAAATGCCTTTTAAATAATTTATATTTCAATAATATGGGTGGGCGATAAGATACTTAAAAGTGTACTACAAAATGTGTGGCAAATAAAAATATATGAGATATGAAACTAAAATGGAATCCATTTTTTATTTTTCCCAGTTCTTTTATTCAATACATAATCATTTTGTTTATTGTGTGGTCAAGTAAATAATAAGTTCATGTATTTATTTTTCTTTTCTCTGGCTACTAAAATGATGAATTCCTGCAGATGTGTCAAATTAAGTGAAACACTGAGGCAAATTGAAGCAAACAACGGCCTTAAGATACGCTCAGTGTCTACTGCAGCTTTGAAAAAAAATTAGAACATTTGTTAGCTCATATTCTATGCCCGTGTTGCGCTCAAGAAAATCTCAAACTTTAATTATTAAATGAAATGTGCTCCCACAGTCTTTGGGAAATGTCGCGTATGGATTTCACTGAAATAAACGATTTTCTCAAAAATATCACATGTTTTTTTTTTAGTAATGCTGCTCAGTGTTCATGGCTTGTACACGCACTTTAGGACGTGTGCGTTTAAAATGTCTTTTCAGCCTGATGTCGTTGCATTTCGTCACCATAATTTCTGTTTTTAACTTCCCTTGATTGGCGGTCATGTTCGTGCTATTTATTGTCTCTGTTCTTGAGTATTTAAATATTTACTTGTCATTTAGTGTTTATGTTTTTGTTACATTTTAAGGCTTTTATCATGTTGCGTTGTTAGGTCAACCATTAACGTAGTTTTATTTTCACAATTGCTTAATAAATATCAATTCTATTGAGGCATGCAAATGGTGCTGTTGTACAACAGCGGTTATCTTTTGCCACAAGAAAAAAAAAAACACGGAAATATATACGCCCTTTCTTCATGGTTAATGCTCTATGGCACCGTGGTCCCATATCCAAATCATGCTAATCAAAATGATTTAAAAGTTTTTCTTATGAAAAGTTTTTCTTGATCAATTTAATATATATTCGACCCCTGGTCCCAATTCGAGCACATATAAATTTAAATTTAAAATAAATATTTTCATTAACTTTTATTTTGCATACTCATGCATTTTATCTTTTATCTGCCTTCAAATTAGAGTTACCGGCATCAAAAAAAAAAAAGATTTAGAAAGGACAGTTCTTTCTTAAATTACTTCTATTAATCTTAAAGAAGAATTACAAATGATTTTTCTAATTTCCTCGTATTATTTAGGCAAGAAATTTTAAGACACAACAAAAAGCACTTTCTTTTTACCCACCAAAAAACTTTGAAATTTTTATACATCATTTTGTTAGTTCTTCTACCACTTCTTTATATAAACTTTGCTAAATATATTTTTATTGTGAATACGTCCACAAAAATAGCTTTTAAACGGCATATAACTCATCAATATCGGTGGACGATTAGATACATGAAAGTGTACCAGAAAAATGTGTGGCCTATATGATATAAATTAAAGTAGAGAGAGAGGGAGAGAGAGAGAGAGAGAGACATTCCTGTAAACCAACGTCACGCCAAAATAAAAAAAAACTCGTTATAAATATACATGCTTTAATATGAAATAGAAAATGTTAATCTGTTTCTACATGGCAGATCTACGGGCGGCCTGCTACAGTGAATAGTGCGCTAGACTACAAATTGAAGGATTCCTCAAAATTTATTATTGCAGTTTTCGCAAATTTATAACAATATTTTTCAATGTCCTCCACATGTTTCAACCCACTCCAGATGCAATCCATCCGAAACCTGACATTCGAACAAAATACTCCCGGCGTTAACATCGGCATGATCAGAAAAGGGATACCTACTGATAATATGGCAACACTAATTAATACAGAATTCCATCGCCAGTGGCGGTGATAGATGGCAGCCCCATTACCCCACGATAGGCTGCAGCAGAACAGCGAAATGACAACAAAACAAATTCTTTGTGGAAGCCTTGTACTCCCCAGGAGAAGACATAAATTGGCGGTCCAAATGAACAAATAGAAACATAAACGAATTGACGGGTTAGGTTGAAAAGAGGGGCAAAAAGTTGGCCCAATCTGTTACGAATTACACATATGCCTCAAGCGCTTCTGCTATGTTTTTGGAGTCGGCTAAGAACCTATTAAAAGATTTTTAATTGACGGTATTTTCTGTACAGCAAAAAAAAATATATTAAATTGACAGATTCTAAAGAAACTGGAACAAACAATAAAAATCACTCTATGAATCGGTTCGAAGGACAATAACAAATTTTTAACCGGCAACTTCTGTTGCACTACAATTATGTAGCTGAACGAAGCACACTGTTCGACGATTTTTCTACTTGGATTCAGTTGACACCAACACACAGACCAAATTCATTTCATACACGCAAAGGCAAAACCAATTCTTTAATTATCACAATTTGTGGCCGTATAAATATTTTCCTCTCGCACTGTTTGCGTTAACTTGTCGTTTTATTGACTGTCACTTTATCCAATACAAATATCGTGTCAGTTTTACTAGTTGTTTTTATTTAATTTTTTTGGTACGTATTATCTGCGTCTTAACAAAAATTTGCTAAAATAAAAAATCAATTAAGTTATTCCTCATGCAGTCTTAATTAAACGTTATACTCATCGTACGTTTTGTTAATATTTTTTGTTTTATTTGTGGAACAATGCCAGCTAAATATGTATTTCTGTCATCGCATAGTATTCCAATTTTAATGTATTTAAATAAATTATCGATCGATCTCTTTCAGTTGAAACAACTGTAATTTTTACTTATTGTCAAGGACACTAATTATAATTATTATTCATAAAAATATGAACACGATATTAACAGACTGTGTATGAAAATGTCTTCCAAGTGAAATATCTTATAAACTCTAAAGACAATAACTTTTTGTTTGTTTATTTTGCCTAATTTGAATTAAAATTGATTTTTTCTGAAATGCAGAAAAAAAAGGCGTAGAATTTTGTTTTTACTTCAAATGAAATTGTGCGAAAGCATTCTGTCGATATCGTAAAACAGGCAGCACGTTTTAGGACTTTTTCTGGCAACAAGGGAATTTTGGGAATTTTTTATCCTTATTAGAGGAGTAAAATAAAAAATAACTGTTTTGGGATTTTTAGCAATATTTTTGTTGTTATTTAAGGAGGTTCGTTGGCCTAACTAACTGGCAACGCTGAGTTAAGCATATTTAATTTATGTTTTGTTTTGGGATTTTTCGGGCATTTTATTCGAGGAGGACAATAAACATTAATTGCCAGTCCTGACTTAAGCTTATGTAATTTATATATTTCTTTGGGCTTTGTGGGGATTTTTTCTTTATTCGAGGAGGAAAATAAAAATTAATTGGCAGCCCTGACTTAAGCATATCTAATTTATGTATTGTTTTTGGATTTTTGGGAAAAATGGTTGGCAGCCTTGAGTGAAGCACATCATTTACATATTGTGCATAACTGAAAATATTGTTAAAATAACGTAAAACATAATTTATATTTCCTTTTGTCATTCGTAAAAAACAATATTCTCCATAGCAACGCAATTCGTTATAACTGAACTCAATTGTGTCCGACATTCCAACAGTTGTCAAGGTTGCATTTGACAAAAGTTTAGTCTTTTCATACGAAATTATGATTCAATCAACTAATTTCAGCCAGAACGAACACACTATGCATCGGATATAAATCGTATTAAAATTTTACTGTTTATATTATTTCCAGAGAATATTAAATTAACAAACAAAAGGCGTGTCATTGTTTATCCTGCAACAGTGTGTTTGTTGGTTTCTTTATTTTTCTCTTTAATAAGAAATTATAAACATTATGTTACGTTCAATCAGCTGCGCTCACGTACAGCAGCTGGTGACATGATTATGAACAGAAGTGCATACTTCAGAAATAATTTACTCATCTGCCTCCATTTCATTCTATTATAAATTAAATGTACGAGGCCAGTGTTTAGTTTTCAATTCCAGTTAATAAAAGTCTGCTTAGGTAAAAATTATCGGGTCGAAGAACCAATTACTTCATAATATCATAAATGGCAATATTGGAAGGCTAAAGTGTAGGGTGGAAACTGCGGATTTTTATATATGAAGATAATTGTAGGAAAGGCTGTTGTGATTCTTCCTATTTCATTATTGTGGACTAGAATTTGTGCCACCAACATCAGCTGTTGACTGATGTTTGATTCCCGTCGCAAAAATATCAGCTGCGAAGCAAAAAAGTAAAACCAGCTACAACGAAGTTCTCTATCCTCTAATCTGTCTTCATCTGTCCTCTTAACACTACCCGCTCCTTTCCCAGTTCCAGAGCAAAGCACTGCATATGTGGGGGTGCTGGTCCCACTGATAAAAAAATAAGAAAGTTACGATTTTATTACATAAAATATGCAGGCAAAAAACATTTTGCGATTGCCTTCGTTTGCTTAAGTACGAATATGTTTGAATATTAAATGACATCATTATGGAAACTTATACGAATCAGTTAAGTATGCATGTGTGTGTTCACAACCTTAGAAAATAAACTGCACACATACACACGCGGTCGAGTATTACAACGTACGTTTGTAGCACATTGCGGCAGATCAATTATATATCCTTTACATCAAAGAATGTATATTTAAACACTTAAATATAGACTTGAAACTATGTTGCACATACCAATACATGGACACCATATGTATGTATGTGTGCGTGTTAGTGCTGGCTAGTTCAGGAGCTTTCGAATGAATAATCGGTAAATTTAAGGATTTTGAAAAACCTCTGGAGAACTTGGCCAAGATTTTTTTTCTTCTAATCAGCATTCAGGTTATGGAGCCTACTTATGCAAAGCATTTTGCCGGAATTATGACAGGGGGAAATGGTGTTGAGAGGAGACATGAAGATATAAATATGAGAAGATAGAGAACTTTTTGTTGTCATTTTTTAATCTTTACATTGCCGGGTGATTTTTGCTACAGTAACGACGAAGGATGGTGCTGCAATGCGTTCTTTATTACGTGATATGAATTGTTTTATGGCCTTATTTCTTTCGAAATACTCATCTTCACTCTTTCAAATATTTTTTCATGGCAGAGCTTCCACTCTTCTTGAGACACCAGCACAACATGATTTTTGAATGCTTAAAATCCTTTTCCGGCAATCGTAAATTGTTGACCACACGATTTACCTTTGGCATTAGGGAACAAGAAGAAGAGGGTGCCAAATCTAAACTGTATGGACGTTTTCAAGGCTTAAAAATTCATAATAAGTCTGAGTTGAGTTTAAGAATTTCTTCGAAGATTTACGGCAAATAAGTGGTCAGGCACTACTCAGAAGTGATCGTCCCACGTTGCCCAACCTGAACAGTGGTCATATGACCCATTCGGCCGAAGAAACAGATGACCGTTTGCTTCCTAGTACTTGTGCCATGAACAACTTTCATTATATTTCGCTCGCCTTGCAATACCCACACGATCGGTACCCATGATTTGTCACCTGTCACGGATTTATACACGTCTTTCGAACCAACATGGTCGAATTTTTGTATCATTTCCTTCCGATCGCCGCGAGTGATTGTTCAATTATGAGGTATCCAACGAGAACAGTTAAATGTTACAACTAAAAGTTCATGCAAAACCGAACGTGCTGAACAGTATGATTTGGAATTATCCTTTCACACACGGCAGTGACTGATTTCGGCCGACTTTCAAGGAATTCCTCGGCCGCCAACGTACAAAGAACAGACTTCATCGACATATTCTTAACAAAAAAAAAAAGAGCATTTGTAGATCAAACCGTTGTGTCTACATTTGTGATAAAAAAAATTTCAGCTAGTGTTGCCTCTTCCCGAAGTATAAATAGCAACCCTCGTAGTCTTAATCGTTCCCAGTAATGTTCAGCGATCAGCGATATTGATCAGTGCTTGAAACAGGCCGGCAACATCTAACAGATCAGAAAAACTAACGATCAAGTGCGGAGTCGAACTCGGGATCTTAAGATTCTTAGTTACTTTTTAATACCCGCTTCTTTCAAAAACTAACCGGTAACTGTTATTCGCTACTTTCGCGACACTAATTTGTATGGCATAGATGAATTTGAATTGAATGCAGGAAAACAAAGTGGAAAACAGGAAAAGTGAGACTACTGCCGTTACACAAAATCGCCGATGTGTCGGTGAATGGAGGCAAAACTTTTTTTTTTTTTTGTATATTTTACTGTCATCTCGTTGATGCCATTGTTGTTTGAAAATCGACCTACTTTTCTAATGATATTCGTTTGTTTGTTTGTCTGGTTGAATGTGACTATCAGTAAGTAATTATTTGAATTCAATTATATGGCCAATAAAAACCAAGAAGTGCTTTATGCAATAGGGGGCTGCTTTTAAAATGAGGAAAGATGTCGTTGCCAGCAGTCTGAATTTTTTATTTTTATTATGCGATTTTAAATAGTTTCAAGGCAGGATTTTTTTTCCTGCAATACCGCTTTTAACATAAATTATTCAGAAATTTGTCATAAAATATTGAAGAAACAGTTCTAGATTTCGGTAAAAGCTGGTTGAATATCTACTCTACTAACAGTTACTGCTTTGGTGTTCTTTCATAACGTGCGAAAAAATACAACGCTGTAGAAGAAATATACTGGAAAAGGTGTGACCGTGGATGTGGAGAATTTCAAGAAAAAATCTATTCACATGGAATTTAACAGGAGAGGAGAAAGTTTGCTATTATCACCTTTTTATACCCTTCACAAAAAAGTGAAAGGTTTGTCATTCCGTGTGTAATTCTTCGATATTAATAATGGACGCTTATGAATAGCGATGACGATTGAGCGATGTCCGTCTGTCTGTACGTGAAATCGGGTTTCCCAAGCCTAAAGAAGAGCTAGAGACTTCGTTCTTGGACTGATGGATGGAAATGAACTTATATAGAGTGGTATAGAAAAGTCTGAAATACGGCTCCAGAGCTGGGAACCTTACACCTATTCCTCGACGGAAAATTAATACCAAAAACCAATTATATATTTGTTTGTTTGTAAATTGAACCAATTTCATGCTTTGGGAAGCCTCAAATTTCTATTATAAACTAAGAATATAAAAAGAAATTTCCAGGGCTGGGAAATTAAAGTTTTTTCGACTCATACAGTATTTTGTAGTACCTGTAGTAACTAAAATATTTAAAAACTTAGTTTTTTTTTTAATAAAACCGCTTTATACCTCATGAAGATTTGCATTTGAAAAATTAAAAATTCGTTTCCAGCGGTGGCAAATTGTTTTTCTTTTTTCATTCCTAAAAGTAACGAAAAAGGCAACTGACGTTGTTTTTTTTTTTGCTTACTAAAACTATTTTATAACTTAAAAAGAACAAGTACTTAAAAATATATGTAACCCCAGACGTTAGTTAAGGGTATATAAGATTCGGCGCAGCCGCATATAGCACTTTTACTTTTTTTTTTTTTTTTTTTTTTTTTGTATTGAAACGAAATCTTGATAAAAGCCAAAAAAACTCTAGTGTAAATGCCCTTTTAAATTATCGGAAGTTGAATTAAAATGTAACAATATTTTCGAGTCGAGTGTGTCAATACGAATGAAATTATAAAGTACGAGTGGTTATTTTAGCACTAATTTTAATTTAATATCTTCATCACTTGACTAGAAGTTTACGATAATTACCCCTATCGTGTTTGGCGTATTCGCTTTTGAAATTCGAAAAATTTAACACAAAAAGCAATAGTTTTCTTTAGTCCACTATAATACGTCGAATTGAAAGATGAAAAACGCCAAACACAATAACGATAAATATCTTGATTTTCAGAGAAAATTTCGGTAAAAGTTTCTCTGATGCGATGCGCATAGAAACTGGCTAAAACCCCTTTGATTTTTTTAATCCTTTTTCAGCTTCAGGAAACTCATCATGATTAAATTAAATATTGTTAATAAAAAAACGCTTATATTTTGAACAGATCTTGTGTCTGGTCTTCAGAATCATTTTCGAAATCACCACTTCCATGGCAGAATAATGGGTCAAAATGAGGTTAGGGCAGAAAATTTTCTTTAGAACTCCTTTAGAACTCTGTAAAACGCTTTTCCATAGAGAGCACAACATTGAGATGTACATGTTTTGGTGACAGAAGTGTAACCAATCCAAAGTTATTACTTTTGCAAAAGAAATTGTCTTTAAGAAAATTGTGTGAAGCGAAACTCATTCAAGATTCATACGATTGGACGGACGTCTTTGTGTGCTTTCTCACATGGTTTCCTTCCTATTAAATGTGTTTTTTTTTTCTTAAAACAGAAAATAATGCTTGAGGCTTTAAGATATTATCGCTTGATTTATCTATCGCTTTTACTCATTTAATTATATGCATTAGAATGACCTAAACAAACACACACACAACTCGCTTTCATTATTGGCCTTTCTTTAATGACGAATTACATGACATGGTTGTACAAATAAAAGACAATTAGAAAATTCCTGTCAACTCAATATCAAATAAGCGTGTACCGAAGAGCAGAAACATGTGTGTCAAATTAGTAAGTCCGTATTAAAATATCTTGGAAATGAGTTTTTGTAATTTTTATAAAGAAAAAGTCGAAGAACAGTTAAGAGTAGAAACCAACAGATGAAATGACGTTAAATTATTTTACAAAGTCAAAGAATAGCTTAGCAATTTCAGAACTGAAGTTCAAATAAATAAACCAAATTAAATTTTCATGTCGCACAGTGGGCAATTAAAAAAAATATTATAACAGAATTTACGGGTTTGTTGTGTGAATTTCAGATCTTCAAGCTGACAGTTTTAATGCGATAAAAACGCGGCCAGAATTTCCTATCTAAGAGCTAAAGAAAAACCTTCGTGTTTACAGGTTTCTGCTCATAGTTTAAAAGGTACTGGGTCAAATAACTTGAATTTTAACGTGTTTTTTAACTTGGTTTGGTAATAGAAAGTTAAATCTCTCTCTGCTTCAGCAAATATTTTTCTGTTGTAGATTAAAAAAATAAATTTTTTACTCCATAAAAGAAATAAAAAATTAAATAAAGTAAAAAAAGAAAGAAATTAAATAAAGAAAAAATTACAAGGATGTAGATTCAAAGTCCAAGTACAAATATGCGACTCTATAAATCGCTTTTTTAAGCATTTAATTTAAATTCAAAATTTTTTATTAGGGTTTGAATAGTTTTAATAATCAGAATTAGCAGGGGCCAAATTTACGTATTCGATATCAGTTACCAGATTTGATTTTGAGACTTCTACGACATTTCACCAGCGTCCAATTTTGCATAAATTCTTAAAATAAAAAGTCGTGTGTGAATTTCCAGATTTGAACTCGAGCCTGAATAATCAGTTTAAACGAAGTTATATATTTACCACCTTATTCATAAAAATTATGAGAGTCTAATAACAGCGTTATAAAACAAAATTTCATGGGAAATTTGCTCTTATAAGCCTCTAATAATTTTTATGAATAAAAATTATGATTAAATAATAAATTTTATTATTAAATACTAAATTACTTCACAAACTAATCAGCGGTTGACATTGAAAAAGTATGTCGATCGCCTGCAATCGCGTCAAAACCGTTGGAATAAAAATAAAATATAATAATTATTATTATAATTATATTTATAATATAATTATTATTATTATAATATAAAAAAACCGATAAATTAGTGTTCTCATGAAAACCGGCTGATTGAAAATTGCAATAATAGTGTTTTAGCAAATTCTCATTAGAACAGCATAACCTTGCGGTAAAAATTAGGGGTTTGAAATTAGGTTTTGAAATTTTTGTTTCAAAGTATATAATTTTTATTGCATTTATGAAGTTCAAACTTGTTGGGATTTTCAAAAAATTTGCAGGAACCGAGGGGATCTCACAAGCAAATCTAACTAATACTTTCTAAAACAGTATTTCAAATGTTATTAAAATCGCGGAATAACTAAACTTCATAATTATATCAATATATATTTTTTTCAAATTTTCCACGGAACGCCGTTTGACGCAGAGAACTAAGTAATAATTAAAAAAATGCTATTCGTGTTGTTAATAACCGCGTTAATCGTCGTATTGTCTCTTTTATATTTGGGGTATGCACACTGTAGTTATAAAGTCATGAGCTATAAAATAATAGCATGAAAAATATGACTGGTTGTAAATAGTGCATCATAATTTGGTTTTCTCTTTTAAACTTCGGTTAGTTGGTCAAATTACCGCATGCGAAATCTATCGAAATTTATGTACAAATTTCAATCGTTATTAAGTGCCGTAATTTGTCCCCCATGCATAATCTTTTAACAATTTAATTTCTTATATAAAGCCTTGAAATCTTTCTTTTGCCGTACAGGATCGTTAAAATAAACGTGAATGTAAAAACAAAAGCTACTGACTGCTACCGGTTATGAGTCGAATATATGTTTTTTTAGCGACGTCAAGTGGTAAAACATCCAGCGTCTTCCAGCTACATAAATTTAACGACCACAATTTTTCACTTAATTCTTTTTACTTATTTTTATATTGTAAAAGGAGTAATTTATTGTGCAGATATAAGATAATGAATAACTTTTAAAAGTAACAGCGGCTAAAATGTAATAACGTCATCTCGACTAAAGAGTTTCAGCCCTTTGACTCAGATCTGTACAACCTTTTTTATGATAAGCAAAAGCATACATCAAAAAGTCTTAAATTCTTATAACTTTTTTGTATGCAGCACAGCATTAATATGACTATATGACAATATGACTAAATAGCACACATGGTGAGTATACCAATTGCGAAATTTGCAAATGAAATTTAAAATGAGTTGATAGAACAATAAAACTTTGTTTCATTGTTAAATAAAACTGGTTATGTTTAGTTATAAAGTTCTTGCCGCAAACGAATGATGTGAATATACTCTGTCTTGACTAAATGAAGTGACGAACTGAATTAAATACTATGGATCGATTTTTTGATTTGCTATGCGTTAACTTCAGTTTCGCGAATATAAACCTGAAAAGAAGCACTTTGATTAAGAAAAGAATCTTATTAAATTCTTTTCAATCAACTGAATCGTAGACATAAAAACTTTAAATTCCCATAAGTACTGTTTTCTGCAATTAATAATTTAATTGATTTGCATGTTATGAGTTTCTCTTTACGATTTTATTTCTTGTATAGTGTTTCAATTTGAATACTTCGTATTTAATCCTTCCTTCTTCTTAAAATCTTAGTCCCGCACTTTCTAACAACGACTAAACGCAATAAAATATTTTCATATTCTTCTTGCTCTTCATTTTTATTTATTTTCTTAGCCTGCAAATAATTCCCAAAAGAAAGAAGAGGAAAAAATATATATGTAAATAGAAATGAATGTATTGACTAACTAGTCTTTCTGACAGCCTGCCAAACTGGCTTTCAGGAGACGCACTCAATCACTCGCTTGTATTCTCATTCACAGGCGAAACAAGTTACCAAACAGGAAAATGCTGGAAAAAAAACATGACAACAGCAACAAAAAAGGAGAGACTTTGCCAAAACCAATATAGTATTTGAAATATCAAGGAAAGTAAAACAGCAGAACTTTAAAGGAATTCATTTGCTTGTTTTCATTTCTTTAAAGATATTTTTCCCGTTCAGTATAAAATTATAATATTGATTGCAAACCAAATCACTCTACAACACGTTTACAACGAGCTCCTAGGACTACGAACAAGCGTGCGTATTCTAAAAAAAAAAGAATTTCTTGTAAAACTCTCGTTGGCAATTTGCACTACATAGAAAATATGAAATAATTCACAATATAAATCTAATCACCCCTATTGTGAATGACATGGGAAATTTTTATTCCCAATATCAATACATAGTGAATGTAAAAAAGGAAGATTTTACAAATAAGGAATAAGAATATTAAATATTAAATACAAATTACTCAAGTTTAAATTTTACAACAAATACGAATTTTGTGTTAAAATTTAAACGTTTTTAATTACAAACTAACTGTTGCTTTTAAATAATCTTATCTAAAGAATACAAATATTTAGAAAAGCTCGTTGCAATTTTCGAAATGAACCCGTAAATATCGTTGCAACTCATAGAGACTGCTTAAGCTTTGCACTTTATATATATATGTATATATATATATATATATATATATATATATTGATTTCAGAATTATATATATATATATATATATATATATATATATATATATATATATTGGTTCCGGAATAAAAAGTTATTTGAAATAATCTGAATATTTACTAGAAAATAAAAATTCCTATACAGGATGTTTTGTTCCGAAAATGGGGCAAAACACCCTTGAAAACGCCGTTCATAATGTTTTGAATTTTAATGGATACATGCTGATGCATGCCATTTCCCATTGAATTTCGTGCAAAAAAACGTATGTAAAACATTTCAAGCATTTCTTGCAAATGCTTGAAATGGCTGTTTTAATTGTTTAGTTTATCATTTTAATTTATTTTTTTTTTTGCTTTTTTAAGGTGAATATATCTAACGAGCACGAAACTAATTTGTTTGTTTATGTTTTGTTGTGATAGAAAAATGTTTTCAACACATCGAACAAATCATCGAAAAATTAAAAAAATAATAAATCCGATGGTTTTTGAGAACATGCCGCCATGTTTCGATTTTTAAAGCCCTGCGGCTCAACACACAATTGGGAACATTGAATCGTCGTTTAAAAGTTATGGAAATAAGTTGTTTGGTAATAATTTCATATTCATATTCCCAGTTAGTTAACGTTTTGAATATTTTGGGAGTAAAAGTTTTAATTGTTTGGGAGCAGTGTTGAAAGAAAATTTGCAATTTTGAAAAAATTAATATCATTTTTTTAAGAGCGACGGGAAAGAAAAATTCAGTTCAGTATAATAACAAAATTTTAATTTTATATATTTATATAAAAAAAACAAAAAATTCTAATAAAGTTTTATGTTATACAACTTAATATTAATTATTATGCTGAAGAAAAAAATTATATCCAGGAGGTTTTGAAATATCGGTAAAAATAAAACACTAACGTTGTTTTATAAAAAGTAGTCTCAAGCTGAATATTCGCTTTTTTTTTTTAATAAAAAACACTTATTCTTGAGATAGTTGTGATTCTTTTATTAGATTTTTGAACTCAGCAATTGCTTCAGAGTTTTCTGAGTGCCAAATTATTTCATTTTGTGTACCCACGAAAACATTCACATGTAAATGTGTTATAACGGCGATGACTTCTTTTTTTTTTTTGTTAAAAATTGTTATGACCCACTCGGCGCGATCATCTTTCGTAAAGCGATCCATACAGTGCAACAGCTGCAGAGTTTCACAGTTGCCACTTGCACAAAAAAAAAATAAATTAAAAAAGTGCACTCCTTCTAAGGAACTCCTTAGGTATGGACTAAAATCACACTGTTTATACTTTAAAGGCTTTTAAAATTCGTTGATGCTACTTTTTTACATGATTTTATAATAATATGATCTGAGATACGACTTTAACAGTATTTGTTAATCTAACTTCCCAGCGGTAACACATAAAAAATCAAGGTCATGAATAGGCAAGTGAATGAACAAGTTAAAATACAATCCATTCTATGCTATTCTAATGAAAATAATGGACTTGCAACTGTTTTTCTCGCTCATATGAACCGCTGGTATCCTGATATATCGACTCCCCAAGTCGATAACAACAATCCTAATAATAATAAAAATAAAAATACGTATTTGGAAGTAAATACTTGTTATTAGGCCTTGTGCTCCTTTTGCGCTCGAAGTACGTACCCAGCCCCCTTTTCAAAAATGTTGTTGATATTATTCTTAATATAGCAATTGCTGTTGCTGTTGCTGCTGCTGCTGTTATCGTAATCCAATTTAAACGTAATATTTAGTCTTATTGGTGTTTATTGTTGCTGTTGTTCCGCTGTGAATTTTATACGATTTCACAGACGCATGTGCCAAAAATATGTGGGCAACAAACAGGAAGCAGCAGATATACAAAACAAAAAATGTTGAAGAAAAAAAGGAACTAAATTTTCTAATTATTTTTCGTTCAAACGCTGTGCTTTTCTTTTTTTGCAGTCACAAGTTTAAGGGCACAATTATTTAATTTATTCTTGATTTTTCTCGCTTTTAATTATAATTTCTAACACTTAAATATTCGCCTGTTTCATAATATTTTGGAAGCCGAAATTCAACTTTTTTTTACTTGATTTTCTTAAATGTTTGTATTTTTCTAGCTTTGCCCGCAGCTTTACCCGTATTTTTAGTTATTTTTCTAACCTGCACCACACTGTTTGAACCCTCAACTAAAACTAAACATAAGAAATTTGTGCAACAACATGAGATACGCAGTGAGCTGAGGTTTTTTTTTCCAACATATTTTTTTTCTTTTGTCTTTCGAACAGCTAATAGTGTTGCCAGAGTGGCTAGTTTATGTTTAGAATTTATCTGAAATTTGTGTTAAAAATAGGATAAACTGATAAAGTATGTGATGTTTAAGACATGAATTTATAGGAGAGGAAAAGTTGCTTCAATTCTTTTTTGCCGGTTGGGCAAGTCATCTTTTCAAATAAACAACCCAAATAATCAGGACATTCTGTGATTTGGAGCGGAGACGCTGTAAACGAATCACTACTTCATCGTTTAAAATTGCATGTTTGGTGAACTTTACTCGCTGACGGCATTAGCAGACCTTATTTCTCTTTTTCGAAATGTGCAAGGAAATGCCTGTAAATGGCATGCTCGATTAAAACACGCTACCTGAATTTTAGTTTCCAAAAATCAATAGAACTCCGCATACATCGCGCTTATTAAAACGATTTAATACAAAAACGAATTGGTGACAACTTTAATTCCACAAGCGGCGCTGTTCTCTAGCGATGGGTGTTTATGCGGTTTAACACCTCTGGATTAGTTTTTATCGGAAAAAGAAAAATTATTGGCTTATGCCAGCTAACCATAACTCATAATGTATTGGAAGCTAAAATTCAAGCCATAAAGTCAAAAATGTGGTCAAAAATTAAACTATTCGAAGGGACCATGAAAGTATCTAACTGATTATAATGAAAACATTTCATTGCAACAATATTTCTGTGTTGAATTATCTTTTTGAGTTCTGAAGCAGCTATAAAAATGCGATTCGAATCACTTAGGTTTTGCACTATTGGGTATTATTAGATTTGAGATTTTCCACTTGAACAAAATACAAAGAAAACAGTGGCAACCCTGCCATGCATCAACCACCCCTAGAAACGTAATTATCTCTCACTAAGAATTCCCTCTTAATGTATTTCATACCTGCTCTTTTCTACAACATTTGGAGAGTTGTAATACTTTTCACTCTGATGAATGTTATGACGTCACATGCTATTTGGGGCCCCACTCTAAATACGTCATCAATTTTTATAATGTAATTTCAAGTGTGTTTGTTATTTGCTGCCATGAATTTGCAAACACTCTATCAGTTTTGAAAAAAAAAAAAACACACACATTCTCTTTACTCATTTAAACAACAAGTTGCAGTTGTACGTCTTCTTCGAGCTTTTTTTCTTCTTTGCATTGAATTAAAAATAATAGCGTAACATAAACAATAATAAAGCTAAACGGTAGGTTTGAACTAAATATATGAGTGTGGCTAGTGGAGGTGTAATTTTGGGTCCACAAACATAAATTTGTAATGGATCATAAAGGCAGAGAGTACTACGAATGATGATTTCAGTATTAATTTATAACTATTCATAAGCTAAGCGGTTCAGAAAAGTTCTGATTCCGTTATTTTAAAAGGTTTTCCAATAGGGAAATTGACGTTTCGGCCATTTGTAATATGTCAAGATCTGTCATTTGTGTTTCATTGTATTCAGTAGTATTGACAACTTCATCACGGAGAAATTTACAAAGCCAGTGGACCACCGTAAACGCCGTGAATTAGCTGATTTTGCCTCAGAACAAATTGAAAGCGATAACGATTTTTTTAAGGAAGTTATCTTCCTTGATGAGACCCACTTTCATCTGAGTGATGCTTTTTTTTTTTTGTTTTTGGTCTCGTAGCATCATCGGTCCGCACTTCTTTCGAAATGAAGCTGGTAACACCGTTACTGTGCATGTAGAGCGGTATAGATCGATGATAAGCAACTTTTTATGGTCTAAATAGGAAGAAGTTGATTTGGTTCCAACAGGACCAGGGCTACGTGCCACCGTGATATTCAATGGCCTCCAAAAAGTTGTGATTTTTAGACTATTTTTTGTGGGGTTATTTGGAGTCATTCGATAAAGTCTCTATTTTTTATCTGTCTTCTCTTAAAACTATCCCTTCCTCCCTACTTATGGCACAATGCACTGGGTAAGTAGGGTACAAACCCTGAGAGCTTTGCAAAAAAAAAAAAAAAAAAAAAAAAGAGTGGAACAGGCCTCGTATAACATTTTATTTTGTCAGTTATTTGATAATAACAAGACCAAACTTGCGATAGTACCATCTATAAAATTTTGTAGTTAGTGAAAATATTAGTACCATTGAGTGGGAAGAACTTATTATATCAATATGTACTAACCTAACCTAACCTAAGTGGGACAAAGTACCAGCTTCAAAAAAAAACAAAAAAAAAAAAAAAATATATATATATATATATATATATATATATATATTGGGGGTATTCACACTGTGTGATATTCAGTGATATTGTCATAAAGTCATAATATGTTAGACCAGTTCAAAAAAGTTGTTGTTGTGCATATGAAAAAGTCATAAAATAATAGCACTCATTCAGGTGTGTTTTTGTTTTGTCATAAAATAGCTCTAGAGATCTGAGTCGAACGGCTGAAAATCTTTAGGCGAGACGACGATTGTATATGTTTGCCGCCATTATTTATATATGATTCGCAACCAAAAAATTATTCATACCTTTATGTCTGTACATTAAATCACATTTTTATAACATAAAAAAAGTTAAAAGGGAATTAAATCGCAAAAAAACTAAACATAAACTAGACAACAATTTCTCTCGTTTAACTTATACAACTGGCAGCCACTGAACGTTTGTATGCCCCCGCAAAAAAAATGGATTCAGCTCACATGAGGTGTGTTGTTATTGTATCAGCTGATCGATGTTTGAAATAGCGTACTAAGTTATGAGGGGTTGTTCACACTAGTCATTTTATATGATGACTTATGACTTTATGACTACAGTGTGAATCCCCCAATTATTTGGCACAATTTACAATTTTCACTGATTTCGCCTGGCTGATTTTCAAAAAGCGACCTACGAGCAGATACACTTTTTGTTGTTGCACATAAATTATTTTCTCCGAAAAGCCAATACAAAAACAACTACTGTTTTTCGAAGTGACGTCATAAAATAAATTTGCAAATTTAGTTTTTTTTGTCTTGTATTTTGTATTTGTTGTTTTTGCCATTTAACTTGTAATTCTTTGGGTTTGTTACGTTTTTCCAAATGCTGCTTCGCTCGCTGCTGACACTCTGCTTCAATTTTATTTATAGTGGAGGAGATGGATGATGGGTGATAAAAATGTATGCCATTTAATTTTCATATCAAATATAATAAAAGTTCAGAATACGATGTGAACAAACATAAAAATGCTTAGAATTTAAATTGTCGATGTGTATTATTTAATTTAGTTGTTCCATTTTTTTGAAGATTAAATGACCTTCAAAACGTCAACAGTTTTGGATAGTGAAAAAGCAGACTTTTCGTTTAAAAGCAAAAACAAAGATTCTCATAATATATGAATTTTTTTCTTTTAAGTTTTTGTTATAGTTTTAAAACATATTTTTCGAATTGTTAAATGATATAGTAAAAATGAGTTGATAATTTGAAAAACATGCCCAGTAGCGACAGTGTAAATTATTTAAGATTTGAAAAAATTTATTTATTTTGCTTTATAATATTTTTTTTTGATTGGGAGGGGCATTATTACAACTTCACGTTAGTGAAAATTGAATTGAACTTGAACCTTAAGTGAGAGATAAGTTGAAGGCAGGTCCATCGTCTCTTGCAGGATAAGCATTTTACAGTTCTATAATTAAATGTGAATTTTACGAACCAAATTTCCCAGACAGTTAATTGTAGTTTTACCTACTTTTTGTAGTTTTTAACTTGTCACCAGGGAAATTGAAAGTTTTAAAAAAATCGGAAAGTTATTGGTTGCACCACAAATCGGGTTCTCATCAGATCTCCACTTCATAGGAAGCACCCCTTACTATTTCTGAGAGCCCGTCAGTATGTATGTGTGGGTTTGTGTGAGTGTAATAACTTTTGGCGTCCAGAACAATATTTTTAAACTTTAACCGATTCGAAGCGGTAGATTTCAAGACATCTCAAAAAAATCCGAGAAAATAAGCATTTTACGGTGTGTTTTTTGTTAGAATAACTTTTAAACGACTTCACCAATCGGGTGTTGTGATTTTAAAACCACTTCGATCACCATAACCGGGTCAAAATCGGTTAATATATTCTTCAAATAACGTGAAAGAAAAAAGTGCGAAAAAAGTGATTTTTTTAACTCTGGAATTATATAGCTGATCGACTCTATTATAGTAACCGGAAACTACATAATTTATGACATGGAAATCGGTTGATTTGAAACTTAAAATAATAGTTTTTAAAATCGAAGAACTCAAAAGCTTCGAATAGCAAAAAAACCAGGGTACGATAGTTTTGCGGTTGGATCAGCGGGAAGTTTCAGAGATGGGCCTTTAGGGTCAACCATTTTTCATAATTTTTTTGCCCACCTTTTCTAGAATGCTTAATGTGTAAAATATTTTCTGCCACTTAATGAATGAAATAAAAATATTTTGAAACTTTTAGTTGAACTTTTTATCTGTTTTTTGACAACGACTTTCCGCCACGCGCTATTTTTTCAACCACGACTCAAAAAGTCTAGTATTTTCTTAACAAAAACCCAAAGGAAAGTGATGCAATTTTTTCTATTCTTTTTTCATTCATTCTTCAAATAGTTTTACTTTTTTCTCATTATCATTTATGGTAACGTGCCATACACAATATTTCACACAATCATTGTCTGTCACTTTATGAAATTCCATTTAAACGTGCTGTACAATTTGTGACAGAAGATATGAATAACTGAGTGGTTCTTCGTTTCAATTTATGTTGTACATATTTTTAAAATTTATTTTACAAAAATTTTATTTTTTTGAGAAATTAAATGGACTGTCGAACTTATGCTTCCGTTTTATCACTAAATTTACGAGATTTGTGGTAATTTATTTTGTAATAAACTAATTGAATTTTATTACGGCCATTCAATTTAAGAATATATTCAAATAAAGATATTCCATGAAATTAATCTACAGAAAAAACAATAAATTTAGACTTGATATAAAGATTTTTCTGAATACAACTTTAAGGAATTATAAAAATATATACCATATTTACCCATTTCAAGCCAAGAATTTGGCGTTCAAGGACAACGAATAAGAGCTTGACAACTAATCACTGCGATGGCTAATAACAAGTGAAACGTTTTTCACATAAAATTCTTATTTTCCTCGAAGACAAAAATGCTAAAGTGAATCTCCTGTGAAGAATTTTTCCTTCCACCAGTTGTAAGAGACAGCGGGTTTGCGCGAAAAATTTTGTGTTAAAGAAGAAATTCTCAAATCTAAATTGTAATTAAAAAACAATTTTTATTGATTTAATTAATTTTAAAGTAACAAATTGGAAAATAAATAAGAAATGCTCTGAATTGAATACATTTACAGTCTGTTCCGTGATGTTGCACGATATTGATCTGACTCTGAATTACATTCTGAATTATTTCTAAATTTGCAATAAATATTGATTATTTATTGAATGCGTGCATAAGATATATACAGTTGATTCCCAACATATTTCTTTTCATGTCACTTATAAAGTTGCGTCAATTTTCATATAGAGATTTCCGTTTCAAAAAATTTTCGCAAATGTGTTTTCAAATCAAAAAGACATGGTATATATTTCAAAAGCTCAAGGGAGGAAAGTCAATATCAGTTTTACATATTCAACTTGTACAGCAAGGCAGGACAGACTTTTTCGAAAGCCGCTACACTTTCATCATGTGATAACAGTTTCTGTTTGTACAAATTTTATTACGAAAAAGGTTACGAGAACTGTTTCAAATCGAGCATAAAACACTTTTGTTAACTCCCTGTCCTGCAGTTTTTTTTTGCTTCTAATTCTTAAAATTTTGACGTGAATATTTTGGTGCATAAATAATTTATCGTTGGGTCAAAGTGAAAAGTCTATTTGTGTGAAAAAAAATGTAAATAACAAAAATATCAAATAATTGAATCTGTAAAATTTCTTTTTTAAATTAAAAAAATATATATATCGAAAAAATCATAAGAAATGTCAAATAATAACCTGCAGCTAACTTCGTGTTATAATGGCACGACAAGACGAGCTAAGCAGCACAAACAGATCTCTGAAAAAGTACCATTCATTCCCCTGTAAACCTGCTTAACCGGTAAGTGTTATTGCTACCCCGCCTTAACTTAATTATAGTTAATTTCAAATAATAAAAAATAAAACGATTTCCAATTAAATTAAAGTCACCAAAATAAAAAAAAACGTCTACGACTGATTATTTAGCATTTCACTAAATGACTTGATTACATGGGAGTGATGATTTTATTTGGTATCATGACACGAAACGTTTAATTAAATTGAAATGTGAATATTAAACAATTCGCCATAATGAGTTTTCACATAAAAAAAAGTTCCTGTCTTTTCTAATTCTAGTATAATTTGCCATAAGATTGATTTGCTTGAAATGAACAAAAACATTTCTCCCTGTCCCTTTTAATAGCTTCCTTCAATGAACTTTAACCTTTAAACGTGCGCATGTCTTCAACTATAAAGAAGCAAAAAAAAAATAGGCAGGGAATTTTAAAGTTTTAAGTTAAGTTTATGTGAATTGTATATTGTTGTTGTTGTAGCTGCTTGAAGCTCTTATCTATTATTTAGAAATTCTTAAAGAGCAACAAACGACAATATAAAATATTTGTACGATAAAAAAGTTTGATAATTAATTAACCCAATCATGTTACCAGATAAGATGATGCGTTGTAAATTTTTTTTACTAAGCGACCCTTGTGGCTAAAACAAAGAAGAACAAATAAAAAAGTATATAAATTGAGTATTAGCAAAATTAAATCAATGAACTTGTTACACTGTGCAGCAAAATTAAATTTTTTACAAAACAATAATATTGCGTAGACTGATTCTGGTAAAAAGCACAAAGAAAAATCACGGATAACGTAACTTTTACAATTTGTGTTTACAGGCAGTCCAGCCAAAAGTCCCCAGGCACTAAATTTTTAGGTATTTATAACGAACTTCCTTTTTACATTAACTCTTAGAGGTTACTCTTCATTTTTGTTCATAAGGTAACTCTTGGTTGAACGGACAAACAATGAAGTATTTTTTTATTTTTAGTAAAAATAATGGAAAACAAAAATAAATAAAATAAAAACTTGTTTTCTCTCTTAAAATTCGATACGAATTGGAGCCAAATAAAATAGTTATAATATATGATAAAAAGTAAATGAGCTGCGTGGATTCGACGAACTGTAACCATCCAGGGTTAAATTGAATTTTAATTAGTAGGTTAGAGATCGTAAGATAAGCTAAATAATTCCAAGAACAATTGATAAGTAATTGATTCTTTAAGTCAATTCATTATTAGAATGCTCAAGAAGGAGAAGTTTAACTCTCCCCAAAATAAAACTCAGATGAAGGGAAAAATAAATCATTAGAATCTGGTGAATTTTTCGTGTTGTGTGCTACAGTGTAATAAAGTTTGTGCTATTTTTTTTTTAGATCATCGAACCGACTAAAGGTTGTTTGAATTGAAATAGCAAATTTCGATTCAGGAATACTCGCACAATCTTTTTCACGACTGTAATTAACTTCTTATCAATATTTTTTTATACGCTTCTCTGGAAAGCCTGATTCATAAAAAATTATTTCGTGTTTATAAACTGCCTATAAGACAAGTTTGGTATAGAAAGTGGCCAGATAAGAAGCGTATGCATAAAATATTTTTTATGAATCAGGAAATCTTTTATGTTTACTATACAGGGTGGCCCGAAACCGTCGAAGGGGTTTCAGTTTCTTATAATAACTTTTATTTTAAATATCAATGGCTACCCGCCAGTGGTAGCCATTTTCTGCTCCACATTTTCGTGTCTTTTTTAAAACATTTTCCATAACTTTCCCCAAGATTTCAGGTCTTAATGTCGCTAATTTCGTCGCTTATATTATTTTATAGTTGATGGATGCTTCTGGACTTATCAATATAGACTTCTTCTTTTCAATGACGCCAAAAGCAACAGTTTGGAGCGACTAGAACCGGCAAAAGTAAAAAACGAATTAAAAACGCTGGTATTCAAAATAATTCGCTAATGAAAGCTGTCGCTTAAAAGAGTCGTTATGCCGCTGGCAGCATGCGGTGTGCTTCGATTCTGCTGGAACATCATATTAGCGAATGGGTTTCATGGCTGGTCTAGAAAAGTTTTTCTACGGAAATGACGTCACCATGTTCATAAAAACAAAAATTAAAAAACATGTCTTTTGCGATGAGTCACCGCCCTAAACAGTGTATTAAGTGGGCGTATTTGTCGCTTCTTGGATTTTCCTGCAGATTGGCCTATTAAGTGGAAATGGGCTGAGTCGTTGATCAAAATTAAAGTATGAATAAAATCACGATTATCTTCTTCTTTTTATGGAAAATAAACTGCATATTCAAATCGTTGCCGTTAATCTGTCGGTTTCTATTCTTGGACAAGCTGAATTGTGTGTGGAAACATTTTTATTATAGGCAAATTTCTCTTCAGCGACCCCCGCAAGATACAGAGCCGAGTCGAACGTCTTCTATTTGATGTTTCTATTAATCACTTGTTGTTGGTTAATATAACCAATTGTTCTTGGTTAATTGAAACAATTGTTGTTGGTTAATCCAACCAATTGTTGTAAGTTAATCTTATCAATTGTTAGTTAATCCAACTAATTCTTGTTGGTTAATCAAACCACGTTGATTTTGGTTAATTAAACCAAATCAACTTTGATATTTTTGTAAAAAATTTCACAAATACAATTCAGAAATAGGACTTATATATGACATATCACGTATAGTTAAATATGTCAGTGATGGCACTTAAAAACATATTTAACTTTGAGTTAAATATGTCACGACGTCAGCTCTTGCGTCAAACACATTTAAATCGGCATATTTATCTCCTCACACATCCCTTGTTTTCGGAAATTGCGCATTTTATCGACTCTGAAGGTCCAACCCTCACATTCAAATAACCATTCAACGATTTGGGCATTTGAAATTCCCCAAGTCTTCTTTACGAAATACTGGAAAAAATTTAAAACAAATATATACAGATATAATATATATATATATATATATATATATATATATATATTCAAATCGCTTCGGCTATTTCTGCCCACCCTGAATTTTGATTTCTTCAATTAAATCATGAGTACCTCGTGGTGGTTTAGTGCGAATTAACATCATTTTTGACATTCTGAGTGTATAGTTATTAATGCGCCTTAAACTATTTTGTGGTGCATTTTTAAGTATCTCACCCGCCACAATTACTGATACAACTTGAATTGTTTAAAAGGTATTTTTGTGTAGATGTGCGCAATATAAACAATTCTTAACATAAAATTTGTAAAAATAGCTTAAATTAGCTAAAGAATCATCAATGTAATCTGCCTGTTGTTCTTCAGTGTCCAATACAAATCTATAAACGTTAAAATTCTGTTTATAAATTTTTAATTGCTGTTAGAAATGGAACAACTGAAAATATGTTGTATTTTTAAATTTGGAATTTAAATATTTTAAATTGTTTTAACAAAAAATTTTAAGGTTTTCTTCAGATTATTTTTTAAAGTTCATGTGACAGTTTATACAAACGCATGCAAAATGGCCATTAAAAATACAACATCTACTCGCAAAATACTGTTACGTTTTTTTTTCAAATATTTAAAATTTATATATTTAAATAGTTTTTGAGTTCACTACAAGCTGGTCATTTAGCTATTTATCTAATTGTGTTCAATCGTTTTCAATTAACTTCAGTGGATAATAAATAGTTTTAAAGGAAGAACATGCTGTGAGATGATAAGCAGAGAGAGAGAGAGAGAGAGAGAGAGAGAGATAGACGCCAGGGTAATTTGAAAAATTTAACTTTATTTTTGCTGTTGTTTGAAAGTCTGAGATTATGAAAAATTGTTTATTGTGCATTTTTCCTTTTATAATACGAATACTTAGAGATTAAAAATAAATTGAAATGATTTAAGTAAATAAACAATCAGTTTTTATAGTATTTAAATATTTTCATATAAAATTTATATATGGACCCACAAAGTGCAGAGTCTATATAACGTTCAAGTGGAAATTTTGAAAAAGAAATAAACGATTGAAATGAATATTAAAGAAATAACTCGAACTAAAGATTTCTTCAAAAGCATCAAGTGAAAGTACCCTCATACAAATAAGTTGACAACAACTTTTTCTTTAGGAAGCTTCCCTGACTAATTCTGAGAGCCTGTCACTATGGCGACGTGTATGTTATTGTGTGTTCGTTTGACACATCTCAAAAACCTTAGAAAAAAGAAACAATTTTTCAGTGTTCACCGTAAATCGGATTAAAATCGGTTATTTGGTCGTGGGGTTTCGCGATTGTAAAAATTCGATAAAATTGATATATTTTTAAAAACTCCGAAATTTCTCCATTCTTTTCACCACGTGAGAATTGGTTGATTTGAAAATTAAAATGTTTTACCGCGAAGAGCCTAAAAGCGTAGAATAGCACAAAAACCAGGTTACGATGGCGGGAAGCTACAGGGATGGCTTTTAAAGTCAACCGTTTTTTTCCGTGTATTTTTTTTATTAATAAAAAAAAACTAAAAATGGATATATTTTGACAGGGACTTGCGGAGGTTTAAAAATATTTATCTGGCAAAAAAGTTTATAAACTTTAGCCGATCTTGAAACTTGTAAAGAATTTTTTTTTTTTTTTTAAGGCAGGACTAGTTCTCTGGGGAACTTTTCTCCCCTTAGTGCGGTTTTTTGTAGCTTTAACAGCCTATTGGCACAGGATATATTTCTGGCAAGTTCCATCTGCCTGATGGGTGCACTCATTAAAGTTTTACAGTATAAACTAAAAACATAATGGAGACATGAATAAATATTTAGCCACTCATTTGCTTCAATTTTGACACAGAAATTAAATAGAATGCAAACAAAATTACAAATTAAATAAAGTGCTTTTCAATTTACGTTAAGTTTTTACTTAATCATCATTCCAATTATTCATACTTGCGGATGAAAAAAAAATTATAACAACAACAATAACAATATAACAAAATACGAAGAAACCGAAGTAAAGGGATGGAGTAATAAAAACAAATTTATGTTAAACATGAAGTGAACTTTGTGTCTTCATAAAATATTGACACCAGCAATTAATTGTGTGCTCTCTGTCGTCGTCAAGAAATGTACTCAAATAAAAAAACAATAATAATAAAATTATAAAAACTACTCGTAGGTAAAATCTGGAATATCGCACTATGATCACGTATTTGCTCTGGTCACTCCGCAAACTTTGCTCGTTTTCATAATACCTGGCGAGAGTATTTCATGCTTGAGAAATTAGAGAGATTAAAAAATTAAACGCCAGTCACTTTCCAGTGAAAGAGATCAGTAGACAAAAGGCGCAAAAATTGAGGCGAACAATACCCTCTATATATTTATGAGATAATAAATACGTACGCACACAAATACGCGATGTACGAATAAATTTACATAATTAATTCCTACTTGTAATCCAATCCGCAGTGATTATAATTAATTCATGTTCGCATAATTATGGTGCCAAACTTGTAAATTGAGATAAGAAACGAAAAAAAATTAAATTACAAATTTGTGCTGACGTCGTAAAAACAGGCTCAAGTAAAATGTCTCATATAAAAGTGTCATAAAATTAATTTTCGAACCGCTGCAATTTTTGAATAAATCAAATGATTTCAACACGAAAAGTGGTGATTGATGGAGCCTTCGAATACTCGATATCGCTCGAAATTTTTATAGAAATTGTATTGAAATTTCGACAGATATCGAATGCGGCAATTTGGCTCCTGATCAAATATATAAATAGCGGGGGTTTTTTTTTAGAAAAAATCACGTTTTCCGAATATTTTTTCGTTTACGATATCTCACCAATGGATTAACGCTGATCGACGTGGTTTATAATATCAAAAGAGCTGATTGGTTTAAGCAATTGATCGGCGAAGCCGTTTAAAAATTATTGTGAAAAAAAAAGATTTCGAAAAATTCCTTTTTTTCTAAGTTCTTTTTAAAATGTCTTGAAATCTATCGCTTCAAATCGGTCCAAAGTCACAGTAACACTCTTCTGAATGCCACCATTTTGGGTTGATTCGGTTGAGCCGCTTAAAAGTTATACACGCAAATGCACACGTTCACATAAACATTCCGACAAATTGGCAGGCTCTCAGAATTTATCCTGGAAGTTTCCCATGACCTTAAACGTAGAGATTTTGAAAATTTTAAATTTTTCTCAAGGGAAATTAGAAAATAAAAAGACATGAAAGAGCCGCCGATACCGATACATACAAAATCCGAATTGCCGTCGATATATCGGTGTCGGTTAAATCCCTGCTCTATCATACGACGCGAGAGAAATTGTTTTCCCTTTGCAATTTAAATAGCATAAGAATTGCAAAAAAAAAAAGAATCAACTCGATTAAAATTAAAAATTGAAGTGATTTCCCTCATATTTCCTTTGAGATAAATAAAAGTGTATCTATTCAGTTGCCCACACTTTTACATGGGCATTTGTAAATCAACAAATTGGACCCAGCAACTGTTCAACACCTGTGGCATCGCTTTTTGGGGCAAACGATTTGGTCGTGAGCTGAAATTGTCTTTTTAAGTGCTTCAATGAACATAATTTGAAAGCAGGTAATAGAAGGAAAACTATTTTATAAGACACACACACACACACTTTTACACAGTCATGACGGTGTTTAATCCGATTTATTTTTTATTTTTTATTAAGCAATTTAAACTTACTTGTCATTAGGAAACAATTATTTAGCAGCTGCCTCTAATAGAGAGGAAATACGAAATTTTGCTTTGATTGTTGTTGTTTGTTGGCTTGACATTGAAAAGATGCTTTTGTTGTAATTTTCGGTACACTTTTTGTCTTTCACTTATTTCTTTTGACACAGTGGATTATTTATTTATTTTTAAACGAAATATTGCATTAGTTTTTTGTTTGGAAAGACTTTCACAGAAATATAAATAAAAACGTTGAAATTTTTACAAACAACAATTGCAAATTGACTGAAAATTGCGTGCCTGATTTCTCTTTAATGGGAGTTTCTTGAATTTTTCTTAAATTTTCACCTACAAAATATTTTTAGCTTTTTTTTATTTTTGCTTTAATGAAAAAAACTTATTCAAAGAGAACAGGCTTTCATTTTGATTTTTAATAATACCTTTTTTTTTTGTAAACTTCTTGTGATTTATCTTCTCAATGCTAAAAATTAATGGCGAAATAGAAAAAATATTTTCTGCAAATTTTTTTCTTTTGCATTTCTACACTGACACCCGTCTGTATCAGATTTTCTTTCGCTTGCGTATATTTCAAAGTCTGCGTGCTCTCCCGAACCCAGCAGCTGGCTGACTGACGGACTGACTGTTTACAACCGTGGAAGTAGTTGATTCCAAACGATACCAACAAATGAAAATCCATTTCAGCTCCACAAAATTACACAAATTTAGTTTGGCTAATAATGAGAAGCAAATCTTATCTCCGCGGTGTTGCCGTTTTCGAAAATTTGTATGAAAGCGTTGTTAAGTGATGTTGAATGTGGGGACAACGCAAAAGCTGTTGTATCTATTCAAATAAAAAAGTGAAAGTGTTGTGGGGATTTGGAAGATTAAAAAAAATCTAAAGTTCGAAATTAATAATATTGTAAATTAATGAAAGAAATACATATTTTGACACACAGCGCTTATAACAGATCGCTATTTTTATTAAATAGCACAAATTAGAATTTAAACAAGTTTAATACACTGCGGCTAGGGATGTCAATATGCTGGAGATTCAGTGAATGTCAAGTTTTGAAATAATATTCGCGAATACGAATATTAAATACGAAACTGAAAAGCATATAATTGGGGTTTCGTTAAGTTTCAGTTAATTGCGGTTTGAAGACTTTTGCTGCCTCGGTTTACATACTTGTACCTATATACATGCATACACAAATACATGCATACATATATATGTATATTATATCAGTCATACAATAAATGAACTTTTGTTTATGTATTAATTCCTAGATAATCTCAACTATAGTTTTATTCACATAAATTACTTTGTAGTGGCAACACCGCATCTCTATAATGTTGCTCTCTTTGTTCTCTCACTAACAATGCTGCTCAGTGTTGCCATAATTTTCTGCAAAATTTACCAAATCTTAGTGAAAAAAATCCACATACAAAAATATTAAAAAAAACTCAAAAGAAAAATTTAAGAAAACAAAAATAAAAACACGTAACAAAAAATGCGCGATAAAAATTGATGCCTTAAAACACACAAACAAAGGCAAGAACTTATAAATTGTATATAACGAGCCATAAACGCCAAAACTTAAGGATATGGAAGCAGTTCTTCGACGAGAATGGATTATTCATTATAGTTTTGCCATCTGTCAAAGAATTTGAGTCAAGTGCTGTTTCAGAAATACGGCAAAAACGATTTTCTCTTCTAATTTTCAGTTTGTTTGAACATTCTCGCAACCGCAAGCTGAAATTATCTCTTTCCAGTAGGCAGAACTGTTGCTAAAAATTGCAAGGATATAAATGAAAAAGTTAAAGAGCAAGCTGATAATGAAAAAAACATTAATAAATTAACAAGAATATCATTAAATACTTTAAGCGCCATAGACACTCATTGTCTTCAATGAAGTTTTTTTAATTATTATTAATTATTTTTAATTAATTATGAATTTTTTAAATTATTAATTTTTATTATTACATATTACAGGCCACTACAATCCCCTATTTCAAGTTAAGTCAAGGATTATATTATTATTATTAAGCTTTTTTTTGAGGTTATGTGATAATTAATTTTGAAAAATGTTATTATCAAATACATTAAAAGATCGTTAAATACGTGAAAAAATCATTTTATAGCGCAGCTGTTTTCTACGCGTAGTATAATTAATTTTGTTTATTAAAAAAAAAAATTATTTAATAATTTTATTAATATTTTTAGTTGATTCGTTCAAAAAGGTGTAGTAAAATAGCACAATATCATATTCCGTATGTATGTTATTCTCATAATAATATAATTATAATACGACTAAAATTAATTACATTCAATAATTCATTTGACTTTTAACTAAAATTTCTCTTTGCAGGTCTGGTGACATCGAACATATGTCAGCTCTGTTCATATTAATTTATTTATAATCGTAAGTATTCACTATATACACATATAAATCTATGAAGAAACAATATATAGTTGTTTATTGCGTTCGTGAGAAAATATACCCTATTTTGGTAAAATCAAATAACTACAACGGCAACGCTGATTGTACAGAAACTATTAAATAAAATTGTGGATACAAACTTCCAGCAAAGACTCTATAATATTATATATTATATTATATATTATATTATATATTATATTATATATTATATTATATATTATATTATATATTATATTATATATTATATTATATATTATATAATATATATTATATAATATATATTATATTATATATTATAGTCTTTGCTTCCAGGCTGCTAAAATATTTGAGTTTAGTGGACTCTGTGCGTGGTATGTGTCTGAGATGAACCGTTTAGTCGAGACAAATATTGTCTCTCTGTAGATAAATATTGTAGCTGGTTGTTGTTTTTCTTTTTGTTCCCAGATGACGCTAGTAAATTATTCTCTAGCCTGTGGAAAGTTTTGGTATATTGTCGATTTATCTGTTTTAAATTAATTTTTATTATTAAAGAACCTCTAAATAGGTGTAGATATAAATTATCGGAAATATAGTTGGTCTATGTTTTTTTCTATTTATAAATTATTTGAGTTTCTGTCAGGGCTTCCATCATGATACGGTGCTGCAATTTTATTAATTGCTCAGGATTTTTACTAAACTGATGTTTAATATTTCCTTAGGTCGCCTTTAGACTGGCACTGTTGAGTGGTTGCAAATATTGCAGAAGTAGTGGGCTCAATAGTGTGTACCTTTTGGTAATGGCCGCATTCATAAAGAATATTTTATGCTTCTAAATTGATTATAGGACCGATGTTCTATATGATATTTGTCTTATAAGCAGCTTATAAACATAAAATATTTTTTGTGAATAAGGCCTTAAGTATTTTGCTTTTACTTGTTACTGAAACATTTTTTATTCTATTATTTAAGTTAGTGGAAATTTGACTTGATGTAGTAGAAATCTGTTTCAAAATACTTGTGCGTGTGTTAACAAGGAATTAAATATATGGAATGAGTTCAGAGTGCCCAGCACAAAATTACTGACTGCAAAGTAGTCTAATTTGCTTTGATTAGTACAAATTAATGAAAAATATATTTTGCTTATAAACTCCTTATATGATAAGATTCTTAAAAAAATTGGTCAGATAAGCAGTTTGTAATCACTAACCCCCATATTCATAAAAATTATAAGGGAGTTATAAGAGTGTAATATATCAAATTTCAAATAAAATTTTGTTTTATTACGCTGTTATTAGACTCTCATAATTATTATGAATAAGGGGGTAAAAATTTTGTTTATAAAATAATATACGAAGTGGAGATGTAAATATTATATCATTCGATATGTTTCTATTTAATTTTATTTAAAGTTTGCTTAAGTCTTGTCGAACGAAATTAGTTTGTTGTGTCGTTTATTTAGGTTTTTAAATTGTTGCGGTCACGTTTTTGCACTGCACTGTTAACCGCCAGGAAACAAGTTCAATTTCGCATAACCAACAAACTTGTTTCTAACTAATTTTTCACAAAAGTTAGCGGCTCCTAAACATAGAGAAAACAAAGTACACTTTAGGAGTTTAAAATGTAAATAAAACGCCACATGCCAAATTAAACGTCTAAGCAGAAAAGTTTTTATTGTTAAAAAAAACTATTCATAAAAAGAGTTATAACAAATTTTTTTTTGATAAAACTTAAATCTGCCTTAAAGTTTATTTACACAAGTTTAAAAGTTAATAGCGGACAAAGAGGATTAATTTAAGGTTAATTATAATTAAAAATTATTAAACAAATAAGTAATTTTTATTGGTTTTATTATAAAATTATTAATAATTAAGACTCTCATCCACTCGCTTACAAATAACTAGAAAATAATATACATCGAAAAATTGTTAGAAGTTTTATCTTAATTAAATACAACACACATTTTCAAACACTCTTCCATTCATACCCACACTACGGCAGAAAGATTCTTATCGAATATAAAAAAGATAAAAAATATTGAATACATTTTTATTACTTAACTAATAAAGAAATTTTACTTTATTGGTCTTACAAAAAACTTTTAAAAATTAATTTTTCAAGTTTCATTTTGATTATTTCTTGAATGTGTTTTATATTTAAAGTTATTTATTCTTTGAAAATAAGTTAGGATTTTAGTTAATATTGTTTGTATCATCTCTATAGTATAGCAAACATTGTTTAGCACTTTAATGTTTCATATAATTCTCAACAGGTTTATTAAAAATATCTATTAAATAATTGCATTATTTTAATTTAACAATTCATAAATTATTTTAATAGTTTTAGTCGTTCGTTTTTATGGCAATAATTATGATATAAACAAAAATCGTTTCTTGCTTTATTTTATATTATTTAATATTTTTGGTGACTAGGAGCCGTTAGTTTGTTAAAAAAAATATTTATAAATATTCAAATCAAACACGAGAACTTTATTTAGCAGCAGGACGCATTGAAAATTTGCAGACCCTAAACAGAAACTCTTTTTATAAAAGTGTTAAATTTTTGTCTATCGTTATTTTGTTACATCCTTCTGGTCCTTGATAATGTCCTTGTATTTCCCAAATTTCTTTTTACAACTACACTGTTAATAAAGGCAATTTACCAGAGAAACTCTTGGAGTGTTCTCTTTAAGTTGAAAGCACTTGTCAATGGCTGGCGTAGCGCTTACAGATGCTCATCGGCGTGGTAGCCGTTACGCAAAGGTTGGCGTTCCATTGAATGGTCGGTGGGACGATTGCGGTTGAAGAAACCACACTGTCAAAAAGAAACAAATTTATAATAAAAAATTAAAAAAAGAAAATAAAATAATGAATTATGAATGCAAAAAGCGTGTGTATGTTTGCTTACTTTGTAAAGCAGGAATATCAGTAGCAGCAGAATCAGAGCACCGGCACATGCTGCCAGCACAACGACCCACAATGGCACCACGTCGGGCACTGGTGTGGGCTCTGGTACGGCCTTGTAGAAGATTTCATGTGATCGTATAATATCGTCTTTGGGCTCGCCAATATATGGCAATTTCGTGACATGTGACACAGCCATAGTGGAAACATTAAGTGGAACACTGCCAGCCAATTTTTCCATGGTCTTCGCTACCATGCGTGTCCGTATAGCAATCCAAACTCCATCATCTTTACCCAAGTTGCGAGCTACACAGCGTAACGTTTCGCATTTGGCGGCCTTGCAAGGTGAATTCAAATCGATTTGTGTTGGTTCAGCAGTTTCGGATTCACCACGACGGACTCTTCGATGTGGTTGGAAAGACGAAGAGGAGTGTGACCATTTTTGTGATGTCTGCTGACCGAGTTGACTGTTGTAATCTTCATCATAATAATCCTCGTTTTCGAGACCAAAATAGGGTTTGTTGCTACCTCCAAAGCTGGAGGGGGATGAGGAAGCTGTTTGATGATAGTTTGCATTAGACTGCTGGGGTGTGCCGCTGGAATAGGTCTGATGATAAGTGTAGCTACCGGCTTGTGGTTGGCCTTGAGTGCGTAAGTGTTGTTCTAAGTTATTGCGATTAATGGTACCTAAATCCAAAGGGCCGGTACGAAAACCAGTTTGCGGCTGGGTGTGAGTGCGTAGTTCCTGTTCCACGTTACCACGGTTAAGGTTGCCTAAATCGAATGTGCCAGTATGGAATCCATGGCCTCCGACAGCAGCCTTTTCAAAAGTGACATCGCCACCAGCAAAATCATTGTAACTGGTAGAACCGCCAACAGGATGTTGCTGTTGTTGATGATGTTGCTGCTGTGACGGTCTGTAGGAACCACCTGCTGAAGAAGAAGAGGAGTATTGCACTTTTTGTGGAGTTCCAGATGACACAGAGGTTCTTTGATATTGTGCACCGCCCTGTGGATCAGCCATTTGTATATGAGCTCCTGCATCGTGGGCTCCCATTTGAGATTGACCCTGAGATGATTCTAGTTGGAATTGTTGACGTCTGGCATCTGCACCAGCTTGTTGAGACTGACCCTGTGCAAATTGTTGTTGGAAGTGCTGCTGCCTGGCATCTCCGGCAGTTTGATGAGATTGACCCTGAGCCAATCCTTGCTGGAATTGCTGATGTCTGGCAGCTTCACCAGCTTGTTGATAATTGGCTGAGGCTTGTGGGTAGCGATGATAGGTTCTGGCTGCACCATCGAAATTAGTGACGTATTCCGTGCTACTCTCCACCACATGGGGTTGACCCCGTTCATCGTAATAAACTGAACTGTTTCTTGTTTGGACAACTACTGAGGGACCACTTCCCGTGTCAGTGGAGTTCCACGACCAAGCCCAACTGCCACCAGAACCTCCTTGAGTATTAGCTTGTGCGGCGGCATTAGCACGCTGTGAGTGCACAAATGAAGCATCACCCGAAGCAGCCTGTTCATCTTCCTTTTCCAAACGCCTCTTTTCTTCACTGCTTAATTGTCGTCCTCCGCCAATAGATACCACGTTGGCTCCACCTTGATTCTCACCACGTGATTTTTCGATATGAACTCCACTGTTGTGGCCAAAACTAGAGCCTGCACTTTCATACACGCCATGTGTCCTGATAACAGCGCCTCTCTCTTCCAAATACGACTTTCGCACCAGATTTTGGTCCAATTGCAAATTCAAAGCATTAACATTGACATGAGGATCGCATTGGATGTTTCCATGGGTTTCTGGTTGATTGGTCATATACATGAGATAATCACCAGCAGCTGTTTGATACGGATAATGTATAAATACGATGGCCTCGTCGATGGTTGAGGGACCCTTGTTGAAGATGTTGTATAAATGAACAACTTGAGGACCCAAGTCCTCCTCTTTGGTGGCATTTTCTATGGTCTGGTAATCAGAGGCTTTGTACAAGGCGAAATCCGGCACTGAAGTACCATCGATTGCCAAGTCAGTTTCCACCCAAATGCTGATGCTCTTACGTATGATGTTGTCAAAATGGGAACCAGGTTTCTCAACGTTGGTGGAATTGGCTTCCATTAGGAAGTCATAACTGGGGGCCATGCCAACTTTGTGCGAAGGCAACATAACGACTTTAAAGTTCGCCACCTTTTTAGACTGCAAAGGATTGCCGATGTCACATTTCAATGTATAATTGTTGGCCTCGGAAGGAGCAGTACAGGTTATAGGAGTGTCAGTTTTATCACCGATCTGTTGAATTTTCTTAAAATCCAGATCTTTAGGCATGACCATGTAGAAGGCAGCCTCAAAAGCATCCTCATTCATGTTGGAAATTAAAACTTCAATGGAAAGCGGTTCTCGGGAACCTAGCAGATATTTGTCGACAGTCCTGGAATGATAAAAAGAATTATGAATTAGTTTTTTGCTGCAGCAAATTTAAATTTTGAAATAATTACTTAATTTCTAATCTAAGATCGGGCTCGCAGATATTATCAGCGCCACAATTCTTCTGTATGTTGATGGCATCTCTTTGAACTATTTCGCGATTTTGATCGATTACTGGCTCCAAAGTATCCCGTTTGCGCCTCACCGTATTGGCTGCTCTTCTGCTGGAACGCAAATTGTAGCGTGATTCCACCTCCAAAGGCGTCAATTTATCCTGGACATTATCTATTAAATAAACGGTCTCGTTGCGGCAAACCGTCTCGCCAAGAGCCAAAGTCATTGTAAGATTGCGTATGTTGCGGCCTTCGTCTTGTAAGAAAAACATGCGGGGATTTTTTGGCTTCTTGGCATCCAATACCCAGGAAACGTCAAACTCCAAAAAATTTGGCAAATACTGTCCGGTGTAACTCCAGCAGGTGGTAATATCGGTACAAGCCACTCGCTTGCCATCACGTACAGTCTGGCAATGCTTCTCCTCAATGTTAATGAGTTTCGATGGACTGGCGAACGAAGTCATGGCGTTGACGGCAGCAACAGGGCGAGATTTGAAAATGAACACTTGATCGGAGGCATAAGCACCAACAGCTAAGTCTGGATAAGTGTTGCCATCCATGTCTAAACCACCCGAGAGTGCAAAGCCAAAGGTACGCGGATAAGGAGCACCTTCCACAATATCTTCGGATTTAATGATTTGAGATGGTTTTGACAAAGGCCCATTGGCCGAGCCATGGAAAACATATACGACTCCACGGCCAAATGGGCCGTCATAAGGGGCACCGACAGCAAAGTCGCCGTAACCATCAAGATTAATGTCACCCAAAGTGGTTAAAGATAAACCAAAACGGCCCTTCGTGTTGAAACCATCTCTGATATGTTCAGTAGACCAACGTGTAGCCTTAAATTATTAAAAAGAAAAAACATGAACAACTTTCGCAAACGCCAACGATTAAGAGCATCATCCAACTTACGCCATTTGTACTCGTCTGCAAGAGTATATAAACACGGCCCACATCATATTTACCCTCAGCATTACCCGGCTCACTATACATGGGAGCACCAATAATTAAATCATCCAATCCATTTCCGTCCACATCGGAAGTAGTCATGGCATAACCAAAATATTCACCAATTTGACGACCCGTTATATTAAATATATTCACCATATTCCATTTGTTCACCACAATCTTGCCCAATAAACCTGCACCTCTGGGCATGCCAATTGCAATATCTTCCACACGATCACCATTGAAGTCACCGGTGATCATTGAGTAGCCCAAATACGAATCATCATCAGATGAGCTACTTTCGGCAGTAGAGTAGACTTGATTTTCGGGCCTGGTAACATCGTACGAATACGTTTGCCCTAAATGCATACAAATAAAGTTAATTGCATAAAAATCTTTTTATTGAATGGGAACAAAAAAAATTATGTTCGATTAGTTATTTTTAATAATTCTGTTTAATTAAGTGCCACAACCAATGCGCCACCAGCTACAACAACAAACACAAAAAGCAAAACAAGCCATTAACGCTCACATGCATCATGAATATGTCAAGTGTTTTTATTAGCCACCTGCTTACAACATGCAACGCTTATGACCAAATACGCTTTAATGTAGACATGCTTAATACTGTTTTTTTGAATGCGGGATGGATGAGGGATTTGCGATATTTAATAAATTATTATCCTATTTTAATTTTAGATTTTGTATGTTAAAACCTTAAGAATTGTCTTGAAAAACCACTCGAAAAGTGTATTTCGAAAGGCACATACGACGCCAAAAGCATTTTTTTATATTAGAAATTTTTTTCAAGATTTTAATTAATTTGAAATTTTTGAAAAAATAGCTTCTAACAGAAGAATTTTTCGACAAAAGAAAATGTTGGAAAATTGGTTTTTGGAAAAAGTACTTTTAGTAAAAGTACCAAATAAAAATACCTTCTAAAAAAGCTGTTCTGTTCTGTTAAAAAATTATATATTGTAAAAGTACATATTTTAAAAAGTTCTTATGAAGAAAGTACTAGTTGAAATTGTTTTGCTGGATAAAAGTACTTCTAGAGAAAAGATTCTTTTAAGGAAACCTTCTTTTGAGAAAGTACGCATTGAGTAAATAACCTACCAAATAAAAATACTCGTTAATAAGATGCTTTTGCAGAAGGCTCTTTTAAAAAAATTACATTTTATAAAAAGTACTAATGAAGAAAGTACCTTTAGAAGAAAGTACCTGTTGAATTCTGTTTTGAAAGAATTACTTTTCGAAAAAGGTACCAATTACAAATACCTCCTAGAAAAGATTATGACAAAAACTTCTTTTAATAAAGTACTTTTTAATAAGTAACTTTTTGAAAATATTATTTTATAAAAATTTTTTTTTTGCAGAAATTAGCCGATAAAAAATTATCTGCTTCGAAAAATTTCTTATGGGAAGTAAGTTCTCAAAATTGTCTTATGTAAAAGTACCTTATGAAAATGTACTTATTCTTAATACGAGATTTGTAAGAAGTTTCGAAAAAGTACTTTAGAAAGTTGGCAAAATGTGCTTTTGCCGTTATTTTTGAAAAAAATGTCTTCTTGAAAAAGTCCCACTTCCGAAAACTTCGTTGATAAAGCCTGTTGAAAATTCAGTTCAAGAAGTACTTTGTAAAAAGTATCTTTTAAATAGAGTACTTTTTGGAAAAAAAGTATCTTGCGAAATAAAGTTACATTATATTAAAAAATGCATTTGGAAAAATATATGTTTTGGAAAACAATTATATTGAAAATGCGGCCTCTAAAAGTAGAGCAGTTTTTAAAAAAAGTATCATTGAAAAAAAATAATTTCTCATAAAAATATTTTTTGAAAACGAACTTCTTCAAAATGAATATTTAAAAATTTTGTTACTTTTATTCCATAAATATTTGTTAGCACCACTTTAAGACAACAAAAAAAATTTAAATAAAAAAAAAACAGTTGCGTACTCTTTTTTTCAGCAATTGACAGCCTCCCGCTATTTTCTACGCCTTAAGGAATAGTAACAGGCTGTCGGCAATGGTCAATTGTTATCCGCAAGGACTACGTGATGTCATATTTATGATGTTGTCTTAAAGTGATGCCAGCAAGTAGTTACAGAATTAACCTCACAACAATGAAAGTACAAAAAAGTACTTTTGAAAATTTAAAATGTACTTTTAGTACATATTGTTCTTTATGAATACGGCAGTGTGATATATTTATAAAAAGTATCTTTTGCAAGAGTACCTTCTCAAGACATCATCTTTCATATGACAGTGCCAAACAGGAATTGTTAATAATTTATTATTTCAAATGAGAAAAAATATTTTGAAGCAAGAGGATAAGGAGTGGAGACGGATGGATGAAAGTGCTTTGAAAATTATGTTTAAATGTGTGTCGTCGTTATATATTGAATTTTAAAATGGAACCACTGACCAAAAAACATAAACAAAATGGTGATTTAAATGATCATTTTGATGCCATGGAGGGATAATGAAGATGATCGTACCATTCCAATGATGTTTTCGTATCCTGGATACTTTTTTTGGGACTCCGTTTAAAATGCATGTAGGAAAAACAAAAAGATCTTAAGCTTAAAAGAGAATAATAATGCTGCTGAGCCTCAGCGCAGGCGTACATAAAAATACAAGTAGAAAAGTTCGATTTATGATCGTGACGTATTTTGGTTGAACATAAATACCACTGAAATCATGTCACAAACAGGGTCAGTACAATGCAACGATTCTTGTTGGTTTTGCAAAAGAAAGAAATTAATAAATAAATAAAGCGCTTAATATAAATGATATAATAAATAATTCCAGTTGGAAATTGTGTGAAAAAAGCACCAGATTCGATTTAGAGAAGAAAAGAGAAAAAAACAAAACTAAACAAAAAAGCATTAAAATTAGATTTACAAAAAGAAATTAATAAGTATTTTAAATTTAATTTAACTAAAGCTGCTTGTATTATTATTATTTTTTGTAATGGGGTCAATAGTAATTGAATTTTGATGGTAAATATAATTAAGAATGTACAATATGATTTTAATTTTTATTTGATAACGTTTTAATATGCAGTTGATTTAATAAATTAGCGTTTATTTTGTTTAAATATCTGTTTGTTTTTTTATTCTGAACAAGATTGTTTTGTTTTGCTGATTTAAACGTGGTTGATTTCATTACCTCCGGTACCGAAAGGCTGGTAAAATGGCGGCTTATAGGGAAACGTTGCATCTGGCGATACGGAGTAGGCTTGTCCTTTAGTTTTTGGCAAATTTTATTAAGATTTCAAATTTATTTTGAAGACAATTAACACACAGCATTCATATTTGTTTTTGTATTTGGAAATTAATTTTAAATATTAACAAATTTTGACAGTTATGCGTGAATTTATTTGAGTTTTTTGTTTTTGTAGTTTTGTTTTGTAGTTATTTATTGTGTGGGAAAGTGCACAGTGGGTAGAGAGACACGAGCAGAAAACAAGAAAGAAATATTTAAATTTTAATTAATATTTAAAGGACATATTTGAAAGAGCAGTAAAATAATTAAAACTAAATTTGTAACAGCACTACTTAAACGATAAATAATCCATAAATAATATTTGCAACTGTTGTAACGATTGTATGTTGTAAAGTTTTACAAGACTTATGAGATTATTGTTGGTACTCTCTATAACGAAAAATGGTTGTTCTTAAAAAATTAAAACTTTTATAAAATCAAAGTCATACAAACATCACAGCAGTTGGCACAGTCTTGAGTTTGATTTTTAGACAAAAATACTGAAGAATAAATATTTTAATAACTTAAATGATAATGACAGCGACGACTCCACAGTTATTCAATATGTTATCAATCTATTACTTAACTACATTTTATTAATTAATATTAAACTTATAAATAATTAATTATAAAAAAAGTTTATGCCACGGCGGTTTTGGTAGAAATCGAGTCTTTGAAAAATTGAATAGGTTTCTTTGCTTAACTTTTCACATCCTTTTGGGGAATCTGAAAAACTTCTTCGACTAAGTGGGGATCAGATATTTCAAATTCAATAAGCAAAATAGTTGCTATTCCGAGAAATATTTTCTATGGGAAGCCTATGATTGGGTTGTTATTTTTACACAACTAAGGAAATTTTTAAGGCCTTATAAGCTGCTTATAACAAAAATAGTAGGTAGAAAATTTGTCTTATAAGCAGCTTATAAACATGAAATATTTTATAAAGAAAATCTGTCTTATAGGCAGCTTATAAACATGATATATTTTATATAGAATGTATGTTTTATAAGCTGCTTATAAACATGAAATAATTTATAAAGAAAATTTGTCTAATAAGCAGCCTATAAATACGATACATTTTACATAGAAAATCTGTCTTATAAGCAGCTTATAAACATGGTATATTTTATATAGAAAATCTGTCTTATAAGCAGCTCATAAACATGAAATATTTTATATAGAATATTTGTCTTATATGCAGCTTATAAACATGAAATATTTTATATAGAATGTATGTCTTATAAGCCGCTTATAAACATGAAATAATTTATATAGAAAATTTGTCTAATAAGCAGCCTATAAATACGATACATTTTACATAGAAAATCTGTCTTATAAGCAGCTTATAAACGTGGTATATTTTATATAGAAAATCTGTCTTATAAGCAGCTCATAAACATGAAATATTTTATATAGAATATTTGTCTTATATGCAGCTTATAAACATGAAATATTTTATATAGAATGTATGTCTTATAAGCTGCTTATAAACATGAAATAATTTATATAGAAAATTTGTCTAATAAGCAGCCTATAAATACGATACATTTTACATAGAAAATCTGTCTTATAAGCAGCTTATAAACATGAAATATTTTATAAAGAAAATCTGTCTTATAGGCAGCTTATAAACATGATATATTTTATATAGAAAATCTGTCTTATAAGCAGCTCATAAACATGAAATATTTTATATAGAATATTTGTCTTATATGCAGCTTATAAACATGATATATTTTATATAGAAAATCTGTCTTATAAGCAGCTTATAAACATGGTATATTTTATATAGAAAATCTGTCTTATAAGCAGCTTATAAACATGATATATTTTATAAGGAAAATCTGTCTTATAAGCAGCTTATAAACATGATATATTTTATATTATACGCAGCTTATAAACATGATATATCTTATATAGAAAATCTGTCTTATAAGCAGCTTATAAACATGATATATTTTATATAGAAAATCTGTCTTATATGCAACTTATAAACATGATACATTTTATATAGAAAATCTGTCTTATAAGCAGCTTATAAACATGATATATTTTATATAGAAAATCTTCTTATAAGCAGCTTATAAACATGATATATTTTATATAGAAAATCTATCTTATAAGCAGCTTATAAACATGATATATTTTATATAGAAAATCTGCCTTATAAGCAGCTTATAAACATGATATATTTTATATAGAAAATCTGTCTTATAAGCAGCTTATAAACATGATATATTTTATATAGAAAATCTGTCTTATAAGCAGCTTATAAACATGATATATTTTATATAGAAAATCTGTCTTATAAGCAGCTTATAAACATGATATATTTTATATAGAAAATCTGTCTTATAAAAGCGCTTATAAACATGATATATTTTATATAGAAAATCTGTCTTATAAGCAGCTTATAAACATGATATATTTTATATAGAAAATTTGTCTTATAAGCAGCTTATAAACATGATATATTTTATATAGAAAATCTGTCTTATAAGCAGCTTATAAACATGATATATTTTATATAGAAAATTTGTCTTATAAGCAGCTTATAAACATGATATATTTTATATAGAAAATCTGTCTTATAAAAGCGCTTATAAACATGATATATTTTATATAGAAAATCTGTCTTATAAGCAGCTTATAAACATGATATATTTTATATAGAAAATCTGTCTTATAAAAGCGCTTATAAACATGATATATTTTATATAGAAAATCTGTCTTATAAGCAGCTTATAAACATGATATATTTTATATAGAAAATCTGTCTTATAAGCAGCTTATAAACATGATATATTTTATATAGAAAATCTGTCTTATAAGCAGCTTATAAACATGATATATTTTATATAGAAAATCTGTCTTATAAGCAGCTTATAAATATGATATATTTTATATAGAAAATCTGTCTTATAAAAGCGCTTATAAACATGATATATTTTATATAGAAAATCTGTCTTATAAGCAGCTTATAAACATGATATATTTTATATAGAAAATCTGTCTTATAAGCAGCTTATAAACACGATATATTTTATATAGAAAATCTGTCTTATAAGCAGCTTATAAACATGATATATTTTATATAGAAAATCTGTCTTATAAGCTGCTCATAAACATGAAATATTTTATATAGAGTACTTATCTTATATGCAGCTTATAAACATGAAATAATTTATAAAGAAAATCTGTCTTATAAGCAGTTTATAAACATGAAAATTTGTGTTATAAGCAGCTTGTTAGCACGATATAATATTTTTAAATAAGACTTATATATTATTTAAAATAAATAAAAAAAGAATACTCGTTTTTACTGGGAAAATCGGTACTTTTACAAGGAGGGAGAAACGATTAACCTCTAAACGCACTACTGGCAGAATCGCATGAATACTATTTCAAAATATAAGTAAATATATGTGATTTTATTTTTATTGAACATTTTTATTTTGCTATATTAATATTTATATAGGCTAATTGTTCTAACTTAGTTAAAATCTCAGAAAGACACGATTATAAATATTCCTAGGCAGAAAGGAAGTCAACATCAGTTTTATTCAACTTACACAGCAGAGCAGGACAGCTGTTTTCGAAAGTCGCTACACTTTCATCTTCAGTGCTCATGAGTATATTGTGTTTATCACCACTGTTTAGGTGGCTTAGTTGAATGTGATAACAGTTTTCTATTTACACAAATTTTACTGTGAAAAAGAATCCGAGAAGTGTATCAACCTGATGTTAACACTTGTGTGTTATGATCCTGTGTTACCATTTGATTATTTTCTTCATGTCCCATTTTTCTGAATTTTTTGTTCCATTATACATTAAGTCAAACTTTTATGGTTTGAATTTTATACTCAAGTATATGTGAACGAATATTAAGTATATGTGAGACATGAAGAAAATAATCAAATGGTAACACAGGTATCATAACACACAAGTGTTAACATCAGGTTGATACAGTTCTCGGATTGTTTTTCACAATAAAATTTGTGTAAATAGAAAACTGTTATCACATTCAACTAAGCCACCTAAACAGGGTGATAAACACAATATACTCATGAGCACTGAAGATGAAAGTGTAGCGACTTTCGAAAACAGCTGTCCTGCTCTGCTGTGTAAGTTGAATAAAACTGATGTTGACTTCCTTTGTGCCTAGGAATATTTATCATCATGTCTTTCTGAGATTTTAACTAAGTTAGAACAATTAGCCTATATAAATATTAATATAATAAGTAAATATAATTAAAAAATAAACTAATAAAATTAAAAATAATAGTCAAACACCTTCCTAAAAACAATTGAAAAATATGTTTCCTGTAATGAGGGTACCGGTTACCCGGTCATTAACTCGCGCAGTTGTAAGCTTTGAAATCGTTTTACATATTTAAAATTAATTGTTTTGCAAAGGTTATAACCGCTTTAAGCGCGACGTTCTAGAGTTACGTGGCATTTTGAATAACTTATTCGGGTACCCGGTCATTGACCGCAGGGTTAAGGCATGTGAACTTTTTTTTATAAACAAGCTTCTAAATATAAACGCATGGAAACTGTTGAAACAAATTGGAAATATTGTGGAATGCAACCCTGCTTACAACAACACTAGGACTAGGCAACTGTTGTTTGATTAGTGTTATTATGCAGTCGACATGATTATTTGAAATCGTATTTTTATACACTTATTGTATATTTTTAGTAGTAACCACTTACTGAACATGCAAAACCTGTAGGATAACTAAATGTTTTTCACTTAAGCTAGACATAAATTATATAAATTTATTATTAAACACTTATAACTTAAAAGGAAAACAAACACACACAGACACACGGTTATACTGTGAAGAAAACATAATTAAAATTCTACCATTACGAACATGCAGCTTTCGTTATACCGCCGAAACAAAACTAAATATCCTTCCGAATACGACTCCGAAAATTAGCAACGAATATGACAGACAAACTGCTGCCAGATAAAGGCAATTCATGAATATAATTTTCTTTAAAAAGGAAATATTGTAAGAGGGAAATATCAAGTTTTTTTATGAAATCTTGAAGAGATGGAGGAAGTTAACATTCAAACTAAATTAAGTTTTAAGTTACAACTAAAACACAATTATTTAGCAAGAGATTGTGACCAAATAAAATTTGTTTAAACAACTAGAGAATATTAGAAAAACTAACTCTTTTGGGAAATGAGCGGTTGAGGTAGAGGCACTAGAATTAAAAATAGTAAAATACAAAGAGTACTGGCACTAAGAGCGACGACATCCGTATTCATAAAATTTAAAATGAGTTGGAAATTTATGCTATTAAACATTTTTTGGAATATATTTGAAATAAATTTCTATTTAATTTTTTCAATACGGAGCTTAACTTTATTTCGGGACGCCAGCGAATATTTTCAAATAGATTAACATTTTGAATACACAAAATTAGGTCTCCAAGTGTCAATACTCTGTTAGAATATATTATAAACAATTATACAACAGTAAATAATTTTTAATATTTTGAAAAATTTCTACTCTATATAAAAAATATAAATACGAAAATAAATTGAAAAAGAGTAACGTACAATATTGAAATAAATAAATTAAATATTAGCCAAACAAAGGAGGAATACTTGATCAAAGAGCCTACCTTGCCAATACCAGCTACCAGGAGCACCGACATACAAACGATCGCCTCGCTGAAAATGCATCAAAAGTATTAAAAAATTTTTTTTATTTAAATTTGCACCTTTTTCCAAAATAAAATTTGAATACAATGTCAGCTTGGATATTTGCGCTTTTAAACAGAATCGCTTAAATTATGTGTGAGTGGCCGAAAACACTACCAAAAACTAAAGTGTTAAAATAATTTTTTCTACCTCATTTTAGTGGGAATTAAAGAAAAAAATATGCAAAATATTCAAAAATTCTCAACACGTTTGGAATTGAGTTGATGTTTTGTTTGTTTGGTAACTATGAATTTATTTAAACAAAAAGTGGTTGTTCTTTGAAAACGTGTTGGTTTCTTGTTTTTTGTTTTTGTTTCAAATACATCCTGACTTGTGTTAATGGGAACTGTTTATTTTGGGAAATTGTTATCAAGTTTGTTTGTGGTTGAACCGATACTTACGCCACTGGCAGCAGCACTAAAACCAGCCTGGCAGTAACCCTGTCGATGGTAACCCCAATTGTCTGAAATATAAAGAAAACATCTCCGTTAAGAAATTTTTTTTTTTTTTAATTTAAAATTATATATTTTTATTTTCGTGAAAACTAAATACGTATGAATATTTGAAAAAGTACCCAAAGTTATTACCTCTGATAAATACGTCAAAAAAGGTCTTTTTAGAAAAGTGCTTTTACAAAAATATCTTTTTAAAAAGTATATTTTATAGAATTAAGTTTTTGAAAACTAAATGCGCACGAATATTTGAAAAAGTACCAAAAGTAAGTACATTTTGAAAAAGGTCTTTTTGAAAAAAGTACTTTTTTAAATATTTTAAAAACATCAAGTTTAAAAATCCTTAAAAAGCGAAATTTTCAACTATTTTTAAAGTTCCTTTATAAAAAGTACGTTTTTAAGAAAGTATTTTTTGTAAAGCAATTTCTTAAATAAGTATTTTTCATAAAAAGCACCTTTTTTTAAAAAGGCATTTTAATTCTCGCTTAATAAAAACAACTTTTCTGGAAATAATTTGCATTTTGAGAATCTTATGTAAAAAGTACTATTTTAAAATAAATAGTAGCTCCACTTAAAAAGTACTTTGGAAAAGATTAACTTTGCAAAAATATTCTCAATACCTTTTAACAAAATGTCTGCCTATTAAAAACATATTTAAAAAATTATTCTTGTTGAAATGGACCTTATTAAAATATTACTTTACTAAAAATGTCCCTTATTTTGAAAGTACCTTTAAAAGAAGCGTTCAAAACATAAACTTTTTTTAAATGTATTTTGTGAAAAAAATAACCTTTGTAAAAAGTACATGTTAAAAGAAATGTGTACCTTTTTCAAAGAGTACTTTTTCAAAAAGTACATATAAAAACCATTTCGACACAATCTCCGTTAATATAGTGTTTTTTTAGTATCTTGTTAAAAAATATGTTCTTTAGAAAATACCCTTTAAACATCTTTTTAAAGGGGTGTGCTTTTCAAAAATAAGTTAACAAAAATATTTTGTATAAAGTGGAACTTTTTGAAAAAGTACGTTATTAAGAAGAGCCCTTTCAAAATAGTTATCCTAAAAAGTACATATTAAAAAAAATATATATATATATATATTTCAAATAGTACTTTTTGGAAAAAAGTACACATAAAAACCATTTCGAAACATTCTCCATTCCAAAAAGTTACTTCTTCAAAATCACCTTCTTACAAAAATATTTGGTACAAAATTCAACTTTTTGAAAAAGTACGTTATCAAAAACAGCCCTTTGAAAATAGCTATTTTTAAGAAAGTATATAATAAAATTTAAAAAGTACCTTCTTTAAAAATGTAATTTTAAACAATATGTTCCTGTTAAAAGAAAACAAATTTAGGGCAAATTTTGTAGCTTCGTATTAGTTAAAAGTAGGATTTTATAGGACGTATAAACAATAAAGACTAAATTTCATTTTAATTATAGACAATAAATATTTAAAAAATAATTACCTTTTAGAAAAAAAAAACATTGGAAAATATTGTACTTTCAAAAAAAAAATTTACTTTAAAAAAGCATTTGTTTTTGAGTAGCTTTTAAAAAATAACGACCTAAAACATTTTGTTAAAAAGATCTTTCAAAAGAATTTCACCAAAAAGTAATTCTTAAAAATCTACCAAAAAGTACTTGTTAAGAACGTACCTGTGGAAAGTACCAGATAACTGCCTCTGATATATTCTGTTAAACAGTTTTAAGAATCGGCTTTTTATTGCTCTTTTGCCTTATCGTTTCTCTATTTTCGATTTTCTTTTAATAAATAAAATTTGGTTAGTTTACAAAAATATCTTCATTATCCACAAGTGTCCAACAGATGTCAAGAAGACATTCGAACTCTTTTCTCCTCTTGAATGTTTATTTCCATGGAAACACACCCGCACAGTGACTTTCTAAAAACCGTAAAAACACCCTTCAAAAACTAAGAAAATTTCTTTCTCTCCTAATTTTAACTCAATATTTTTCCTTTTCTTTTTATCATTCAAAAACATTTTTAACGCTGTTATTTTTAGAATAAATCAACGAAGAAAAAAATTATTTTAAAGAAACTTGGGAAAAAAATGCAGTGAAATATATTATCACGTTTCATTTGGTGAACAAGTAGTTTTAATCGTGTGCAGTTGTTGTTTTAACACAAATAATATAATTAAAAAAATATATAGTGCGATTTGAACTTTAAGGATTCATGGGGGGAACCCACAAAAAATGTCACAGAGACATTAAAGTATTTATTACAATTTGAAATTGAATATACCTGGGATTTAAAATCACATGAAATTTGAGGTAAATTGAGTTTTTAAGGGAAATAAAAAAAAACAGTTTTTCTTATTGGAAAGCTCCTTAAAACGTTATTTAGCAGGATTTGAAGAGATCATAGGTCCTATTGAATTGTTTATAAGTTTGTAAATTTATGTGCGTGCAATAATTAAATGGGTAATACCGTGTTCACACATACTCTGTAATTGCGCAATTAGGGCATTTTTTGCAATAAAGGCCTTAATTGACCACAATTTATCATACAATAAGTCAATTAGTAAATTGAGCAATTATTAGCTAACTGTATCACTAATTGCGTAAAACTCGAATTGCAACACTGGTCATAAGTATGTTTATTACGAACTGTGTTCGGTGAGCAGAAAAATGTCCCCTTAATGGCGAGCCAAATGTCAAAAAATATACATACAAACTGAACTCCAATAAATAAATAAACAAAATAATATATAAAATAAATAAAATTTCTTTTAAACCGAAAACTGCATCCATTTTTATAATTTACAAACACGAATGTTCGCGAAACAAATAAAAACAATGTTTTCTTCAGCTGTCAAATGATAATTGAGTCAGCTTAATTGAATATATGTGAATACTAGATTTAATAGCTCAATTAATACTTAATTGACTCAATTAAAAATGTATAAGAACCATTTATGCGGTATTGCTTTTTAGGCTGCCGGTTGCTGATGGGTTAATTATGTTGAATTTCAGTTTAAATGCTGCGTTTAACATTCTGCTAAATACTGAAACAGACTCGGCGCGCATTTAAACGTTTCTTTTAAAATGTATTGGAAAAAGCTTCAGAAAGAAATGTCTCCTCAAAAATTCCAACGTTTCCAACAGCAATAAATACCAACTTAACGCATTAAATATTTCAAATGGTTTACAAAAAAAAAAAAAAAAATGATGAAGTACTTGTATAAATTTAACTTGAAACTGTTGGGCTGTCTGCCTGATCGTCAGACGAACTAACGTGCATAAACACACCGAGTGCCAGTCAGTCCTTTCAAACACAGTTGTTGTTGTCGTTGTTGTTGTAGTTTGATGAAATACATATTCTTTTCAAATCAAATAAAAGCCAGCGGAAAAAAGTGTAAGATAATGTAACAACAACTAATTGAAATTCTATACGGGGGCGATTTTATTATGAGAAATTAGTAGCTTCTCTTAAATGTTTTCGTTTCTTGCTGTTTTTTATACCAACAATTTTTTGTTTGTTTTTGTATTGAATTTTGAACAAAACTCGGTCGTCACAAGGAAGCAGAATTGAAAAATAAAACACACATGCCCCGCAATATTTTAAGTGCTCAAAATTTACACGTACGACGACGCCAAGTCGAAAGCTGGACAGAACGAAGGAGGCATAAAGAAATGAACACAAAATCTCAAACCACTATATTGTGTTTTAGCCGTAGGCTTTTGTGTTTTAGTGTAACTCGGAAAAAGGCCAAGACCAATTGGGGATGGTGGCAAAGGTTTCGTATGGAAAACAATTCACCTGCACTCAACTACTCTTGTCCTGATATGGGGATGTCAATGTAATTTCAGATACGAGTACTGCGTAATTGGAATTAAGACTTGCAAAAAATTTAAAATAAGGATCAAAATCCCCTGATGTCATTCGTACGAATAAATATGCGGTCATAAACTCGTGGCGTAAAATTTTTTCACTTATTTTCCAAAAAGTGTCAGTTTGGAGGAGTTTTAAAACAGAATTTATTTTTCGTAAATCATGTTGAATTAATTTTTAATAAATTCTTAATTTTCAAAGAGCAAAATGTTGCCATTTTCTATTAAAAAGTGCAAAAAATGTAGATTTTTTTTCTGGAAAGGAAATCAGCATCACTCGTATGTTTAAAGTATCAAAAATTAATTGAAGAAGAACAACCAATTTTTGCCATAAAACTTTTACAAGAATTGTTTCAATTAATTAACTAATTACATTAATTAATTTTTATTTTATAACTAAATACTCGTGTTGTCAATTATTCAGGTTTTATATTCGTTGGAATAAAAGTTCGATTCTTGTTCGAATACCCGAATAATGTTAAACATTTATTCGAATATTCAAGATAATAATAATAATAGATAAAGAATTTCTTGCAAATAATTTTGAAAATAAAAAACCACATTTCCATTGCAAAAGAAGTGCAAATATTTTTCTAACAAGTTGTTAGTATTTCTTGCATTAATGCTGGCTGGGCTTTTTGAAATCAGCATTTAATTAAAATAATTTTGTAAATCACAGTAGTAAAATAGTCTTCAAAACAAAGTATTTTCATAACCCTTTGTTCCGAACAACTGTTTTTTTTGTTTGTTTGTTTTTTCGAGGGATATAAAAAAGTACCAAAACAGGGAAAAAATTCAAACAATTTAAAATATCTTAAAAATTCATGTAATTGAAATGTGTAAAACATGAGTTGAATATTATGAATTGATGTAGAGAAAATTTACATTAAAAAATAATTTAAAGACATTGTAGATCTGAAAAATGTAGTTTTCGCATAAGGTACTTTTCCAAGATAGTACGTTTTTCAAAAAAATTATCGATATTATGCACTATTCTTTTGGAAAATATAATTCTTCAGAAAGGAGAAGAGTGGTACGTTCTTATAAATATAATTTTTGAAAATATAATTTTTCAAATTGTACTTTTAGGATGTTAAAAGTGTTGGGAAAATAACTTGTTAAAAATGCACCAAAAAAGGTACTTTTAATAAGAGGTATTTATTTATTGAGGCGTTTTTTTTTTTTTTTTTTTTTTTTTTTTTGAAAAGTTGCTCTTTTGGGGGGATATACTAAGAAAACTACTTTTAAAGAAAAACACATTTTTTAACAAAATACTTTTCACAAAAGGTTTTTTAAGGTACTTTTTGAAAAAGGTACTTTTTCAAAACACAGTTTTGGAAACAGGTACTTTTAAGAAAATTCATGAACATAAAAAGGTGTTCCATAAAGAATCTTTAAAAAAGTAGTTTTTGCAAAAAGTACTTTTCGAAAAAGGGTTTTCAAGAAATTACGATTATTATATAATTATCGCTTAGGCTCAGGTTTGTATTTAGTAACATTCTTTAAAGAAATAGCTTGTGATAAGACAAAATGTTGATTGAGAAAGATAAGGGAGTATCAAAATCGATATATTTTTCCCATTTTACGTAACAGGCGAGACCAGCCCTTTTTTATTTATAAAAAAGAAAAAATCGGCAAATAAGTCTTTTAACTATTGAAAAAAGACTTCAACTGGTGATTTTGAGTTTTAAAGCTGCTAAAGATAATATCATTTAAGATTAACCCATGACTTTACACATATAAAGCATACTTTTAGTTGTTTATAGTACATCAAAAGCATACTTTTGGATAATTTTAGAGTTTTTGAAGTAAACTTCGCCTTTATGACTTTGGTTATGGAGTATTTTGTACAGGTCTGCGTTTTGATATTCAAGCCTAAGCGGCACTTGTAATAACGCATGTCCCTTGAGGTATACTTCCCAGCGTTTCAAAGCTACAACAACTCATGCGTGTTCCTTGTGTGTAGTCGCTTATGCGGTTTCTCACAGCCAATACAATTCATACAGCAGCGACAAATACAAAACCTTTTTTACCTTTTCATTTGTACTCCGTTCTAAGTCTGAGTTTGGTATGACATATTTGCCCCCTCCCCTTCAGTCTTCAATGCCGTCATCCATGACCATTTGCGGCTTAAGTTGTTGTAGGTTTCTTTTTTACACACCACAGCGGTTAACTTGACTGGGCAAATTTTTAAATTGAAACACTTCAGCGACAAATTGTTATCGTTTAATTTGATCTGGCGCACGATCATGGTAAAAGTAAATAGTAGAGAGACGTTTGTAAAAGTGAGTGAGTGTGCCCTGCTTATGGCTCTGTTTTGTTTCTCTTGCTGTTGCTTTTATTTTGCCTTATAAATAAAATTAAAACAAAAACATTTTTATAAATGCGTTGTATAGCCAAGAAGAAGGACTTCTTGTTTTCTTTTTTCTTTTATAAATTTAACCCTTGACAATGCGTACTTTAAGGCAACATACGCACAAAGCAACACTTTTTCTAGTGTCTCCTAAGAAATAGCCGTTTGTGTTTGTGGTATGAACGTACAATTTAACCATGTTTTTGTTTTGTTTTTCTTTCCCAAATGTTTCAATTCCATAGCGAACAATTATCCTTTTATGGGCACAAGTGGAGGCACGCATATGGAATGATTAACAAATTGCTATTCAATCAGGAATTTATTTGTTTCGAAATAACTTCTCTAAAGAAAATGTTTTCAATGTTAAATGTCGTGAACGACGGCGACGTTGTTGAAAGGAAGAATTGGAAACTTGTAACAAATTGTTGTGTGTCTTAATAGAATTTGTATGTCCTTTAAAAACAGCAGAGATTCTTAAATTGAATTTTATTTCACACACGATCAAACTGAAAGAAATGTTTGAAGAGATATTTAAAATTGTGTAATAAATTTTTCGCAAACTTTGTTTCAAGTCTAGTTTTATGTTTCAAACGAGGAAATTGTGTCCAGTGTATGTGAAAAAAAATCTTGAATTGTGTAAAGAGATAAGGAAATATCTTCATCAAATGTCAAGCCGGTTGGGCGGACATGCTGGCACCACTTATTTTGTAAAGTTTGAAAAGAAAAGTGCATGAGGTAAAAGACTATGCGGAGGGGAAAGTAAATGGCTTCTCATCGGGATCGAAAATAGAAGACCGATTTTCACTAAATTCTTGTGAAATGTGAACGAGTATTGAGAAATATACAAAAATATGTTTGCAGAGATCATGTTATAATTGCCCTGACCATGCTGCCGTATCCAATTGCTACCCTCCATGTGCTCAACTGCTTTAATTTTACTTATTTACTTGTGTTAGTTTCGATACAACTCAAGTGCACAACCTCTAGTCTGAAGCGCAAATATTTGTGGCGACAATCCTCTCTGGCATTTCCATTTCTATAGAATGTGTCAAATATTGCCTGCTTCTTGACTGACATTATGGACTTTGCGTTCGCTTGGGCATTAATTGTAAAATGTTTTTAGTCAAAACCAAAATGTTTATAGATTATTTAAATTAAAACTCTTTTCTTTATGGACATTTTCCAGAAATTGTTTATTTTCTACTCACTTGTGCGACATGGTGAAACCTCATTGAAATGCGTAAAGTTTCTCGTGGTAAAACACGTACCAATCGGATCCCAGCGTAAATTCTTTTTGGGAGTTATTGTATGGAAAACATAACGCGGAGCACATGCCTGCAAAAGAAATGAAAACGATGCGATAAAATAAGTTTTGAAATATAAATAAATAAATAAATAAATAAATAAAAAAAATAATACTGCAAAAATTACAACAACAATAAAGTTTTATGAGAAAGAAGACGAACCATCAAATCATGTTAATAAAAGTCCACAACAATAAAATGTTTTTTGGATTTTTAGAGAAAAAAAAAGTTTTATTTTATACTTTTTTTTTCTTCACAACAATAAATAAAATATTTTATGTACATAAATATATGATCGCATCAATTGAAATCTTCAAAAAATAAAAAAGGAACAACAACAACAACAGCAGCGACTAAAAAGTGAACATGATTCATACAACGAATTGCTGGCAGTACGTGGTAAATATGGATGGCGAGGAAAAATGGTTGGACAGATACTCGTAGATGGTTGGATATTGCATATTACTGCGTACACCACCAACTTGGTAAAATATATATCTATATACATATATATATATATAAAAGAAGACTTTTTTTATTCAAACAAAAGACATTCATGTTCACTTATATGATGAAGGCAACCTGTCAACCAAATATGGTCACTTTAAGGCCGGGCAAAGCAGCAGTCATTCGTCAGCAGTAGATAAAATGCCATGAAAATCATGCAAGAAAAAAGGCTTTTCGATTTTATTTATATAATTTTTTTCTTTTCTCTGCTTTTATTAAAATCCAACATAAACTTCTTGCTGTTTCTCTCTGCTGAATCCTTCATGGCTTATCCCGGTACTTTTTTTGTTCAGGTGAATGTTGTTCGGATCATAAAACAATTACTTTTACAAATTTATAAAAAAGCAAACAAATCTTTTATCTCTTATTATATTATAATTTTGTTGTTGTTGTTGTTGCTGTTGTTGTTGTCTTTGTATGGCATTGCTTAAGTTGTTGTGAAATATTTTCAGATTCCTAAGAACAATGAATGGTTGGACTTGTAAACATAAGACGACGACTCAAGTTTGGCTTTGAACTATTTTGAATTTTAAATATATTAAAAGGGGAAAAAGAACGAAAACAACTTTTCAACTTCCAAAGTAAATAACTTATTTAACGCTGAACTTAGATTTCGTAGTGTTTTGTGATGCAGAAATATTTGATTCTCAAAGAATTTCGTATAATGAAATTTCAAACACAACTGGGACGGCCGACGAATTTCGTTTAATACCACAAATTCGTTGAGAAGAATTCGTTCATGAAAATCCGCAACAGTTGTAGTTTGTAAAAATTTTAACACAAAAAATATTATTTAAATAATTTATTCTCCAATTGTGTAAATCACTTTGCGTTTCAATCACTTTAACTACATTTTCCTTAATTAATCATACAATTTTTAGAAATTTTTAAAAGCAAATTTTCAATTTCAGAACTTTTACTCGATGATAAAATTGTGCAGAAAACTAGAAGAAATTTTAAATGTTTGAAAAATTAATTTTTTCATTATCTCAAAGTGATTTTTAAAATTACAGTATTAAAATTAACAAGCCGCAACTTATAAAAAATTTTTTATAGGCGACAGTTTAGTATTTTATATATTTTGAAATCTATGAAATAAAATTATTTTTGGATTAAAACATTCCAAAAACTGAAATGAAGCACGGTCACCCTGATATATCAATATTCGTCGTTCGCTGGGGTAAGAAATAGAAATAAATCTATTGCATAGTTCGCAATATATGACGAATTTCGCCGACGTCCGGACTGTGTGCATTTTGATATTTAAAATTGAACGAATATTCGTTAATTTTGACAACGAATATTCCCTCTCTGAAAAAATTGGTGTTCGCCCCAATTGTGTTTACAGTATTGGATTTAAAAATAAATATTAAATTATAAATTTGTCATTCCGTATGTCATTTCCACAATATTCTCCATAAAGTATATAGTTTTAGGTCCTTATGAATAGCGAAGTCGAACAAGCGATGTCCTGTTCGACTGTCTATACGCGATCAATTTCCGAAGCTCCCAGAAGAGCTCGAAATTTTGGTATTTCATTGCTGTGTGGAAAACAGTCCTAAAAAGATTGCTATTGAAAATAAACAAAATTTAAAGTGCGGCTCCAGAGCTGAAAAACATTAACTTATATATGTGATATATAAAAGAAAGAGAAAATAATACACAAAGAAAAAATCAAAAGGCATCACAGGGACCATCGGTTTCATACTGTTCGCGTAGCCTTTTATACGCTTTTTATTAGCTTCACTTGTGGTTTTGGTGGCTGGTTTGCATGTCCAACTCTGCCTTTGTGTTGTGCTCCACACGTATACTTAATATTATTGATAATGTTACTCATACATCACTTTGTACTCCTACAAAATATTTTGTGTGGTTCGTGTTCTTATCATGTCATAAAGTGTAAGTATATTTACACTCTTTTGAAGTACACTAAACTTAAAAATAAACAGACATTACAATTCTCGTAAACTTTTTCATAATTAAATCGATACAATTAGAAACTGTTATTATATTAACCCAAGCCAACTAACAACTTAATAATTTCTGGTAATAAACAGAAATGCGTTGATGATGTAAATGTAGTGGCTTTTGAAAACGTCTGTTCTGCTGTGTAAGCTGACTGTATAAAAACTGATGTTGATTTTCCCTCATAATATAGAATATTTGTCATGTATTTATGAATTAAAAAAAAAAAACACTTTGAAAAGTTATGCCATCAAAATTTAAATTAAATGTTTTGCCAAACAGTTCGATGCAAAAAACCTAGAAGATTAGTTTTTACCTGTTTTCTTGTTAATTAAATAGAATTAAAGTCGAATTAAGAATGAAAGAAAATTAAAAAGGGGATTCCCAGTACTTCAAACTTCAATGAGAGTACCAGATGAACGTCGGTGGAGGGTGTATAATAAGTCGACGACTATGGCACTTTTACTTATTTTGAGATGCAATTGCTTCATGTGCAGCACGGATAAGATTTTTAAACGTCGCAGAAATATTTACACATTTTCAATTGGCGCTATGATTGTGTTGGGCCCAAGCCTATTTCTCATTTAACGAATTTCTCTAATTAAATTTTTTCGATGGTACTGATTTTCATAAAAATAGAGACATTTTTTCATACTTTTTTTTAAGTTCATTACAAATTAACCAAAAACTGTCGTATATAGTCCATAAAATAGCACACCGAAGATTATTTGTACCCGTTACTTAAAGAATTTGTAATAAAATTTACTTTTCAAGGTACAACAATTTTCGTATCTACTTGCGCTCCACAAAAAAAAAATATCTTATATCGACATTCGAATTATTCCCCTTTCTTCTTGGCCAAAATCATGATTTACAAGAAGCTAAAAATCTGCCCAGAAACAGCAACAACAAACATACAAAAAACTCGAGTCAAAGTAAAATCATTTTCCTCCAAATCCCCAAAAAACAGTTTGAAAAAATCTAAAAAAAAATTATTCCAAACAATTTTCTTACAATTCATTCAAGTTTTTTTTTAAATATCTTTTTGTTGTACTTCTTATCTTGGCTGCTTTTTTAATATTCTAAATGGTCATATTGACCATTTTTGGTAAATAATCGTTGCTATCATTGTTGTGAAAAAATCATACTTGGAAATATTTGAGAAAAATTGAAAAAAAGACATCTTTGAAAAACTAAAACAAACTAAAAAGTAGAGGAGTACAAATCGACTGCAATTTGATGGTTGTTGTTGGTTTTATTTTGTGTATTTTTTATTTTTATTTTTATTTTTACTTGCACCAACAAATTCAATTGTCAACAACATTCGTATTTTGCAATTTACCAAGAAGAAGAAGAATATTACCAACTACAACAAGCAGAACAACAGCGAAAAGCTGTAAAAACAAGGAACCTGTGAACCACAAGCAGGCAGTCAGGCAGGCAGGCATATCATTGTTATCGCTGCTTTTATTGTTGTTGGCATAGATATTCTTGTCATCATTGTCAATTTTAAATGGAGAACTTTAAATGCAACCAACAGCTTAAAGATCAGCGTTTCTTGTTGTTTTAGCTGCTGTTTGTTAAAGTGTTCTTGCAACCGAATCAGTGGAATGAATAAAAGAGTGGAGTACTTTGGATAGAAAGAATTCGTTTTATTGAAAGCCAACAATTTTTTATGCACCTACAACACAAAACTTTGAAAACAATCACAAGCATCAAATATCTCTGTTTGGGAACAGTCGTGATAGCGGAAATAGCAGCCTTTAAAAATATTTCGAAAATCTAGGTTTCAAAGAACTTTTCTTTATTAGAAACTACTTTTCGTTAAGGGAGTTTTGTAAGAGGAACTTGTGAGAAAATATGCTTAATTCGAAACCCTATGGTCGAAAAAGATCCAGTTGTAAAAGTATCTTTAAAAATGGTATTTTTAAAAAGTATATCTTTAAAAAAAGATCCTTAAATCATATATTTAAAGATCGTCCGTGTTCAAGAAAACAATTTTCAAGACATCATTTGTAAAATAACCTACTTTTTGAAATTAGTAATTTAAAAAAATTTCCTTACAAAAATATCTTTAAAAAAAAAAAGGTTTAGGCATCTCTTTACAAAGTAACTTAAAAAATTACCTCATGAGAAACTGCTTTTTTTAAGTCCCAATTAAAAAAAAAGGATTTTTAAATTAATATCTCGCCAGAAAAATTACGATCTAAAAAGGACCGGGGTTAGAAAAGTACTTTTAAGAACAAGCAGTTTGAAAAGGTATTTAAAAATGTACTTTCAAGACCGTGGACGTTGAAGATCGCAGCATTGGAAAAAGTACAAAAAAGGCCTTTAAAACTCCCTATCGAAGAAAGTATAAACTTAAAATAATATATATATATATATATATATATATATATATATATATATAATGTTCTTCTAATTTCTTCGATCTTATTGATTTTTAATTTTTATTTTTAATTCTTTTTGAGCAAAAGACCCACTGTATATTTTAAATATATAAAAAACTTATAACTTTTTTATTTTAATCCAATATTTCGCTACCAACAATGTGTAGCTTCTTCAGGGATATTTTCAAAAAACAATGTTTACCAAAATATATATATTTTAAAAAAGTATCTGGTGAAAAGGGTATCTCTATCCATCTATCACAGTAGCTCCAAAAAGTTCCTTTTGAAAAATTTAATGTTAAAAATATCTTTTAAAAAATTAACCACTAAAATGTAGCTTTAACAAACTGCATGTTAAACAACTGCTACAAATTTTTGTTTATTTAGAAAGTACCATTTAAGAGAGTACCTTTTTATAAAGTACCTTTCTTTTAAAAGTTAAAAGTCGCTTTTCAAAAAGCATCATTTAAGAAATTATCTCTTTGTGAATAACGTTTTAAAATTGTTTCTGTTAAAAAAGTATCCATCAAAACTTATCTATTACAAAAGCACATGTTAAAAAAGTACCAGTTACAAAAATTATTTTTAAAAAAGTCCTACTTAAAAAGGAGGCTTTTTGAAACTTCCTTTCAAAATGTTCCATTTAAAAATATTTATTTTCAAGAAGTGCCTCTTGAAAAGGTGCCTTCTGAAAAGAATCCTTTTAAAAGGTACTATTTTATGAAGTACTCCAAGAAATATCTTTCAAAAACTATGTTTTGAAAAACATTCCTTTTAAAAAAGTAGCTATTAAAAAGTTAGCTTTTAAGAAAGTACCTTTTAAAAAGTACTAATTTTGCAAAGTACTAATTTTGAAATGGTAACTGTTAAGAAAGTACCAATAACCCCAATAGTTTTTAAGCTGAATTTCTCTTATTTTAGAAAAACATATTGTTTATTTTTCATATAAGAGTTTGATTTTTTAAATATATATTTTCGTTCTGTTATGGACAGATAAATGTGCGATTTAAAGTCTGCTTTAGGCAGCACTTTCTTTAACCAGTTTTAAAATGATTTTTTTTTTGTTGATGTGAACAACTTGCAAACTCCATTGTGAATGTGAATATACTTTTCAATAAATGAGAAGAAATCAAAGGAATTATTTCCCAAATCCTGCTCTTTTATGTATTTATTAATTCCAGCTGTTAATTTGGTTATAAATCGGAAAGAAGTTATTCAAAAAGGTTTCCTTAAATTAGTATGTCTTTTAATAGAAATAATATTTTGTCCACAACTGTCGTGGCCTGCAATCAAATATTGTATTGAATTGTTATGCTTTTTTAACTGCCTACAATATAATATAAATCGATTTTCTGTTCGTTGTCATCGTAAAATCGAAAAAGTTCCAACTGAATAAAGAAAAAAAAAATGAAACAACAGCAACAACATTGTGTCAACAACCACATACGCAGGTACTCTGAATGGTACGTACAACTGCTTAGAAAATCTTAAATGATGATTTAATTTTTGCATTCAATTGATATTTTTTTTTTCAAACATCAATTTTTAAATCATGGCGATCGGTATGAGTTTAAAAATCTTTGGTAAAATATTTTTACACGAGTTTTGTTGGCCAGTTTTTATACGTTTTCAAAGAAAATTGTCATGTCACGTTGTCAAATCGTCGTTATTTTATTTATTTATCTTTTTTTAATTTTTTATTTTTTTTTTTTGCTTCTTAACTGTCTTTTGCTATATTTGCATCGCCGTATTTGGCTTGAATTTGCCACATAAAATTTAAATATTTCTTTTATCGATATATTTTTTTCGACTTTATTTTGTTGTCATTGTTGCCATTGTGTTTTGTGAGCTTTTATTCCTTTACGTCGCTGTTGTTTATTGTGACCAGTCATCTTTTGATCATATTAATCCATTAGCGGCTTGTTATTGTGTTCCATTGAAGGCAGCCAGCCAGCCAGCCAGCGAGCCGAGTCAGGCTTCTTTGAAAAGGAGTGTTTTTTAATTCTTTTTTTTTTTGTGTTTTTCGTTTGGGGTCAAAAGTCAACACGTTTCGTTTTTGTTTTAAAGTTTAAGATTATTTTTTCCTTTTTTTTCAAAAATTTCATGTTGTTGTCATATTTCTGGTATATTTTAGCGCTTCTATTGCCATGAAGTTTAATTTAAAGTGTATTTCTAAGATTTCCGTTAAGATGGTGTCATCTGATAGGGTTATTAAGTTTTTCTAAGCCCAACATTTGTGAAATGACACTTTTATTATTAAAAGTTTGTAGAAAAAAAAAGAGAATTATTGTGAAAACTGGTGCTTTTTTTATTATAAAATTCAGTTTTTTAAATTTTATTCATTTCATATCAGAGTTGGTGTTAAAATATTTGTATTGCGCGTGAAAAAAGCAAGAGCTGGCAAATAAACGCAGCAATTTGAACCCGATGCCTTCATCTACTCTTGCAATGACAATATCGGTTAAAGCGAAAAAAAGAACGACTTTTGAAGAATTGTGATTTGAAATACTTGAAAAGTTTATTAATTGAATACTTTTTGCCACCATATGGCTGGCATTTTGTTTCAATTATTATTATATTTTTATTAAAAAAGTCGACAGTAGTTACACATCGTTTAAGTACTTTTTTTTATTATTTCTTTTTTTTCATATATTCTGTGCTAAAAACGACAAGACTCAAAACAAAGCCGTATGACATTCGATGAAGTTTGTGACTTTTGAATGACACAATAAGACGTAACAATGCACATAATTTTGAAACACATCAACAAACTGAACTTTAGGAAAAAGATTAAATAGAAAAATACAAAATTCTGACAAAGTTGAAATGGCTTTAGAGTCTAATAAAAAGATGTTGATAAATAAAAAATATAAATATAAAAAGAATATATAAATGAGGAGTTGGACCATAGTGCTGACAATTTCCCAATATAGAAGGTCAGAAAATATTAAATATCCTATAAAAACTTTTCCAAATACAATTAAAAATTATGCTGTACAGAGTTCAATAGTCCCAGTCTGTTTTCTTAGGGCCTGAGTTCGTCAAAAAGAAATAGCGTGAATTTCTAAGTTTTCCATCAGATATAAATCGTATGGAAGTCGGGTCTAATATCTGTCTGAATTGAATATTGACGAAGAAAGTTTCAGCTCAATTCTCACAAATAAAAGTTTTATATATTAAAAATTACTCTCAAACATGTTTTTTTTGTACACCATTTTCAAAAATTTTTATTTATATTTTTTTAATTTAATTTTATCTTCTAATTGTTAGAAAACAGTTTTCTTATTAGGAATGACATGATTCGGAAAGGGAGTTTTGAAAATGGCGTTTATTTAGTTCACCCGAAAACTTATGGTGGAAACACGACCAGTTGGAAAAACACTTCTAAGAACAAGCAGTTTAAAATCGTATTCTAAAAATCTATATATAAAAGAAACAAATCAGAAAGATATGATAAATATTCCCAAACTTTCAAACAAAAAATTAGAATGCCCACAATTTCAAGTTCTTAAACCGACTTATTTTATTCGCTCCTAATTCATTTCGCTTCATATCGTCAACGTTTCTTGTTGCGGCTGTTTTTGTTATTATTAAAACAAGTTGTGGAACGCGATACTAAAGAAAAATATTTCACAGAAAACCCAGGCATAACAGAAAATTAACACAAATTTAATTTTCCAAACTTGACCGCAATGGCATTTTGGGCCATCCCAAGTTTATATAGCAGTGTGCACTGGTGGCAACGTTGGTCGCATTCATATATTTCGTATATAAGTTTTGAACTAACAGCTGATATGCGTTGTCATAAAATGCAACTCTGTGTGCTCGGCAGGCATCTTTTCCATGACGGTGAACCCGAAATTTAAAAAAAATTAAATTTTTTATAAAAAAAAGTTGCCAGCAAATTCATAAAAGGTCTTTCATTAAACGCTTTCTGTTTTCAAAAATATAAATAAAATGTGCGTGAGTTGTTTGCTTGAATGAAAGAATGTGACATCCTTCATATGCCCTCTGGCGCCTAAATCATGCCGAATTAGCTTTGAGAAACGCTGAGATTTGTGGCTTATTCAATACTTAAGAAACACCACAAACGATAAAAACTAACGTGGCTGAAAGGTACGAGGTCGATGGGCAGTTCACATTACCTCCACGTAAATTGGCCATGCCCTCAAATGCATCATATGCTGTTTAGTACGTAGCGTTGCCCTGTTGAAACCGACATCATCCAATTCATGTCAAAAAAATTTCTACTCCAGCGCTCGCCATTAGTCAACGTTGTTCCCAAACAAACAGTGACACTTTATAATCAATGAATTTTTCAAAATCTGACAGTTTTACAACTTAAGATCGCCCTGTCGTATATCTTAATTATCTATTTAATTTACTATTTAAGAAGTTTATCTATGAGCAGCTCATAACTTTCAATTTCTTTGGAAAAAAAATCGTATTACAAACATTAACACACTTTTCGGACAAATTTTAACCATTAAAGGCAAGACAACCGTGAGCTAAATAGTTTTATAGGTGGGATTATTTGAAAAAAAAAAATTATTTAAGTCCATTCTGTGGTCGGCCACCCACCATAGAAAAATACAACTTAACGTATGAACCCAGAGGTGGGAGTTGGATTATCTATCGACAACAACAAAAGAGACTTTAAGTTATAACGTGTAAAAGTTGTAAAATGTATGGAAAAATGATTTGCCGGCCATAAAATAAAACATTGTTTTCACTTTTCATTAAACGAGTAAAGGAAAAGCAGAACACACACAAGTTTTGTGGAAAAAATGGCAAAAAAAAATCGTTGTAACCATTAAATTGTTTGTTTTGAAATCTTATTGGGTCATTTATAAATGACTGGTGTCAGGTCAGTGTACAGAGGCAGACAGACAAACGGACGAACCTGACAACTGCCTTAAACATGCATGCCTGTGTCTTGCCCCAAACAAGGGACACACCTTGCAAATTGTATTAAAGCAGTTCAAAAGTAAATGTTTTTTTAATTGTTAACAATTTAAGTATCGGTTTGGGTTTTGCTTTTCAAGAAAACTTGCGAAATGTGTTAAACGGAGGGTGTAAGAAATCCATACAATAGTTAATGGTCATTTACACCAGCTTTTTTAATACACACTTTCCTTTTTTTTAATTCTCTAGTGTGTAATGAAGGCTTAATTAACGAACAACTATCATCAAGACTATCAACAACGCAGTCATTAGGGTTTTATGTCAAACTAAAAAGCAAAATGACGTTTAACCGGTGATTTTTAACTGGCGACTGTTTGTTTCTTTTATGACCTTCTAATCAGTGCGCCAAAGTTTGTCAGTAAGATTCATAATAGTTTTAATATGCGTTACTATTTTTAATGACTTTTCGTTTTTATTAGCATGACCTTCAATTGCTTGGGCACAGGTTGTGTGTAAGACGTAATTTTTAAATATAAACAAAGAATTGATGGGCTTAATTTTATGGTCGCCAGCAATTAAAAATGTGTAGTTGGAAAGTGCTCAACTGTCTCAACATTTTTAGGGGTGATGTCAACTTTTTTTTAATATTTCATGGCATTCACTTTGACACTCAATGAGTGAAATGCATACAACGCGAAGCGAAGTGAAGTTAAATAATTTATTTAAGAAAAATAGAAAAATGAAATATTCTCAAGTCAAATTCGTTTGTGGTCTCCATTAATTGAGAATTTATTTGTTTCAAACTCTGTTAACAGACATCTAAATAATTTCTTATAAATAAAATTCTACGGAATTTCTAAACTCTAACTGCTTTAATTGGCAGTACGCCGATGTCACAAGAAAGTTGCAAATCTCGTCATCTGAAATTTTGTAAACGGTTTTGTTTCAGAAAAATTCAATTCCTTAAAAATTTCTAATAATAGAGTTTTCTTACGGAGAATTAAAAAAATTTCAGTTCTTAACTCGCAGGTTGTTCAATAAATTTAATCACAATAAAACAAATCTCTCATAGAAATTGGTTTATTTGTTACAGTATTTTCCTCTACATTTTATAACACTTAATGTACAAACTGCAGTGCAGCTGCTCCACAAATAAAAAATGTCATTGCAGTTTAAAATAGAAATTGTTTTATACTTTAAAAGTATGGAAATACTTACCATAGCGAATGAATGCTTCAAGGACTCATTTGGGGTATTCACACTTCGTGCTATTTAGTCATATTGTCATAAAGTCATACAACTTTAGGTCACTTTAAAAAAGTTGTTGTTCTGCTGCATATAAAAAAAGTCATAAAAAAATAGCACTCTTTTAGGTAAGTGTTTGTGTTGTCATCAAGTGCTCTAGAGATCTGAGTCGAAAATTTGAAAATTTTTAGGCGAGACGTTTGCCGCCGTTACTTATATATGATTCACGACTAAAAAAAGGTTAAAAATGTTTCATACCTCTATGTCTGTACATTAAATCACATTTATAAAACATAAAATATATTAAAAGAGCCCTAAATCGCAAAAACTAAATATATACAAGTGAAAAATTTTTCTCGTTTAACTTACGTAGCTGGCAGCCACTGAAAGATTTTCCGTATGCCGCCGCAAAAGAAAACTTATTCAACTCATAACAAGGCATCAGCTGTTAGGGTTTATATATACTAGTTACGACGGGTTGTTCACACTCGTCATATATTTCGTGCTATTATTTTATGACTTTATGACTACAGTGTGAATCCCCCAATTATTTTTCAAAGAATCATGCAAATTCTGAAAGGAAAAACGCAAGTGTGGTGGGTATATCTGCTCATACCTAATACATGATCAGATGTGCTCAATATGTAACTTGGCAGCACTGAACTAAACATAAAAAAGAACAGACAAAAAAGGGTTGCATTTTATTAAACCTACTCTGAACCAATACAAAAATAGTTTTAAGTTGGTTGCAGCAAAAGCGTTTTGTATGATTAAAACCTGAATTTATTAAAACCATGTCACTATGAAAATACTATGAAACTGCAGTTTATAATGTAACAGTTTTGAAGGCACTGCCACACAATCAAATAAACAAAAAGGACAAACGTTGCCACTACGAACAAAATGTCACACGTGTTCTCGGCTTTTGGATCAACCAGCACCTTTGAAAACACAAGCTAAACAAATTTGTGGATAAAAAAAAATTGTGTTTCTGTGTGAGCTGACCGTGAATCTTTATTGAAAATGTTATACCTAATAAATAATTAAAAGTTATTTTTTCAAGAATTGCAAACATTATGTTTCCAAAATCTTCAATCGATTTGCCCAAACCTCATAACCCTTTTCCCATTAAACTCGTATTAAAAACGCACTTATCTTAGTAACTATATTTTGTTTTGTGTATAATTAAACTTCATAAAGCGTTGAACTATTGAAATTCCTTTACTCACCACTATTAAATCGTTATCACGACTTGTTGCTACTGTTGCACCCAACCATTGATATGACTTGCGATCAATCACATCGCCATGTGTATTATGATTGTTGCCTGCAAAATAAGAAATGCAAAAACATAAATAAAGAAAATACGGAAATATTTATAAATAAATTATGTGTAAAGTGAAAAGTTTTACAAAAACACTGAAAAGCCAAAAGTAATAAAAAAAAATTGCTTATCAGAAAAAACAAATCAGCTCGACAATTAATCAAAAGCAATCATAAACAAAAGAATGGCTCAATTAAAAAGCAGTTAAAAAATTATAAAAATATTCAATAGACATGTGATGTGTGGCACACAGTTGAAGCAGAAGACAGACACGAACTCACTCACATCCAGAGTCTCGTAAAATAATCATCAACGTCATGATCATCAGTAAACTTGTGGGTTGAAATTTCTTTTAATGATCATTTGAAAATACAATATTTTTAAAGGCAATAAAAGGTTGACACAAAAGAAAAAAGTTGCACTAAAAGTACACCATTTCCAAAAAGACAGTAGGGCACGCACTACATTTTGTATTCGAATGGAATGAATATACAGCGATTGCACTTTAAATAGTTTTCCTATATTCTTAAACTCTGTTACCTGCCGCATAACATTTGCAACTGAGACTAGAACCTGTAAAAGAGGTATTATCTAAATCGCAAAACTGATTATTGACGTATTCAAACGCCAACAGTCTAATAAAGTGAATTGATGAATTTAGATTAAACTTAAGAATTAAAAAAGTGAAGAATAAATAAAACTCAATCCAGAGTCATTAAATTACATGTCAAAAATAATAGTGGGAGAATATAAGACTGTTATGAATAAGCCGTTCTTGATTTAGTGGTCTATTACGAAATTCGGTCCACTTATAAGAAAATAACGCATTTTCAATTATTCCTTGTCGAATGGAAAATAAATTGAAATATTTATAAAATATTCACAGCATCGTAAAAGTTTTCCATAGAAACAAAGTACTTGCTAAAGGTCTGATATATCCTTCTGTAAATTTCATTATATTGTTAAGATGTCACAAACTATATAATGAACGTCATAATCTTTAACATTGACTCTGCTCATATTGTCAATTAGGATTTAACACGAATAAATTTTTGGAAATGGTTTCTTTTTTTTATAAATAATAAATATAAAAAATCAGTTGCAAATAGAAATCATGTGTATAAATTCATTAAAATGAGACGGAAGTTTTATAATGCGTTTTATTTTAATCAAAAGTAAAATTAAAACGAGTAAAGAAATCATCACACACAATTTTATAAATACATAATATACGGTGACATATACATATAAATAGTCATGATATAAATATTGAATATGTGTGTGTGTTTAAATTAAATTTAAATTTACATATTTATTGGTGTATTTACATATATTTGTTGTTGTCACTGGTGCAATTAATTCCACTTTTATTTGTTGTTACTTAAGGATTTTTAAATTTACAATAATTTCATACCTCGTAGTCTAATGAAACATTGACTTGAATCTGGATTTTTTTTTCAGGAAAATAATTAAGAATTTTGCAATAAATAAGAAAAAAAAAGATAAAATATTATTGAGGTTCGTGTCTTTTATATTGTTAAAATTTTGTAGTAAAAACGTTTTTCTTGTAATTTTTTAATTTTTTAGCATTTTAAATTAAAATAAAACAAACTTTTTGAGAGGTATAATCGAATGTTTTATTCGCTTGAGAGAATTGTATTGATGCCCTTATGAGTGGAATATAGCACCGTTTCAATGTGTCTGGGTGCAGCGCATCTGAAATATCAGATTTTCAGGCTAAATGTGAACGAAGTCATGAGGGGGCCGCTGTGGTTTCTGGCTTAATCGTCTACACCTGAGACTTAAGAAAACGCCTCCAGAAAAAGTCTAAAGAGGTTAGCTCATATCACTTCCACGTGAAATGACCATGCCCTCAAAGCCCTCGTGCAAAAACTTCCATGTAGCATGAGCTGTATTGGTACGCAGCGCTGTCCTATTGAAACGACATGTCATCGATGTCAAAATCATCCAACTCGGATCAAAAGAAGTTGGTAATCATCGACTTATAGCTCCCATCGTTCCCAAAGAAATATGAATCGAAGATCCCGCCAGCTGAAAACCAAGACCAAACTGTGACTTTAGGGATGCATTGGCTGCTCTTCGATCTTATGTGGATTGCTATCGTTCCGAATGCAACAATTTCGTATTTTCCCTTATCCATTCAATCAGAAATGGGCCTCATCGCTGAAAATGATTTTTCGATGAAATTTAGGGCCTGCTGCCAACTGCTTCCAAAACCATTCAGCGAACACACGTCGTCTATGATCATTTCCTTAAAGTTCCTGACTCAGATCCGAAAGTCTTTAATGAATCGGTTGACCCAAATAGTCCTCTCGGCAGGGCGATTGTGGAGATCGCAAAATAGGCTGGGTACGTTGGCCGAACAGAACACTTAATAAAACAAGTTTTATAGAACAATTTTATTACTTCATGTAAATGACAACGAATTTTATAGATGGTCAAGATGATCGTTATCATCTGTCAAAGTCCATGTAGAACGCCTTTTACAAGAATGCCATCAATTGCCCGAATATTTCATTCCACTAGAATATTGAAATGACTAATTCCTAAATCAGGAGTTAATTAGCAACTTGCACTGTCTATAGAAAGGTCTTGACATTTTCCAACTAATTCGTAATAACTTCATGACACATTCAAATCACTTAATAAGTCTCTAAGGAAAATCTATAGTCATTTATGATTTAATTATTTAAAAAACAAAATCATATTCATTTTAAATGCTTCGAAGATGACTGTCATGGCAGAACCATTTTTGTAAATTTCTACGTTTAAAATCAGCGGAAACTTCTGTCACTGTTGATTAACTTCCATCTTCAATACTCGTCATAAATCTCTTCTCTCTTTTGTTTTACTCTTTTTGCATGTTTATTGGCTCTTTAACTTTAATGTATTTATTGTGTATTTTGCACGGGCTCCTAAAAATAATATTTTTTTTCAAAGCTTTTTTTTGTGGTTATTGGCTGCTCTTGTAGTGGTGCTGCTGGGCTGCCACTTACAGTCCCTGTTTCATACTGCACTTCCTAAATGGGAATGGATGGATGGCAAACGGCTTCCGCTTTAAATAAAATCGTGAATTGAAATTCAATTGGCTGAAAAGTCGAAACGGCTGAATAATGACGAATGCTGTTATTATCAGTTTAACAACTATTTACATAAAAATCAAACTTTTATTTGCAGACGAAAAAAGGCAATGACGACAGTAATGACAGGGCTGACGATGACAACGGCGGCGGTGGCGATGACGTTGACGTTGACTACAAGTCGATGCTAATTTGTTAAAGCGGCTTTTAGAAGTTAATCAGTCAAAGCACGTCAAAATGTACGAGGCAATAAAGCTGAGAGAGAGTGTGCAAATACATACATATTTTCTGCATTCAATCACTTAGAAAGCTGAAAACATAAACACTCATTGATCAATTGATCTTAAATATTCAATATGATCATCCATTAAATTGATTTTCCATTCCTTCTCATTTTTATTTCATTGATTTGACTTAACAACCCAGGTGATGAAAAAAAAATAAATACTAACACCCAACGTGAACCATCAGAATCACACCGTTTACACGGATGATGATCATGATTACAGTGATCATGGAGACAGGGAAGAGAAACTGTAAATCGTACATTTGCATGAACTAGTAGACGAAATAAAAAGTATAAAACATTTACATTCTGTTAATTTTAATTTCCATTTATTGTATCGCTTATATAAGCAAAATTATCTGAAATTTGTAATTTCAATGTGTCTCATATGTAACTCAAAACTTTTCAACTTTATCAATACAGTTGGAAAAATGCATAAACGAATTATTTTTATTGCATTTTTGAAATTGTTTCCTGAACTGTTTGTTTAAGACAAAATATTTTTATGGACAAAATTTTTGTTTTATGTACTTGAAGTATTACGTCTCATATTCTCTCTTTTCCTACATATAAGAGATCGTTAGCGAAATCGCTTAAGAAAAATAAGCGTCATCAATAACCACAAATTCGCTAAAAAGACATTTACTTTATGAGGTTCCGACAAAAAGATGAATACTTCTGAGCCACTATTGTTCATAAAGCACTTAAAAATAATTCACAATAGAAACACTTACTTCCAAGCCCTTCTCAATACAAACATTTACATCCAAATTATTCACGATATGAGTACGTTGGGAATGTAACCTCAAAACACTAATTCCCGTTATAGTCACAATAGAGTGGAATGTGTTGTTGTATGCATCATTAGTTGCCTCTATGAAAACACCATGTAAATTAAAAGTGTGATCAGATAATCCTGCAGGAAAATTTAACTAAATGAAAACATTAGTTGCATGTGTAGTCGGTTTCCCATCCCTGTTCAAAGGTGTGACTTTTCGTTTAAATTAATGTATTCACAATATGATGGCATACACTCGCAATGCTAATGCGAATCATGCTGGTCAGCCGGCAGTCAATTTTGCATTCATTAACACATTCATCTTATTTTCCGACTCTTTTTTTTTTTGAAATCTTTTTTATTTTACTGTCGTAAAAAGTTTGCTACACTTGATTTGTTGTCCACAATTTAACCATTAATTTGCTTACGCTTCTGTTCGGTTAAGATTTTGTGCAACAGCAACAACAAAGTGTTAATGTTTGACACGATCTTATCGTGTCTGCACAGAGACGTTGCAAGACAAAAAAAAGAGGAAAAGTTTTGGAAATATATATCCTAATATATTCTCATGTTGGATTTTTCAATTCTTTCTTGTTGTTGTAATTTTATAACTACTTTCGTGGGTTTAAAAATTACTAGAATTCTTAGAAGTTGCACAAATTTTTTTTAATTCGGTGATGGTCCGCTCACCACAATTTCTTATAGTGAAAACTTTGCGAAGCTGCTCTCTAAAATATTGCGAAACGGAAACCGTTCGAATCTTATAAGCGATAATAAATGAATGACACCAAGAAACTTGTGTAAATTCAGAATGATTTGATCTTTAGAAGTATTAAAAAAAAAATTTATTTTTGTTGAAACTGCACGCATGCGCTCATTTATTTTTGTTCCCACAGTCCCCGACCCCCACTACTAAGCCGCCCTTCTCGCTGTTCACATCAAACACGACTTAAACTTTTGTTTATTTATCTCGCCTTTAAGTAAGCAACAGCGTCTGACTATCATCTCGTTATCGTCTTTACTCTTAATAATTTTTTCTTCTGCCAAACCATAAATTTGTTGACTATTACCCACCGAGTAATAACCATGAATTAGCGTATTTATTGCACTTCATGAACATGACCATTATCAGGCGAAGAAAGAAATAGGAAACTACAATAAACAATTGTGGACGGTGTCTGAAGCCAAACCGAACGAACGAACGAATGAATGAATGACTGGATGGATGTTCAGGCAGCCGTTATTCTCTGCTCTTTGCAAAGTAGCAGAAGAAGTGTTCGCAATACCTTCTCGGATAATGATGATACACTCGCCCGATCATTATGAAATTTATGGTTTTTATTTGCTTGGCAAAAAAATGGTGGTGGCGTAGAAAATGTTAAGTATTTTGCATGCCACTCGCGTAAAGTGTATTCGGGAACTCATGTATGGAGCCATCATCATCATCATTATTATCTGCCATAGACGAAACTATAAACATTTACTGCCGTCTTCACGGCTGTAGACAAGATGTTCTGCATAAATTTACATTTTACGCACATATCCCAGTTTGTTAATTTTTTTTCTTAATGTTATTTTATTTATTTGTCTCGGTCAGGAGACTTATGGCAGCCTCCATACGAAAAAATCTATAAATACGAGTAAATAAATTTAAAAGATCGTTTTGAATTACATGAAGTGGAGTAAGAAAAGATTGATGATCCGAAAATACTTTAGAATCCCATAGAAAGTTGAAACTTCAAAGGACGACAATTGAATTGAGGTGCAAGGGGAGCACCTTGTATTATGACGGAGCTTTAAAAGTAGGGAACAGTGTGGAGAAAATTTGTGAAGAAAAATCGGTTTTATTTCTTACTCTGCCGGCGAATTTTCGCTACTGTGCCGGTGAAGGAGCACACTGTTATTCTGCTGTTTTGTACGCGATAGTCTTAGTTCTACACCGTATTCGTGGTTGAGGCCGACCCGGAGCCGTAAGCTTGGTAGCCTTAGTGTTAGAATATTCAAATGTTGGGAAGCTGCAAACAATGTATGGAGACTAAATTTACTACAATATTTGCTCAATAGATCGAAGGACTTAAAAATCAGTCTTGTTTTTAGTTTTAGCTTCCCACAAATCCACCATATTTTTGGTTCAGTTGATGTGAAATATTTGCTTAAAATAATAACCGGAAGCGACAATTTCTCTCGCATATTTTGGGTGAATCCTTCCACTGAATCTTTCAAAATATGTTGCGAACATCTCTGCATGAGCTCTAGTATATCATGTCTCTGGTAAAGGGTTATCCATTAAGTGGTTCAACAACTAAAGAACTCGTAAAAATAGTTAGAACTTATTATGAATGTGATGGGCAGCGTTTTGGTGTGATTATAGTCGTTACAAGCGACCTGCCGTACAAGGAAGTTGAAAAAAAAAATTCTACAAACAGGCAGCATTAAAAATGTGGTCAGGCCCATGCATAATCGTAATGAGCGCTCTGCCGAAAATATTTCTTCTGTTACTGAAAGTGTGCCGAATACGAATTTGTAAACTTTGCGGGCTTCTCAGTAATCGGTCCTGTCTGCGGGTCCTTATGACGTGTTTGGCATTTGAATTTACACCACCATCGTTTTAAAGAACAACTCTCGAAAAAGTAGCTGCCGACTTATCATTCATAACGCTGTAATTATGCCGTTCTTTCGAATAAACTTATCTTCAGCGATTAGATTAATTTATCACACGCTGATTACCTGAAGAATCAAAATTGTCTCGGGGAACCCAAAAGCGATTCCGGCAAATCCATTACATCCGGTAAAGGCGAGTATTTGGTGCGCTTGAAGTCTACAGCTGTAATTGGACTGTATTTATTAAAAAATAATTCTGGTAGAATTATTACCGCCAATGAAGAGGTCAATGGCCGTATAAAAATCGACGCAATAACGTTGAGGTATTCGAAATCAAAGATTCTTCAAGTTATCGCCGAGATACCATTTGGAATTTGTGAAAAATTCATCGAAAACTTTTGAAAAGCATGGATTGCTGCACCCAATCTAGAGGCTGTTATTTAAATGAAAATAAATTTTGTATATAATGGCAAAGGTCCAGGCATTATAATGAAATAGAGGTTTTACAAAAATCAAAAGGAGAGTACAATTACAAATGCAAAATGATTTGCATGGGTATATCAGGAATCTCGGTCCAATATTTTGCACCGATAAGCGCACATTTTAGGACCCGTATTTGCATTGTTTGAAAAGTTTCACCATCTATTTTTGAAACACCCAGAAAGGAATACTCGACTTGATGGACCAACACACTTCGGATTGTGTGTTAATGATGCGAAGAGTTGTTAGAATTTGACAATTTTCATTTAAGATTTTAAAATCCATTTGAGATCTCATTCAGTGTCTGCAACATAATGCCGTAGATGTGTAAATGATGTTTGACATAATTGAACTTCTTTAACATGGAAACACCCATATGTAGGCTATTATTCACAAACAAAATTCTATATGCAAACAAGTCGACTTTTTAATTCTTTCAAATTACATCAAGTACTTATAGTTGTTGTTGTTGTTGTTGTTGTTGCTGTGTAAATTTATCCTCTTTAAAATAGCAAATGTTGGCTGATGGTTCGTTCTTTCATGTGGTGGTTCGCTACAAAAGTTGCGTTCGCAAAGCCCCCATTCACTCAACGTTTACTTTGTGTGCTGTGGTAAGTGATGTGGTCTTGTTCCTCTTTGAAATAGGTTTTTCTTTTTGTTTTTGTTGAAGCGCACGCGCGGGCTTTCATCATCAATCGCGCATTAGCCACAAAATATACAAACAACAATAACAAAACCAAACAAGCGTATAATTTTATTTGCACATCCGCGCACAGATCGCTAAGAGCGAAGACATAAAAATAGGCGAGGGTATATTTTTCCCTGTTGATGCTCAAGCGAAATGTTGAATAGAAAACATGTTGCCGCAATTTGTTTTTATTGTTATAGTTTGCAAACTTAGCAAACAACGACTACAACTACAACTACAAAATTCAAATGCGTTTTTTCAAAGTGTATGACCAACATGTTCGTTCTGCTTTAAGCTTTTTACCACTTTGTGGCATTTTGGCCAATAAGACAAATACAGAGATATTGGCCCATAAACGCAGTCATTAACAAACAATTCTCTGCGAATTATAAAGTTTGCTTTTGTTTAAAACAGGGTTTTATTGTACTATAAACCGGTGCTTAAAACGATTTCGTCGTGTTGAAAAGTATTTCCAACATTATCGATATTTTGCATTTTGAACTTCATTTAGCAGCACCTGCCAATTATTTTGCAAGTTTTGTTAAAAAAAGAAGGGAGTTCTAGATCATTGGAGCGGATAATATATCACCAAACTCAATATCAAAGAGCGTAAACGAGATCAAAGAGAGTCAAGACTTTTTCAAATGTTGTCATTGTTTTCGTTTCACTTTCACTTTGACAATGCGATTCGCACAATCAGCACCTCAAAATTGTTTCTATAACCAAAACAAATTTGTGAAATTCTGATTATGTCAATTACTTTTGAAATTTGTTATTTGAAGCGGCAAATATTTTTCATAAAAAATTCACTCCAACACATATTTTTCTCTTAAAACGAATCAAATATTTCTGTAGGCTCTTTTAAAGAAAAAGCTTTGAGGCCGGCCTGCTCGACTCGTTTAGTGCCTCTGCTCAAAATATTTTTATAGAATTCATCAGCAACACGATACGCACAATAAAATTTTTGAAACAAACAACATCATCAAGAACACCAGCAGTCGTCGTCGCGAATGTGAAACACATGCGGAAATATGGTAATTTTCCGCATTTTCTTTTTCGTTTTTTTATGGTGAATTTAGAAATGTGTTTTAGATATAAAAAAGCCAACAACATATGCACGCACACACATCCATGCATGCATACATAAATTAATTTTAAAAAAATTTACAAAGCAAAACAACATTCTTCTTTATGATCTTGGCAAATCGTAAATGTTGTTGGTTGTGCCATAAAAATAAAAACATTCTTTTCTGTTGGTCAGGTATTTTATGTTTAGAGACCGTAATGCAAACGTATTTTATTATCTGCTGCAGCCTGCCTTTGCCACTAACTGACTGGCTGGTTGGCTGGTTGGCTGGTTGGCTGGTTGGCTGGCTGGCTGGCTGGCTGCTCTTGTCTAGTTGCAACATGAAAATAATTTCCGTTTGCAGCAAACGAATTGAATTGAATTGACAATTTAGTTGGGAGTTATTTGGAATAGTTTTTGTATTTTAAGGTGAACTAGTTCTGCCCTAAAAAAACACTGCTCTTAGCCAACTGCGCTCACACACACATACACAATTTGTATGTGTTTGCCTAGCAAAAGCTCAACGGTAATTGTAAGCGTTAGATACGGCCATACACTGCGTAGGCTTGTGACTCTGAAATGCGTTTGAAATCTTAAACAAATACAAGTTGTCACTACTAAATGGTTGTCTGTCCGTCTATCCGTCTGTCTGTTTTTCTTTTTTTTTGGGATTTTGTTATTATTATTAATTTTATTTTCTAATGTTTTTATGGTCGGATGTGGGTTGTCTGCAGCATTGAAACAAACGCCCAAACAACATTCAGACAAACGTTGCTGCCTCAAGTCAACTGTAACAAATAAATATTTTATCAAGATCATCATATCATGTCACTCGCTCGCCAGAGATCTATCTCATCATCATTATTCAGGCATTCATGTATTCTTAAACACACGATGGTGGCATATTCAAGGCAATAAAGTTATTTATTAAAACATTGACATTTTAGCCAACACTTGTAGACTTTTTCCGAAAGAACAAAAACCACATAAAAAAGCTAAAAAACTATTCACTGGGGAATGTAAAAGAAAATGAATGAACAGAATTGTTGTTGTAATTATGAGTGTCAAATGTAAATCGCTACACCCGGTCCCACAGATTTCTTTTAATGGTTTGTTGGGAAAAATGCAACGTCACGATGCAGAGTGAGAGTCTGCTTAAAAATACTCAGCCAGCATGAGAATAAATTTTGGATTTGTTTTTTTCTTTCTTTAAAAATGTAAATTTTAAATAAACTTTAAGCCACCTGTGATGTGGCTGATTTTCGTTAGAAAATATTTTCCTTAATTTTTGTCTTTTCCTATTAATTAATTTATTTATAAATTTACTTTTAGACAGTTTGTTTTGTTAGTTGTATGCTGGTTATTTGTTTTTGCTTTTTTTTCAATTTTGTTAATTTCAAAAATACTTACTTGAGGAATCAAATTTCACTAAACTACAGTCATTATCGTTCATGCGACAATTGAATACAGCACCGGCTTCTACAACATTTTCTTGAAATGAGGAGGTGTCAAATTTAGGGGCACCGACCACCAAACTGCAAAATTAAAAAAAAAAAGAAAAAATTATAATAATAAAAATGTAAATTGTAAACAAATTTTCTCTACAGCGACATTCGCTTAATAACAGTGAACTTCAAAAAACGATTAATATTTCTTCGATTTCTTAATTAATTGTTGCCTCAAAATAACAAGCGAGACTTAATACTGATTTTTTAATAGTAAATTCTTAAAAACTACAGTCTATTCCCCTTATTCATAAAAATTATGAGGTGCTTATTTATTTATTTATTTATTTAATAAGTCAATAGATTTTACATCCTTACTGACTAGATAACAAATTAGTTCAAGACTTTAAATATAAAATAAGATTTCTTTTCAATACGGTATTACTCTCAGATAAGTTCATGATATAGTAACATTTGTTAAAGTTGACACATACGGGACGAAAAGAGTCATTATTAGCATAAACAGAGCGGTAATATTTTAATGCCAAGATTTCAAAATTGCGAGTAGGTCTTACAGGAACGTTGAAGTATAGTTGATTAAGTAAGAACTCCGAATCAACATCGCCTCGAACCAGTCCCATAACAAATAAAGCACTCAACGTCGATCGTCGACTTTTTAGTGTAGGCAATTTTATTAGATCAAGACATACGAATCAAATCAAAATTCAAAACTATTTATAAAAAGATTGTTTAATTTAGTGTTGAGACCTCTTACATTTTGGTATATAATATTAATGGGCTTATTTATAGATAGTTTAATTAGTTTTTGATGACGATGATTTCGGTAAGTGAACGATATCAGTCGTTGGTGTAGTTCTGTATTCATACTCACGAATAAAAGCATTAGGCGGCCAAAAATCTAGATGCACAATTGTGTCAAAGTAGTTTTGAGGTATGATTATTTTGAAAGATGCTTTGTTTCTTGGCTCAGAATAATTAAATTTAAAGACAGTCATTTCAATATTAAGGCCAATCTTATTTGTTATATAATGTTTAATATCATCAGTAGTAGTAGAGGATCGAGGCAAATCGAGCAGCAAATATAGTTTTTTTTTTGGTGAAATAACTTTAAGAGTTGGATTGTTAGAAGAATTAAAAACAGGAACGGATGGATTTGAATTAATTGAGGTACTTGACGGTTTAGAAACAGGAACTGGCGGAGTAAAATTAATCGGAACAGATGAGGAAGTTGAATTAGTATTTATACAGGAAGGAGAAACAGGTGCTGTGTTGTTAGGTAAATCAGGAAAATTTGGCGAGTGTTCAGAAGTAGTGACGGGATTTTTTTCTGCTATTAATGGCTGCAATGATAACGCATTTTCAGCCTTTTCATCAACAATAGTATTGATGTCAGTTGTAGGTTTCTTTCTTTTAGGAGAGCACGGACCTTTTTCAAGTAATTTTTTGTATTGATTAAATTTCAAAGAAAGGTTGTTAAGATCATTTTGAATTTCGTTAAACTTTATATGCGTGTGTTTGCAGAATGAATAGAATTCAATATCAAGCCCCAATACATTTTTTACAGCACCAGCTCAGGCCTTTATCTTCACGCAGATTGTCGGCAGTTCGAGCAGCCAAATCAACACATTTAGCGTGATAAACAGTATCACAAAGCCAGCAAGATACCATTGGCTCATCAGTTTTGTTGCGGCATTTAGGTTTTGAGCAGGACATATTTAGCAAATATTTTATTTGTGATCTTTTTTTTTTATTGTTATTTATTACTTGTTGTTAGTTGATTTTTGAAATCACTCGAATAAAGAGGTAATAGAGCGAATTTCCTATGAAATTTTGTTTTATTACGCTGTTATTAGACTCTCATATCTCATACTTTTCAATTCATCCCGACTCTTTATAAAATATGCGTGAAGAAAGAGAAATTCTCATCCGATTTGGTGAAACAACAGCTTCTAAATAGTTCAACAGTTTGTTGATCTATTTTGAAAAGGTATGAAAAACAAAAGAGTTTTTATAAAAATTGCTCAAAAAATATTTTTTATTATTAAATGGTAATAAAAACTTCAAGCATCCACTTGATGCCGATCGGGGTTCGGCAAAAATAATGCTTGACTAAAATTCGGTGTGCGGAATTTTTGTCAGAACTTTTCCGAACACCCAACTTTTATAATAAAACTAACGAGCTTATCAGGTGTGCATATGAAAATATTAAAATTTTCATTAATTTTTTAATTAAATTAAATGAGTATAAATTTGATTGTAAAACCTGAAGTCGTTGCGAAATAAAACATTAAATAAATTAAAAAAACGGTCAGAAAATTGTGCTATTTGTTTGAAAAAAAGTAGAATTTCTCAAAAACATAAATTATTATATTTAAGAATATTTAAAATTTTATGTAGTTCTCCACTAAAGAATTAAAAAAAAGTAAATTTTTCTTCTACTTCTTCATCTGCCCATTCAACACTAATTCCGGCACACTGCATTCCATCATGCGCTGAGTATCTCCCCAAGTAAGAAAATAGGAAAACAAACATCGATTCGATAAAGTGTGCCATTAATGCCACATAAAAAGCTGCGCCATTATAGGGTTAATTACAGTAGGACCTACTAAAGGGTCAATTGTCATATTGTGCTCGTAGTTTTTAAAATTTAAAAATAAAATTTTCTGATTTTTGTGCTACAATTTAATTTTGTATGTATTTTGAAAAGTTCCTGATCTTGTGTTTCTGATCAACTGAACGTAGAAAATGAGTGGTGCAAAGCCAAAAGGTTTTGGAATTTTTTACGATTAAAATAAGACCGAAGTTGTGTCATGATTGGTGGTAAAAGCCCATGACATGGGGCATGTAGGCAGGCCCAACACCCAACGCACAAAATTGATTTCTTAAATCTTTATTTAAAGCTTTTTATATAATACAACTAACAAAGGGTGTTTTTCTATAGAGGTATAAAACTTCAAAGTGGCCATATTGTCAGCTGTCAAGTGTTTCATGTTTTGTGTGGTTTGGGATTTCAAAGACGGACGCCTAAACAACGCTTTCGAATCTATTGAAATTAAATTTATTTTGAAAATCAAAATTCTGCTCGAAATACTTATCGCGCGAATTTTATTTATTTAGCATCAAGTTCACTTTTATTTGAATGAATTATATGGAGTGATCGTTACATCTAGAAGAACCGGTTAGCCTTATGGGCTGATATAATCATGGGTCCGTACTTCTTTAAAAACGTTACTGGTCGGTACGTGACAGTTAATGCTGAGCGCTGATTACTGACTTCTTCGTTCATTATTGAACAGCCGTAAGCAACATGTCGCACAGCTTGTGCCACAATTATTTTATTGAAGGCAGCGTTTGGTAACCGCATATTTTTATGTTTCGTGCCCGTGAATTGGCTTCCTAGATCGTGCTATTTAACACTCCTGTCCTATTTTCTATGGAGACGTGCGAAATCGCTACTTTACGCCCGAAGCGATAGATCAATCGAGAGACAACTTTCGCAGCGTTATTGCTGATAAACGATCCGAGCCAGTCTGATAAACGATCATATGCCAGAAATCACTATCTCAGAGAGTCATTTTCGATTAGAGTAAAAATTAATCTCTGTTTTATTTCTAAGCTCTATACCTCTATAAAAACACCCTTTACTTATGTGCATCAAATTGGCATTTCTCAATTTATTCAGTAAAATCAGTGTACTTTTTTGCGACAGTGAAAACTAGAAAACGTGAATTAGTTGGAAACGTGAAATTGATTTTTTTTTTGCATACAGTCCACTCACTATTCAATTTGAGCCCAGTAATTTATGAACTAATTTCTTTTATTTATTTTACAATTCTGCAATTGACGCTGGCCAAAAATTGTTACTTAACAACCGCTTTTGCACTTTGAATTGCTGAAAAAGAGTTTCTAGGAAAAAACTCTTGGTCAGCATTCTCTTGATTTGTATTCAAATTTCACTATCTGCGTCTTGATTAAGTAATTAACGTTGTTGCTTTTAAAAATAAATTCTTGACTAATGCAAGATAAAAAATATAAAATTTTAGCTGAAGAAGTGATTAATGCAACACAAATTTAAAGAATCAAAAAAGCTGATAAATAAAAAAAATATTCAATTTAATTATGCAGTTTATAGGGAATGATTTCATACATGACCATGACTTCATGCATGATGTGGTTAAAATTTTCAAATTTTTAAGTGCTTTAATTTACTAAAAAAAAACGTGTATTGACAACGTAAAGTTATTGTTAGTAGCATCGGTCCTATTCCCATTCTATCGGAACTCTTAAATTATTTCTCCCCTTCGGTATGAAGAAGTTTGTGTCAATGTGTCAAGAGCGATATATATTTGCAACGTACATACATACCAGGGTTGCAAAGGTTGCTGCAATCGCTCTTTTTTTTAGAATTTCAGACTCAAAAGCTCCAAATAATTCCTCATTTGCTACAATTTATGTACTTTCTCAGCTGATGCTTTTTACAGAATTCCCAAAGTCTATCGTTCTAATTCATTTACGGTGGCAACTCGTGTTTGCTATCAGTTCCTAGTGATTTGTTCTTTTATTCAGCAACTACAACTACCTTCACGTAATATCTCGTAGCTATCTTTTGTTGAAAGAAACCCAAACAATTATTTCATAAAAAGTAATTTTTATAAAAATTGTTTTTTTAACCTGTTATAAACTCGAAAAAAATTAACTAGATAAAACCACACTTTTTTTTATTATTTTTTTTTTTTTTTTGTCTTGGACTGGCACTCAGGGGGCGACCTCTATAAGTGCAGTGGATTGTAACAGAACCAGAAAGGAGGAATCTCTGGTATGAAAACTTTCAAAAAGAACAATTCATGGAAATATGCTCCCTGAATTACATAAGGAACTTTACAAATATTGGTTTTAAAAAAAAAAAATATCAAATTTCGATTTGCAAAAAATAATTTTCTTAAGAACAATAACTACATATATTGTGTAAATCGAGGTATCGGTGTATTTTTTAATGGAAACAAAAGTAACCAAAGATAGATTTTTTACAAAAACTTAATTCATCAGTAGTGAATTGATTTGGACAAAATAAGCCGGTCATGCAGAACTGAAGGGGCATCAGTTGATTTCTATTAAAAAAAACACAACTTGATGCCTTCAGTTCCGCTTCATCAGTTTAGGAAAGCCAAGTGACAAATAATGACTTAATTTATTGTTAGAAAAAAAAACTCATCCGCTTTAATAATTTTTTTCTTTTCATTATAAAATTTTAATTACACTATTTAGAAATTTATATAGAAACGATATTGAGTCCATGAATGCCTGCGTTTTTATAAAGATTTATTGGGCAAATGTTCAACAAGAAAACCAGAACATCGTAAAAATTACAAGTTCGTGGAATATTTTCCAAATTTAAATTCCATAATTCAGTTGTTTATTTATCAATTTATATCTCTGCATGGTTGGGCAGAAAAGAAAACAACTGCTACACGATCTATTAGGAATGTAACTGTAATCGTATAGAGCCAGCATTGTTGTTGTTTTTCTTTTCAAATACAATAAACTTGATTGTGTTTATAAACAATTTACATGCTGCTCAATTATTTATTGCAAAATTGTTTGTATTCGATTCGATTCGACTGGCAGAAGGAGTGTAAAATAATTAATTGAAAAATAAAAGTAGAACACAGAATTTTAAATCAAAAATGTATAGAAAATACTTGAGCAATAAAGATTCAAATGCTTAGATAACGAATAAAAGACAATTTGATGAAACAGAAATGTGGGGAAACAGAGAAGCAGAATGGTAGGAAATCGGATGGAACAGTCGAATGCATTTCACTAGAGTTTTGATTTGTTTTTGAGTTTTTGATTGCAAATTTTTCTGCAAAAAATTATGAAATCATTTTGCTTTAGTGTGTCATTTTAGGTGAAGTCATTTTGGATTTTTAATTTACACATTCTATTAATTAATCATGTGACTAATTTCTAATATTATTCATAGAAACATTTTTAATAAGCCAACGTTTATTAATTTCATTTAATATAATTTATCTATTCACTATTATGGTCGGCTTGTTTCAATGACGAAATCTTCACCCTATTCGCTGGACATTGCCGACACCGGGTCACGCTATATTGTGCCAAAGAGCGCCCTTCTTCCTCGGTACCGTAACAAAAATTTGCTAGCGTAGTATAAAATAAAATGGGCTCAACAAATTCTCTAACTTCTCATCTTTCTTCAGTTGTTCCCTCAATACCAACCCTTCCTTGCATAGTCGTGTTTTAGAGACAGAAATTTTCTTTTAAAACTGCTACTTCGTGTACAATTAGACAATCTGTGTTAATTTTTTTTTTTTTTTGCCAAAAACTAAAGCAAAATAGAATTGAAGTTACAAGAATTTCAATACCAGCAAGCTCGCACCCATCTTCTTTACTCCATCTCTCTCTCTCTCTCTCTCTCCTATAAACTCAGACTGGCTTCAAGGCAAATTTTTGTGTCTGAAACATGAGATAGTTCCCGGCACAATACACTGCATCAGTAGGGTTCATAATCTGAGTGCCGGTCCAAGTAAAAAAGGAAGCCAAATTTTCTTAATAGTTCAGCGCCATCTAGTGGCCCTCACTGAGCAATACGAATGTCAATTTTATATTTTGGCAACCGAAAAGTTTTATTCAAAAACATCATATTTAAGAAATAACAAAATAAGTGCCAGTTCGCCACATGCGATTCAAATTTCAACAATTGTTGTTGTTGCAAAAATTATTTTTTCGATCGGACTCAAGTTTGCAGCATCGGCTAACAAGGCGGTAAGGCCCTGTTATTGTAAATCACTATGCGTTAGTGAAATTTATATGTTCACAAAAATAAAATCTCAAATCATTTAACTCTCTTTGAATTGATTTTTTTTACTTTCTTATAAAAATCTTCAACGCAAAATGATTTACAAATTTATTAGGCCCCAATTTAAATTTAAGGTGGCAATTTTCAAAATATTGATCGGCCTTAATATTTAGAAATAAGAAATGAGTAATTCATTTTATTTTAATTATTTCAATCTAAACGCCATCTGTTGAAAAAAAAAATGTTTTGCAATAAACAAAAATTGAAAAAAAAAATCCAATTTCAAATAGATTTTTGGGCATGACTCATTTTTCATTTCATTTGTTATTCTCGTGTTATATTTTTAATTGCAATTTTTTTTTTCTTCAAAAACATACGATTGTGTATGAACGAACGAACGATAAATTGATTTTGATGTGAAATAAACGGGTGTCGCTGACGCCGCCGCCTTGTCCCCAAATCAGTAAAATTATTTTAAAGTTTTTTTATTTTTCATATGTCGCACACTAAATCATACACAGTCACAACTCAGAATAAAAAAGATTTTGGGAAAGTCCCACGATAAATGTTTAGTTTCATAAAGCATAATAACTTAATAGAATGTATCGGGCAACACAAAATGTATTGCAACAAAAATGCTTATTCAAATGCAGTTTTTATGGGCTTAAGATATTATACGGAAAATATTTTGATTGTGAGTTGTGACTCTTTATGATTCCGTGTGCGATATGTTGTTTTTGCACATCAGAAATGGACAAGAAAACATTTTTAAATTAAATTTCGTCTGCTTTTCAAGAATTTTGTTGCTTTTTAACTCCATTTTCTTTATTTTTTATTTCACTTAATTTTACAACTGCAAAAGATTCAAAAAATATATATCCTTTTACGCAAAAAAGCTTCTAATAAAGGCCCCCTTAAAAATTTTTTTAATACGATATTTTCTCTTCTCCAAGAACAGAAGTTTGACTCAAACAAAATTGATCTTCTAAATATTCTAGTAGAAAGAGTGGAAATGGGCACAATAGCTGTCAGTGTTTTATTGCAAGCGAAGGAGGCGGTGCAGCTTTACGAGATGCGACTAATTCCTGCGAGTCTCTGCTACTTAATTACACCCTTCACAAAAAAGTGAAAATTTAGTCATTCCGTGTGTAATTTTTTCGATATTAATATGGGACCCCTCAAAGTATACATATTCTGGACTCTATTGAGTAGTGGACACGATTGAGCGATGTCCATCTGTCTGTCTGTCTGTGCGTGAAATCGGTTTTCCCAAGCCCCCAGAAAAGCTATAGACTACGCTCTTAGACTGCTGGATTGGAAGAGTGGTATTAAAATTCAGAAAAATCCGAAATGCGGTTCCTGAGCTGGGAAGCTTACACGTATTTCTCGATGCAAAATTAATACGAAAACCTATTTCATGCTTTGGAAAGCCTCTAGTGTCTATTAAAAACAAAAACATTTTTTTTCCAGGGATAGGAAATTAAAATTTTTTTTTTGGCACATTCAGTGTTTTGTAGTACATGGAATAACTAAAATGTTTAAGAATTTCAAGTTTTTCTTAAATACAACCGCTTAATACATCATGAAGATTTGCATTTAAAAAAAAAATTAAAACTTTGTTTCCAGGGGTGGGGAATTGATTTTTTTTAATTATAAAAGTAGCCAAAAAAGCATCTGACGTTGTTCTTTTTTTGCTAACTAAAACTATTTTATAACTTAGAAAGAACAAAATTTGTGTCAAAAATAAAAAAAAACAAAATTTCGAATCCAGGGTTGAACAAGTGCAATATTTTATAGTACATAAAAGTTGTTAAAATGGTTAAAATTTTAAAATTTTTCTTAAATAAAACTACTTCATCCTCATGAAGAGTTGCACTGATGACAAAAACAAAAGAAATTAAATTTTCGCTTCCAGGGTTGGGAAAATCAAAGTTTTTTTTTGTACATGCAATATTTTGTCGTACATGTAATAACGAATGCAATTCAAAATTATTATCTCAAAAAGCATGTATGTATTTAAAAATATATGTAACGCCAGACGTACCGACTCGTTATCACACCCTCATGCTTATTAAAAGTAGGATTTTATAGGACGCATAAAAGGTTTGTGTATATTTCATAGTTTCTGTAACACGTCAGGTGCAATGAATCTGCTGCCTTCAAATTATTATTGACTTCGCGTTTGTAAAATAAAAGTCCGATAAAATCCTAGTCTTAACTAACATGAGGCTGTAATAACGGCCCTTAAATATGATCGAAAAGCTTTTGTAGCGGTGTGATTTTAAAATTAGCGAGCGTTTTCGAATACACAAAATATTTATTTTATTTATCTATTTTATTTTTTCTATCCACACCTTTTATCAGTAATATTTCTATGCAGATATGGAAATTTATATATAATTTAAATCGGTCAATTGCACTCCATGCACTGACTTTCAAAAAGAAAATAATTTTTGAAAATATGTATTTCCAAAAAAAAAAAAAAAATAATAATAAACGTTCGTTTTAATTACATACGCACATCCCTAGAGAAATCTAAGTGAACAAACCCACACGATAAAAGGAAAGAACAGTTTCCAATAAGTCGTCCATGATAAGGCGTATATTTTCAGTGGGAATATGTTCGAGAACGTTTTTGCTCGTTGTATTAAATATCAGGGAAAAATTAATCAATTTTACAATGTTGGTAAAAGGAAAACGTTGTTGAGAGAAAAATTACTGACGATAGGGGTGATTCTTTTGTATATTTCACAATGCCTCGTTTCAGTGAAGCCATAGTGGACTTGTCCATTGTGGTTGAAAAAAATTAGCTCGATTCAAGTTGATTTTGTGCATTTTAAAATAAAATTCTATGTTTTTGATTTATTGGAGAGCGTCCAACACATATTAAGCAGAGCTCTTCAAATTTGTTTTATTACTTCATTCATCATGGGAATATGTGCGGATATTGACAATTCTCAAATCATTGTTGCCATATGAAATTATTAAAGCCGGGGAGATTTTTTTAATTGTCAAGGGTTTTCATCAAACTCTTACGATCTTTGATTTTGAATGAAACAAAGAGTGAGATCTTTTTATTCGTTTGAAAGATCTATTGAAGGTACTGCTTCTCTTGATGGAGCGCATTCGAAATGTGTAATTTTTCATGACTCGGGTGCAAAAGTCAGTTGGCTTTGAGGGTCGCTGTAGCTTGTGACTTATTCGTATATATCTGAGACTTAACGAAAACACCAAAAGAAAAAGTCTGCAGAGTCAAGTCACACGATCGCGTTAATTGACAACTAATTTGACAGCTGTGGCCTTAACAAAATAGCCGTTGGTAACTGTCAAAGTTCGGAAGTCCCGATTTGTCACCCTTTTCGTGTTTGCATGCTACCAAAATAAAATCAACAAATTTAACAATTTTCCAACCCTGCACCGAATCGTGTCCTTATCTTTCAATAGATTTATTTAGCTCAAGGGGTCAACAATCTCCTTTTGCTTAGAACACAAAATAATTTTTGCAAAAAAAAAAATTATAAATATTTATTTATAACTCCCTGGCTATTATTAAATGCGCTCTCACTCTCTAAATGGTATTGCGGCTATTCATGATTTGTAGAATTAACGACTTTTTACCAAATACGCAGTCAAACAAACAAAAATATAAATTATTTTCTAATAACAAATTATCATACAATAACCATTTGAGAATCTTATTTGTTGGTTGTGTTAATAAGTTTTCGTATGAGGTAATAATTTATTAATAATATCGATTCATATATGGATGCCAACTACTTGTTAATTTTTCATTTAATTTTTTTTTTTCATCATCACTGATCGTGTTGTTAAGTCGTTAATGACGTCAGTTTGTATGTGCTAAGACGAAAAGGCATTGAACACAAATTGTTGTGTTTAAGCAAAATGCTGTACATGAATTGATCTCATATTTTTTTCAAATATATTTTTACAAAAATAGCAAAAAATTTTAACAGATCATAACTTTGAAATAGGGGTTTCCTCCCTTTTATAAAAAGAAAACCAAGAGAGTAGGCGTTTTCTCTTTTTTTCTGTTATAAAAAAACTTTCAAATATTATTAAATTGTTGTTGTTGTTGTTGAGTTTCTGGCAGATGGCATTTTTTAATTTCAATTCAATTTTATTAAATGTATTGCGAAAACCACCATCATCATCTCTTGACATGCACAACGTCCTACAGCACCCTTTTGTCCGAAAATCAATTTTTTTCCGAAAACAAATTCAATAACACACAACAATAGAAGAAAGAGTTCAAGAATTGAGTTTTTTTTTGTGTTCTCTCTTTTGTGTTGTCATGAACCCTCATTTATTTATTGACTTCTGAAGAGTTTTATTAACAACTGAAATGAATACGGTCTTTAAATAGGATTTTAAAAAGATTTTGATTAATAAAATAAATAAAATGACAAACGGAAAATGCATTTATCTATTTATTGTGTTGTTTGTTGACAGTAAATACATTTTAATTAAAATTAATTATGTTCGTTTTTTTAACTTTTTTACAGATTTCACAACAACTGCTTCACAAGGTGAGTGTATAGTTTAATATTTATCTTTTTATTTAAATGCTTATTTGCACACAAATTTTTAATTTTTATATACAATTCGGGAAATAAACCTAGTTTAATAATGTTAGTAAAATAGTATTTAATATCAAAAGCATAGAATTTATGTAGTGAAACAATCGTATTCATAGTCAAAATAAAGGTTACTTTAAAAGTTGTATGCATAAGATTAGTTCTTTGAAACTAGTTTCTCATTCAAAAATTTTTTTCTAAGATCGCTTGAAGTCCGCATTATTTGTAATTATTTGAATACGGCAGGAAGAGTTGAAAACCGGTTTTTTTGTATGGAAAGACTTATTTCAAATCCTTAAAATATAATTTATTTATGACAATAAATTTGGACCAATTTCTAAAAAAAAAAAAAAAAACTTGGACATTTTTTGACCCTAAAGGCCATTCCGGCAACTTCCCGCTAATCTTATCTGTGATTAGTGTGGATTGATGTAGTTTTTCCAGTCCTATAGAAGGATCGAGAACATTAACTGTTTTGATATATAACTTTAAAAAAAATCTTGAGAGCTGATTAGTTTCTGGCCGTTTCAAAGATTTTTTGATATCTTGTTCAGTAAAACTCTTTAAAATGTCATCAATTTGGTTGAAATCGGTCAAGCCGTTCTAAAGATATAAGCGGGTCAAGTACTTACACACACACACACACACACACACACACACACACACACACATACACTCACATACATGTCGACACAGTGCCGGGTTATCAGAATTAGTCAGGGAAGCTTCCTAGGACCTCAAAAAGTCGAGATCTGATGAGAACTCGACTTTTCCAAAACGGGGTAAAACCAGTAACTTCCTGATTTTTGAAAATTTTCAATTAAATTAAATTTTCAATTAAATTTAAAAAGCTTAAAAACAGCTATTAAATTTAAACAATGATTTTTAGAAACAGTTCCACCATTTTTTTAAATTTTATTGCTTTCAATTTAATAAAAAAATATATTAAAATTACTTCGAAATAAAAAAAAGAAATATACGTATACACATATATATATATATATATATATATATATATATATATATATATATATGTATATATATACCTTTTTTTAATTTATAAAAAATAATTCTTTAAACAGTTTTATGTGAAAAACACAATATTGCAATTTAGTTATTACGACTGCATTCGATTTGATATTAAATAACTAAAACACACTCCTTTTTAGTTCTGGCACATCCCCAGAGTGCTAGTCCAAGACAAAAAGTCTTGGAACTTTTTCGTCGTTATCTCAAAAATTATATCATAGACAAAAATGTTTCTTGGGTCATATTAAAGGCCTTATTTTTGGCTACAAAAGGTTAAAGAAAATTTTTATTTGTTTTTGGAAAAGTTATGAAAATTTAAACATTTTTAATCAATCAAAGAAATATGTATATATTTTTTTGGTTAATACTTGCTTAAAATGCGTTTCTATAGCAAACGAATAGTCAGGGGGCATTTTGGTTTGTACAATCGAGTTTTCATTCATTTTCAAGTCTGTGGTCATGTGGGCAATGCAAACGTTCATATGCGCAACATATGTAATGTTAGATTTTCTTTTATTACATGACATTGAACTTCCTGGCATTAGTGAAACAACATTGAAGTAATTAAAAACTCAACAACAAAATAATAAAAGTGAGGAGAGGCTTAACCAAATAAATACAAGCGCTTGTGTTTAAAATAATAATAAAATAATTTAATAGTGACCGGAACATAAAGTATTATTTTCAGCAACAACAACAACAACAAACCATAGTATATTCAGAGCAAGACGAATCGAACGCACACTGACCAAGAGAGAGGCATTGCGGGTAATAAGAATGTAAGTCGATTTTTTTCATTACCAAAAGCACATGTTTAGTTTTCTTGTACAAATTCTGGGAAATGGAAATATAATTCTTTATTAGGAAATTGTTTAGAAAGTTTAACTTGAAAAGGAGTAGAGTTAATTGCACATTTTAAATTTTTATTACTTTAAATTTAATTTCTCTTTTAACTGCAGCCTGGGTGATTTGGCCTTGCGTTTGTGTGAGCACAAGAGTTGTTTTCTTTTTTTTTAGGGGGGAAATACTCTTATTGAATCGGGGTGAATTTCCATGTTGTTGCTTTTGTAAATTTGTGTGCGACAGCGTCTGCATGTGTTGGTGTAGGTTGTGGTAATTTTGTATTTGAAATGAGAGGAAATAATCAAACATACACAAAAAGGCAAAAGTCACTCATGCGCTTATCCGGTGTGCGCGTCTATTTAAAATTCCATTTTTCAACACTTCATACGGGGGTATCCAAACATTTAAATATTAAAACGGTTTCATTAGTTACTTAATAATTATTTCAATAGAATTAATTTTGATTGTTTAAAATAAATTATAGAGGTTCGATTAATGTATTTTAAACATGAATGGATCAGGTCGTTTACAAAGGCTTGTGACGGAACCGTGAATTTTATTGGAACTCAGACAAAATGGTTTTGTTATTATGCGCCAGATCTGTACTTTACAACGAAAGTTGCGGCTCTTTAGAAATAGTAATTGTAAATTATTAAATAAATAAAAACATTATTATTTTAGTTGTTGTTTTATGTCTGATATTTTTGAAACTTCTTAATCACTTGACCATCATATTTGTAGTTTTTTTTTAATAGATTAAAATTAAAAAAATTTTAAAATCTTAAAATTATTGCTTTTATTTTTCTGATATTATTAATTTGACACTGTTATTTCTCTTAATTTCTTAATTCTGTATCGTTACAGCTTATTTTCTTTTTTAAATTCAACGAAATGTCGTTAACCAAATTCGCCCTAAGCTGTATTGGTTTCGAACAAAATAGCATATATAATTTTACCCTGAAGTTCATATAAAATCGTTTGTTCGAAACTTTATAAATCACGAAGCAAAATTTGAAAATCTTATTTAGATGAAGGCAGCTCCTCAATGAAAAATAAGTTGATTGCATTTGGGGTATTCACGCTGTAGTCATAAAGTCATAAACTAATAGCACGAAGTATATGACTAGTGTGAACAACGCGTCATAACTTAGTCTGCTAAATGAATTTTTATGTATAAATTAAAACGGCTGCTGTCTAGATATGAGCTAAATCCACCTTTTAGCGACGGCAATTGGAAAAATTTTCAGTGGCTGCCAGTTACATAAATTAAACGAGAGAAGTTTTTGTTTATATTTAGATTTTGCGATTTAATTCTCATTCATGCATTTTTATTTTATAAAAATGTGATTTAATGTACAGACATAATTTTTTAGCCGTTTTTTAGTTGTAAATCATATATAAGTAACGGCGGAAAACATATGCTCTCGCCGTCTCGCCTAAAGATTTTCAGCCGTTCGACTCAGATCTCTAGAGCTATTTTATGACAACACAAAAACATACCCGAAAGAGTGCTATTATTTTATAACTTTTTTAAGCCGGTCTAAAATATTATTACTATGACAATATGATTCAATAGCACACAGTGTGAATACCCCAATTGACTTATATTGTCAATTACAGTTTTATAAAGTTCTGGTTGCCATATAATCGATATGATGAGGTGTAAATAAAGTTTTTTTTCTTAATTTTCCTTCCCAGTCATTCTCCTCATTAAAGGAAAATGTTAAATCCTTGGCTATATTTGTAGGATAGTCGGCAATTCAGTACATTATTGAACTTCTGAAACATAAATATTTATGGAGTCAAATTGTAGGACTGTAGCCACAATTTAAATTCTTATATACTTTTTTGACCCACTGCTAAGCAAAATTTTTGCTGGGTAATTAGAAAATTTGTTATAATTGTAAAAGAAAATTGAACAACATGTGCGCTAAAGTCAGACAAACAACCCAATCAAGTAACCTACAACAACAATAACTATTCCAGCATGGCCTTAGAAAAAAATTAATAAGTAAAACAAGAAGATTATTTTTCTGCATTCACGTGCTTCATCTCTTTTTCTTTCGTTGTTGTTTGCTAAACCAAAAAAGGATAAGTTTTCATTACAAAAATAGAACAGGGAAAATTATAGAGGAAAAACAGGAGTGAAATAAATCCCATTTAAATTTCTAGCAGACCGTATTCATTTACACACTCACTCCCAAAAATGAGAAGGGGAAAGAAGTCAGAGCAATTTATTGCTCAACGCAACAACGACGACAATGTTTGTCTGGTAGAACAACTAAAATTATCCGCAACGGATGTCGAGCACATGTATGGGATCAATGTCAGAAATTACAAAAGTAATACGCAACTTTTTTATGCTTGAAATTAAATTAAAAAATAAGAGAGAAAATAAGTTGAAGGCCTGATGCTAGACGTTTGGAGAACTCTTCGTTGCGGGTATTGCTGCAGCAACTGTTTCTCTCGCTGCATGCTTTCAGTCGACTGATACAAAACTACACCTTTTATTTCACGGTAAAATCAAATAAATTTAATGATCATTGTGTGGTATATATTTAACCCTTTAAAAAACTTGCATTTTGTTTTAAGCTTGGGCCTGTTGAGGGGCACTGTACTACACAAAGACTTTTTCTAATTCGATTCTAAAAACACTTCTAGAGAAATGCGTGTAGTATGAATTTAAACTTGTGAAAGTTGAGATTTGAAAAATAATTAATTATGACATGCCGCTGAGAACACAAACGCGATGTTTTCAAAGGCCACAACATGATCTTAGCAATTGTGATCGTGTGCAAACTAGAAAAATAAATCTGTAAACTTTTTTCATATGTCGAATTTGCTAAAAAAAAAAAAGTTGACTGAGTAAAAAATATATGAGGAACGGTTGACCCTAAAGGCCTATTTTAATCGCAATGCTTTCGTAACCTATTTTTTGTGCTATTTTGTGCATTTAAGCACTTGGAGTTTTACTTGATAAGCGGTGATTGACGTAGTTTTTGGTTACTATAAAAGAATCGAGAACATTAATAGATCAGATATACAAATTCGGAGTTTTTAAGAAAAAGAAAACGTTTATGGAATTTATTTCGTTCGCGATATCTCACGAACAGTTTAACCAATTTTGAGCCGTTAATCGGTGTGGTTTTTTAAATGTCAAGAGCTGATTATTTTGTGGAATTGATTGTTAAAAAATTATTCTAAAAAACAAAACACCTTGAAAAAAAATTTTTTTTTCTAATTTTTTTGAAGATTTTTTTTTGAAATCTATCGCTGCAAATTGTTTCAAATTCACAGAAATGATGGCGTTCAGCAACACTCTTCTGAACGCCACCAGTTTGATTTCAATCGGGTCAGCCGTTGAAAAGTTATACGTTACAATACACACAAATACAGACAGGCTCTCAGATTTAGTCAGGGAAGCTTCTTTCATCTCATAACATAGAGTTCTGATGAGAACTAGATATTTTCAAAACAAGGTAAAACCAATAACTTTTAGGTTTTTGAAAATTTTCAAATTTGCTAGCGGGAAATCGAAAAATATTATAAAAATCTTTTAATTAAAAGGGAACTCTTAACCAAAATTTATTAGAATAACTAAAGATCTCTGTGATCGTTGAGTTCTTGCTATGACTTTGATATAAATATATTTAAACTTCTCATTCATATGAGTGGAAGCTCAAAATAGTATTTTTAGTTATTAAAAAAAATTATGGCTGACAAAATAATATAATGAGAAAGCGGTTAAAACCCAAAGGGTTAACTCTCGGAATTAAAAACTTCTTATAAAAAACAGCGTACAAGGAGATGTAAATACATACTCGTGCTATATATTCGTGTTATATACAGTTAAATAAATGTAGAATATACACACACATGCTTTGCTAACGTGCATACATATTTAAACACCCATGGATAGTTTTATTAGACTTAAGTTCATATCTACATATGGGATGTATGTGCGCACGGGTACATAACAACTCAATTCTTAAAATAAAAACAACAACAACAACGAACTCAACACATGTATTACAATATCAATAGTAAAAGTATCTCATAGTCATATTCTTTCCTTCAATTTCGAGGATCTAAAACAATAAACAAAAAATTGAACAGTGGGCTCAAACGTCAAATTTGCTCACACAAAAATATTTAAAGTATTCTATTAGAAACCATCTCCATCCTTCATCGTTGCCGCTGCTGATGTTCAGCCATTGAAACAGGCTGATAACAATTAAGACAACCGTACTTTTTTGAAGATCAGAAAAATTTTACTCCATATTCATGACTGAGTGCGGAGTCGAACTCGGGACCTAAAGCATCGTAGAATTGTGTCTTACTACTTCAGCCAACAGGACCCTAAATAATCTGAGTACCACCGGTGGTCCTCATTATGGAATCTTTGTTGCAGCAATTTTTGTTTCTCTCTTTATTTATTTTGCTCTTTACTACTACTAGAAATAAAAACGAGACATATTTATCCCTGTAATTTAATTTTATGCTGATTCTTTTTTCAAAGTGATCAATTGAGGGCTTTTAGCTAGTTCCTGTGCGAATATCAGTGGGGCTAATGCAGATAATCAGGCAACCTTTACCCAACATTTCTTAGAATAACTAAAGATATCATATCAAACTTACACTTTAATAAGTGAGAAGTCTAAAACAAATATCGAAGTCATAATAAGAACTCACTGATGACCTCTTTTTTTATTTTCTTACGTTTTTATTCCACAATTGGTTGGCTTTTTTGCGACTCTAATTGTAGCTGTAGGAGACTTATTTATGTCAATATAAATGCATGTGCTAAATAAATCGGTCGCTAGCCGCAACTTTGCCAAGCCAAAGAGACAAACTATCGGCTTATAGCTGGGTATTAGCCGCCATTGATATGGATTAAAATCGGCTACATGCTGGAGCCTTTACAACTCTGGAAGGTCATCTAGAAGGTATCTGTCGGACTTTATAACAAACTGCAAACTAAAATATTTCCAATTTAGTTGTGCCAGTTAATAGCTTATAAAAATCCTGGATCATTTTAAACGTTTCGTAGCAGATATTCAGGGAATCTTTTTTGGCAGTTCCTTCAGAAAATATAGAAATATATTTAAATTGCTGAGGAAGTGATTAAGAAGCTGAAAAGAGGAACTGAAGTGATCCTGGTCTCCTGGTTTTTCTTGTTAAAAATATTTTACATTTTGGCCATCTGTTTTTGGGATTGCGACCACAGTACATTGACTAAAGCGGGATGACTGAATGACTGCATGACTAAATAACCGTGTGCAAGTGTTGTCCGTCTTCCTGTTTGTCTGTTGTTGTTGTTGCTGTTGATGGTTTTTGTTTCGTTAGTTTATTATAGCATGTGCTGTTTTAGTACTTTATTGTTTTGTTGTTAGTATTTTCATAAAATATTTCAATTTCCATTTTTATACACTCACACATACACAACACAGTCGTACGTACATGAGAGTACATGCTATTTTAGTAGCCAAGCAAAAGACACATGCAGTTTTTCGAAATTTTTGACGTTTTTAGTGAGTGGCGTTGAATTTTAACAATAGACCCGGCTTGTTTTAGCATAACAGTTCGTGCGCTTACTTCTGCATTTAGTCAGCCAGCCAGCCAGTCAGCCATTCATTGCATATGCGCAGAGGACGTTGATCATTTGCGGAAATTTCATGCATTTTACAGACATGACCTTTGTAAAAGCTTTATTCTCTAAGGTTTTTTCTTATTGTCGGCAGGAGAATGTAAAAAAGATTCGTAATAATTCAAGAAACTGTTAAATCACAAGACTAACTGGCAAAGTTTTATAGCCGATTTCATATTCACATTAACATATCATTTTTGGACAAAAAAGAAGTTTCTATAAACAATTCTGACACAATAGCACATGACACATTTTCCTCAAGAAAATGTTACATTTTTATTTCTAAACTTGCTTTTTTATTGAAATTAATTAAAAGTTCCAGACAGAACTTTCCATAACAACTTTTATTTGAACCGGGAATTTAGGTGAATTTGCCATAAATGTGTAATAAAAAGTTTTATATAGAAAAGAAAATTACAAAACATAAGAATATCGCAAACTATTTTCTTTTGACCATAAACATCACGCTTCCTCAGAATATTGAGGTCAATGTTGACCACAAAAGCCTCTATCTAATAGCTTTTATAGACGCTGCATTGAAAACTACTCTCTTCATAAAGGCCAAAAACAGAACGAAGCGTTCCATAACACAAGACATGTTGTGAAATGTCACTAATTAGCCAGCAGATGTTGATATTGACGGATTATATGCCGGTCATAAAAAAAATAAAATAAAATCAAATAGTTACAAATAAAGCACCTAATTTTTTCAACTGCCGTGTAGTTGGTGGATAATACTGGTAGTTGTTTGTTGGCTGTTACAACAGAACAAATTATGGCAACAGCCACAAGAAGAAGCCACCACTACGATGACCCATACAAGTTTGTTTCTTGCTATTTGTGACGATTTGCTTTTAAAGGCAACGTGGTTGCAACAAGTGTGCGGCTACAAAATGTTTGAAAAGCAGTTCATAACAGTTTGTTATGGACAAACTCAATGCTTTGTGCTACTAAATTTGGTTCTTTGATCCACCAAAAGGCAAACAACTCATTTAAGCCAAGATTTATACGTTAACAAAACTATAACAATTTATTGAATCGGATTCAAGCTATTTTGCACGAAACATTAAGAGAAGCAAAAGAGATTTACCGAAATTTTCTTAGTCTTGACACAGATTAGGCAACAGTGGGTTACCACAGTTAAAATCATTCGCCATTAATTATTATTAATATTAATAAAGCCTTTAGTTTGGTGGGCTTCAGGCTAAAGCAAATAAATTTTTAATTATAAGTTCTAATAATTTCAAAATTCTCATTTTTAAGTCGCTTAGAATAAATTACTGTATGAAAGTACTTTTTGAAAATAGTACCGTTCCAGAAGCAACTTTTAAAACTAACTTCAACAATTCATTTAACAAAGTACTTGATAGAAAATGTATCTTTCCAAAAAGTGCCCTGCTGAAAAGTACCTTTGCAAAAAAGTTCCCTAAAGAGGAGTACCGTTTATAAGAAAAATATATTAATAAAATAATATTTTAAATGCAAGTACATACATTAAAAAAAATTACCTTTTACCCTTTACAAAAAGCACCTTTCAAAAAGTTCCCATATATATATTTTTATTTTGACAAAAGTGTTTTTTAAAAACTACACTTAAAAAAATACCCGTTAATAAAATCATATCCATTGCGAATGTTACAAAAATGAAATGCTTCCATTGTGAATTTCCTGGAAATAATAGTTTCTATTCGCGCTACGCGTCATGGGGATAAATATGGCCTCTTTGAGATTTTCGGCAACTAGCAAAAGGTAATAGGCGGACAATTCAACACCCACCCGTTTGACGCAATCCACATTCAAAGAGGGGCTAACAAACGTTTTAACAATATTGGAAAAGGGGTTGCACGCTCGGCGGATTGTGTGTGCTGGACGAAAAGAAGCAGCTCCCAAGCAAGCTTTAGTGGTGCCATATTTTTTTATCAGTTCGCTCCCAAAAGCTTGGGAACTATGCCCCCTTTTACACACATCAAGTTTGGCGCATCAAGTCTTGATTTTCTTGAGGAGAAAAGGGAGAAGAGAATGGAGAGAGTTACAAACCGGACAGTACCATCAAGTTTAAGTAAACTTAACACTTGAAGTTGGCTGCAGAATATCAAAAAGCATATTTAAAAGCAGAGACAATAAAACTTGATGAACGTAAATGCGGTGGAAAAGAAAATTGAAGAAAAAGTAATCAAGAAAACCTGATGCGTGTAAAAGGGGACTATGAAAAATCGGAAAGTTTTTCTCATGGGTGTTGTTTTTAGAGCTGAATAAATGTAAAAAGAAATTTTCTTTAAGCCTTCAAAAAGTATTTACCAAAATGTCTTGTTAAACTAAACCAGCGTTTAAGTATTCACTGTTTTTTCAACCGTAAGTAAACTTTAAAGCGCAGTTTCCAGAGATGTGACAGCGCCTTCAAGACTCTTTTAGTTATTCATCGACACCACTTCCTCTACATTTCAAATAAACATTTGAAATTTGTTTAAATTAAATGATGCTGTTAAATGTTTCTTCATGCCGTACAATGGAAAATGTTGTCTGCAGTAACAAAAAAGTATTTCATAAATATGTACTCACAGAGATATAAATCGAGCGAATTGCCAAAAGGCAAACAAAGAAACAGAATCGTTTGTGGTTCTTTGCTCGAAATGCATTTAATTTGCCAATAATTGCAAACAAATGTGCGGTTCGTTTCATTACATATCACTCCACTTGGCAAACATCTGAGTGTCTGAAATTGTAGTCAATGTAAATAAACAATTGCATTAAGAAACATTCTACCAGGGATGGCATTCCATATATTTCTCATAAAAAGTTATGGCTATTCTCAGCAAAGACAAGTTTATATTTTGTTTTATACAAAGAAAAGTTTGTTTCATACAAAGAAACTGTTTTCATATAAACAAAATAGTTCATGTATTCAATAATGGATTTCCCTTCCCTGCAGCAGCAGCTAAAGTGTTGAAACAAGAAATTGATCTTGTAGTTGAACCAAAATAAACAAAAGATGTTAAATTTCCCAAAGCGACATTTGTTGAATAAATATTAAATGTTTGTCAGTTCATTCATTCATTCAGTGAGTTCAATTATTTGTTTTGTCATTTTCACTTTCGAACGACAAACATTCAATTCGTTAACACAAGCGACAGCGCAGCATTAACAAATACTTTATCAACAAACGTTTATCAGCTATAATTTCTTACTTTCCATTCGATCTTCAATTATCTGAAAAACCAAAATCGATTTTAGTGTAAAACATGTCTAGAATTTAAACGAAAAAAAAAGTGAGAAAAGAAATAGTAAAAACCACAATTATCCTTTCAGATATCGACGCTGTTGGTATTGCTGCCAAAGTGATAAGAATCTAAACAAATCTCTAACGCCTTAAGAAAAGAAAAATACACAACGCGCACGTACCACTACAATTAAAATACAAAAGAAAATAAAGACAATAAAGGACGACAACAATAGCGGAACAATTTAGGTACAAATTGAAAGTGCTTTTGTATCCGTTTGATCCAAAACCGTTTAGAGAGTGTCTCGTTTGTTATTATTTTTGTACACAAATTTGTTTCTATTTGTTTTATTTATTTTTTTCCTATTGTAGTTATAGATGTTTCCTTTTTGTTGTGTAATTATTACCCAAATATTCTGAGTATTTATGTGCCAGGAACGTGTGCACTAAAATGTTTTATTATTTCCGTTTTTAATTTAAGTTTTTTTTTTATTAGTAAGGAAATAAGAATTTGTGAGAAGAAGAGAAATTAGAATGCTGTAGATCCTCTTTGAAAATATATCCTATTTATAAATTTTTTATAATTAAATTAAATAAAAATTTGTGGCAATTTAGTCAAGAAAAGGCCTAATAAATATACAATAAAATGAAGTTACACGCTTTTTATAACAATCAAAGGACTCTGGCAAAAATATTTCATAATTGAAATGGGTATATCAACAAGCTAATCCTAAGCGGATGCCACAATGGTTTAACTGCCAAATATTACAACAACTTTATAGCCGCTGTTAGTTTAAAGTCGTTTGTTTTAATCTGCGCTGGTCAACATAACACACGCGGCTCAAAGAGATATTTGGTGTATTCACACTGTGTGCTATTTAGTTATATTGTCATGAAGTCATAATATTTTAGACCAGCTTAAAAAAGTCATAAAATAATAGCACACTTTCAAGTATGCTTTTGTTTTGTCATAAAATAGCTCTAGAGATCTGAGTCGAACGGCTGAAAATCTTTAGGCGAGACGGCGATAGTATATGTTTACCGCCGTTACTTATATATGATTCATGACTAAAAAACGGCTAAAAAATTATGTCTTCACATTAAATCACATTTTTATAAAATAAAAATATATGAAGGAGAATTAAATCGCAAAATCTAAAAATAAACTAGACAAAAATTTTTCCCGTTTTATTTATGCAACTGACAGCCACTGAAAATGTTTCCAATTGCCGCCGCCAAAAAGGTGTATTTGGCTCATATCTAGACAGCAGCTGTTTCAGTTTATACATACAAATTCATTTAGCAGACTAAGTTATGAAGGGTTGTGCACACTAGTCATAATTTTCGTGCTATTATTGTATGACTTATGACTTTATTAAACAATTTAACAATCACTTACGAATCTTAGGAAAATGTAAGACTGATCAGTTCGAAAATGTCATTAAATGTTTATTGTATTAAAAATAGTGAAATCAAAGCGCCGCTGCGGTCTTTAGAATCACTGCCAGTAATCTTTCATTATTGAATTTGAAACATAGGAGAGTATTTAAGGTCCTTTTCAATGTATTTGATCGTTGCTGCTTTCCCCAACAGCTTAAGAAGTTTAAAGTTATTAAAATCTGTTTACACAATTTTATATCGTTGTGAGCATCGTTTTATAATGAACGGGTGCATTTTCGGATGTAAGTAAAATATTAAAGAACGTTATTAAAATTAAATTGATTGATTCTGTTTAAATCAATCTCTTTTATTACGATTGACGGCATCGACATCACATCAACACGACGGCAAAAAATAGTCAGTTGTCTACTTGTTGTCGACAACAGTTGTCTACTATCAATATGCCTTAGAGAATACTAAGATTGTCAATAATAATTAATTGCTGTCGACAGCTAAAAGACAAGTTAAAATATTTTAGCGTCATGCTGATATAACGTCGATGTCGTCATTCATAATGACTGCTACCATAAAAAATCATCTGCTATCATCATCTATTGGATGCCAAAGCTGCCTGCGATTCAGAGTGGCATGAAGATCTCATTTTCAAGATGATAAATTCAAATAAAAAAATAAAAAATTGGGAGACTTTTAACCCTATAAGCCATTTCTGCAACTTCCCTCTAATTTTATCCGTGATTAGTGTGGATTGATGTAGTTTTTCGAGTCTTAAAAAGCATCGGGAACACTAACTCATAGAATAATAACTCCGGAGTTTTTTTCTTAATTACTTATTTTGAATTTTTTCGATCATGATATCTCACGAACGGATTAACAGACTTTGACCCGATTTACATTGACCGACGTTGTTTTTTAATCTTAAGAGCTGATTAGTTTGGGGAATCAATCGATAAAGCCTTTAAAAAAAACTCTAAGGAAAATAGGTTCGTTCATACACTAAAACAAGCAAAAGATATTTTAGAAATTTAACTGTTTAGCTGTTCGTTTATTGCCTTTAAGTGACTGCCCCTGCCGATATCGGTTTCAAAATCAATAACAAAATATTTATTCTTTAGCGCTCCCAAGACAAGATCGTAGTAAAAATATTTTTACTTTCTAATTATTTCTCTTCGTTAGTTAATAAAACAGTAGAATATTGAAATTCATTATCACTTCTATAGCCGCTGTTTCAATTCACAACTTTTTATTTTATTATTTTATTTATTTGTGAATAAGCAGAAAATGCTAAAAACACAAGTTTCGATAATCTCAAATGCTTCAAGTGTGTATTAAGTGTATCTTGTATCTTAAAGAATGTCAAGTACTTAAGAACTGTGCGAGTATGAATAAATGAAGTATCTGAAGCAACAAAACAGCCATTTAAAGCACAATCACTTGATGTCAACAATTTTAACAAATAAATTAGTATATCAAAAGAAGAATATTTTTTTTGTTTTGCTTTTTTTATTATTCATTTCATTTCATAGAAACTTCCTTATAAAAAAATTCAACCACAGATGCAAGTTTTTTTACGTATAACAACAACCCCTTTCTACCGCCTTCTGCCTTGATGCCCAACTATTTGCTTTAGAAGTTATCTGTAAAATGAAGCATTCGGTGAATGAAGAATTTCTGATATAAAAAAAAAAAACATGCGAGAGGGAATATTTACAAAGTTTAGAGAAGTCAGCCAGATGAACTAAAATACTGCCTGCCAGCCAGCGGTTATTTATAAAGCGATAAGTCAGGTAATCTTATTTTGTGTGTATCTAAAAGATTTAAGTGCTTTTACTTTATTGAAGTTTGAAGTTAGACAAACAACAGCACATTCACATAGACTCACAAGTATTTTTATTTCAACAAGCAACAACATGCTCCTCGTACATGTGTGAACTTTCTTGAGGTTCGAGATTTCTTCTACTTCTTTTTGGCATTTTAAATGTTTTAAAAATTTTAAAGAAAATTGTTAATTCTATTTGTAGTTTATTTAGTCGTTTATTCTGTATTTTTTATTTTTTTATTTATTTAACCAAGATGTTGTTTTATACACGAGAAAATCTTGAGGAGAATGTAAATACAGTGTAAACACATTTTAGCAGACCATTAAAACGATTTGGGACACCAGCTTTTATTTATTTACATACACGTACTGTTTTAACACGGTCCGTCTCGTCCCGTCCGCGTTTTATGTTGATGTTACAGATTTTTTCGGTTGTGTTGACTTCATTGTAGCTGGAGGGGGGAAATATATAGTTCCATAAGAAAAGTAAATAAAATGTTGTAGTTAATTTTTAAAGCTTTCAAGCAAACAATTCACAAAAAATTAAATTTATTTTGTTTGTTTATTTTTAATAAACCATTTATGGTTGTATAAAACATTTCGTTTTGAAATTATGTGAAAAGCGATGTAAAAGAAAAGTATGTTGCTGTTGTTGTGGGGCAGGCAGCCAGCCCATGTGTATATTCCGGAAATTAGATGCCACGAAATAAATGCTTGTGTGAAATGCACTTAAGGTTTGTGTTAACAATTTTCAACGACAAAAAACAATAAATACCACTTACAAGGACCAAAGTTGTATCCTTTATAGTTAAAGCTTTAGAATTATATCCAAAAGAGTAAAAGTTATTAAGAAAAATTATTTTGATAAAGAGAATCAAACATCATTAAAAGATCAGCGTAGTGAAATTTTTTTTTTGTTTAATTTTATATATTTCCTTCACAAAGTTTAACTACGAACACATCTTGTAGAACATTTTAATAGCTTATTTCTTTAGAATGTATATGAACCTGTATGACAATTCCAGGAAAAAGGGCTACCAATTAGACTTGAACAGAGACAGAAAAAACTGAAATAATCTTTCTCGAATTTAAAACAAATTCAAAAAAAATTATTTTTAATGGAGAATAAATAATAGTTCTTAGTTTAATATTTAATTCTAAAAGCTGGAATAATAAAATACATAATTCATGTTAAAAAATAATCTGTCTTTAAGATCTTCCTTTGCGATCCTGATGAATTTCTGGGTCGATTCATAACTGTTTAGGAAAAACAACTTAACCACTTTATACGAGAAACTTGAGAGTTTAAATTTTAGTTTTATTTGCACGAAATAATATGGGAAAGACTAAAAGCTACATAATTAGGGGATTCACACTGTAGTCATAAAGCCATAAATCATAAAATAATAGCACGAAATATATGACTAGTGTGAACAACCCGTCAGAACTTAGTCTGCTAAATGAATTTGTATGTAAAAACTGAAACAGCTGATGGCTGCCAGTTGCATAAATTAAATGAGAGACATTTTTGTCTAGTTTTTGCGATTTAATTCTCTTTCGCATATTTTTACTTTATAAAAATGTGATTTAATGTACAGACATAATTTTTTAGCCGTTTTGTAGTCGTGAACCATATATAAGTAACGGCGGCAAACACATACGATCGCCGTCTCGCCAAAAGGGTTTCAAACGTTCGACTCAGGTCTCTAGAGCATTTGATGACAACACAAAACACATACTTGAAAGACTTATGACTTTTTTTTTGTATGCAGCAGAGCAACAACTTTTTTTAACTGGTCAAAAATTGTATGACTTTATGACAATATGACTAAAAAGCACACAGTGTGCAAACCCCATATATTTAATCAAAATGCAAAAATAATGTTGCTGATTCGTTGATATAAATACTCCAGTTGATAATGTGGCTCATCTAATTCAAGATGCAGACTTGTTTGGTAGACATTTCTTTGTTTTTCAAAAACTATAGAAATTGACTGTTGAAAAAAAATTGGCCATGAGAATTTTATTATTTTTTTTCAGAAACCGACTGTATTGTTTTTGCTTACATTTTCACCAAGACTTATTCATTTTACCACGTCGTATTAAAAGTATTAGAATGCACATTTTAAATTCTTTTAGATCTTCTTCCATTAATCATACAAAAAAAAAATCTGCTTATCTTTAAGACTTTTTGTAGATGGTGAGAATAATTTATATATTAATCATATTTTAATGCCTCCAAATCTTGCTGGGTTATGAGAACATTTCCAAATAGACGTTTCTTTGTCGCATTTGAAAGGAATAGTTTAAGGAATCGATAAAAAGAAACAACAATCATTTAGTTGGTTGTTCAAAATTTATCTCTTAAGCGGAAAAAATGTGCGTGCCATAATCAGATAAAACCGAATAAGAAATTACATTAATAAAAGCCTGAGATAAACTTAAAAAAATAAAATAAACAACATAAAACAACTTGACAACAGAAACTAAAGTTTTAAAATAACGACCGCTTAGCAGAACAGCCTCCTCATTTAATGAACCAGGAAAAGAATTTGTAAAAGAAAAATAACACACACCCTCTGCATGGACTGGCTGTTGTTTATTTTTATCGTATTTAATTGAACGAAAAATTCTTGTGAGAAAATTAAAAATAAAAAAACTAAATGGAAATGGAAAAATATGATACATTTAAAAAAAATATTCAGTAATTATTTTTTGTTTAAATACCAACGATGTTTTCTTAATAGTTCAAAACTGCAGTCGATTGCTTGGAATGCCATTTCAGATAAGCACCTTCATACAAACGATTTTTAAAAAATAATTACTTTTTTATACATTCTTCGGAACTATTACACACTCGCATATGGATTAAGAGAAAACGCTCTTTACTATCTCTCATCTGTTTCAATTTAGTCATGCATAACAGAAACTATAAAAACAAGAAATATAAATCTGAAAGTTTACACCTCATAAATAACCAAATATGGCGTAGACTTCTCATACTTATTATGACAGTCGTAGTGCTCATATGTTGTTCTTATGTACTATTTACTATCTACAGTAAATCCCCTGGTGCTGTTTAATAAGTAATAAATTTGCCGGTTTTAAAACAAAGCAAAGGAAAACAATAACACTGACTTATATATGTACATGCGTCTCCCTGTCTGTCCCTCTGTCTATCTGTCTGTCCATCCATCCATCTATCTGTCTTCGATATTGTAGAAATCCTATTTTATTAAGTTTCTGCCTGCTCATACTTTTTGGTCTGAAAAATCTGTATTTTGTTTGTGAAAAAAGGCCTGTCTGTTAGTGATTCTTTATGATGTGTTTACAATGATACCCTTTTGATCTTATTTGTGGCTTTTTCTTTTTCAAAAATAGTGTATTAAAAACTTTTTCTTGTTTCTAACAAATATTGCATGATAGTCTTAATACGACAAGCCTATTTGTTGTTGCCGTAAGCGGTCGATCATCAATAAAATATTTCAAAAAAAGTAGTTACATATTGCAATACAGAGAAACACATATTTTTTTAAATTGATGTTAGAAGTCAAATGTCGAATCTAGAGATTTTGTGTAAATGGTTGTAATACATCGTCTAGTTCATATTTAAGCATATAAAATTAAAAACAAAAAAATATTTTCGTAAAAGAAATATTCTTTGAATGTTTAACCTATTTTTGCGCACAGTGGCGCAAAATATAACTGCTGTAGGACAGCAATGTCCTGGGGTTTCCATTGCCGGTACGAAACTATTTTTAGCTTCTTATCAAATTAGTTGTTAAAAAAGTTCAAAGTGATGAAAACATCCAGCTAAAGCTAAAGCTGGATGTCTTGAAATTCTAAAACACACACACACACACATATATATATAATTTTATATATATATATAATTTTATTTTTTTTAAATTTTTTTTGCCATATATATAAATTGGCCCCAGGGGAGCCTAGAATCTCGAAAGTAAAGTAAAGATCTAATGAGAACTCCATGTGAAGTTAGAAATTTTTAATTTTATGTTGATCTCTTTTCTACAAAAAAGTGCAACATTTCTTACACTTTTTAATACAAAGTGGCAATATTGTGTTATTTAAAAGTAAAGAATTTATTAGAAATCCCAACATTCCTTACGAAATATAATTTTTGGCTTAAGACTCTTCCAAACTGACAGTTTTTACAAAAGAAGTGCAAAAATTTTACATTTTTTTTTAGAAAAAACAAACGCCTTTAGACAAATTCTTGATATAAATAGTTCTAAAGTAGTGACATGTATTATCGGCCCATACTAAGACTCCAAATTCCGGCTTTAATAAGTGAGTAGAAATTTTCGTTTTAAAACAAATTTACAAAATTTGTTCTTGTTTATAATTTATAAATAATAAATTATGCGATCGAAGTTTTCTTTAGAGATACTGGGATGGACAGTAAGTTTTTATGAAATTATGTCAAGCGCCCTAACTAGGCCCAGAGTGTCCCTAAAGGTGTCAAACGCGTGACCGACCCCCAAATGTTCTTATTGCCCCCAAATTTTTTACAAAATCTAAATTTTTTTACAAAAATTAATTTTTAATGAAAAAATTTTTACATGTTTTCTACAAATGAAAACTCCATAAATTAATTCACATATTTTCCAGATATAGCACCTCGCGACTATATATATTTCCACCTCTGAAGAAATGTAACGAAAATTTCCCGATTTTCCTATTCTGCAACGTTTTTAACGATATTCAATATCGCTTCAACTCAACTGCTTTTGTTATCTTATTTACTTATCGGCAACTAACCGACCAAAATGTTTGTGTTATTAATATTAACGATTTGCGTCTTGCCAAGACCGTGTTCACTAACGTGAAATAAAGTTGCAAAGATATTTGAACACAAGACTAATACACAGATTCATATGACTTTGATTTATTTTGTTTAAAGTTAATCAAACGTATTTGTTTTTCTATTCTTTTTCCTGGTTTTCTTATTTATCCATAGAGTTGCCACATGCTGGGATATAATAACGAAGTTAGAGAATCAGATAATCGTTACCGCAAACAGTTTTAACTGTAAAACAGTTTTTCTTTTGATGTACCGTTAAAAGTTACTGAAGCGCACTACTAGTGACGAAGCAAAAAAATTTTTTAGAAAGGGTCAATTTCAATAATAGTAAATGTTTGTCGACGAGGAGTCGGCAGTCAAGTGACAATATTTTGCTATTCTTCTGACGTTTATTTGAAGTCGACAAATAGTTGCAGAATAGGTCCAACTATTTTTCTGAGAATAATAAATCTATTTCAATATTGTAATTTATTATGTTGTACTTACGAGTTGCTGTGATGGCCACTGCGGCCCTTGTGTAGTGCAATACTGAAACCAAACATGGTATTCGATTCCATACGTTGATGTTTCGTATAACTGGGTATATCGATATTGTAGGCCCTCACCAAAGGACTCAGAAGAGTAATACAATAGACGAGTAACATGATTATCCAACCAGTAGAGGTGCTCTTAGTGACGAAATGATTGTTATTTTGGCGCGGTGGTATAGAGCGTTGTCCCGCTGGTGCGGAGGCAAGGTTTTTCAATTTCATTTTATTGTATTAAAATATGATTCGATTTTTTCTATATCTTTAAAAACTATTTTATATATATATATATATATTTAAATTATAAATTAATTTGTATATTGAACACAATTCTTCATTATTAAAATAATAATTTAATTAAAATTCGTCATTATTTATGTTTTTATTTTATTTTATGTTATTTTGTTGTTTTTATGCACGAAAATCTAGTTTCAGGTGTTGATGGCTGTTTGTTAACTGTTGTTAGATAAAATTGATGTTGAAATTGTCGCTGTTGTTTTTTGATCTGTTCTGCTTTTATTGATAGAGATCAAAATGTTCTCATTTCTTTTGGGATGTTTTTGTTTTTGCCTTCTCTTGTTGCTAAAGATAATTTTAAAATGTTGGAAAAATTCAAAATTATTTCTCAAGTATATATTTATTTATTTATATATTGTTTTCTCAAGGTCTTTACTAGAAAACTAACGCTATATATAAAAATGTTTGAGATAAATTATTTGGTTTCTTAATTAAATTGTTTCTTTATGTCAAAGTTAACAAAATATTATCGAAATTATTCCAAGTTTGCATGGAATACTTTTTTGGAGACATTCAAGCTTCAAAGTTTCACAATGTTTTGGGTATATAATTGAAGCAAAAGTTTTTATCAGAAAAGAAAAAATAAATTAATGAACAAAAGAAATACAGTGCAGCAAAATATAGGAAACATTTATATTGCACGAGCATTAATCTTATTTATTTAAACTCAAGTTCATTTTGATTTGTAATAATTTTAACAAAACTTAAGCATTTCATATATTAAATATGCCACAATAGTTTTGAGACCAAAAATTAAGTACAAAAAGCGCTTTTATTTCAATGCAAGTGCAAAAACTAATAAAAAGAACAACCGAATCAATTTTTTTCTCATCAATTATAGCACGATCATATTACTTAACAAGCTATTAAGTATATATATAATCTTTTTTTTAATTTCATTGACAAAACAATAAAGAGAAAAAAAAAAAATACAATAAAACAACACAAATGCGTCTTCTTGACTTCATATCACTTTGTAATCAATTTCATTTTCATCTCGATATAAATATGAACTCACATATAATTTTGTCTTTACGATCGTCTGAGCGACTGAATACACAACTCAGTTTGCGTATTTAAAAAAAAGTCAAGGTTAGAGAAACAAATTCAAAAATACTTGAAAATTGTTAAATCAAGTAAAAATAAATAAACGAAAACGTTGTCTTTTTAAAAATGTAACGCTTTGTTGGTTAAAGTTTCTGTTTGAACAAATAAGTGTATTTATAGATTTTTTTTTTTGCTTTTTTGTTTATGTTAAATTTTTTCCATTAATTTTAAAGGTAAATTCGTTGTACGCAACCCCCGTAGTTGAACTAGAAACACCATCTGTTGAGTGCGAAAGCAAAAATTTACTTTGAAATAAAAACTTGGCTGACGTAATTCTGCAAAAACGTTTATAAATATTTACAGTGGGTGGGTTGAGACAATATATTTTTATACTCTTTTAAATTCCTTCAAATTGTAAAAAAACAATAATTATTTTTCGAAGTTTAAATAAATTTTGTTGAAAGGCAAAGTGTATCAAATAGCGAAGAAAAAAATTAATTAACATAAATACATGGTGATTAATTTGTGTCTGGTTTTCTAGTGTAGGATATGACTGCCTTATTATGTCATGGGCGAAAGTCAAACTTGATTAGTTTTGATTTAAAAAAAAAAACATAAATAAACTATGTTGTATAATTTTACGCCACTTTTTTTATATACCCGTCACAATTTACGGTTGAGACAAACAAATTATAATTGTTTGAAATGTCTCATACACAAGCAATTTCTTATTTGTGTTCAGTTAATGAGTTTGTTTGAGAGGCAATCAGAATCTAGAATTCGCTACATCACAGATGGATGAAAAGTAGGAGAAAGAATGAGTCTCGTAAGTTTCTTTAAAGAACAACCCGAGACCAACATAGTTGAGAGGACGGATACAGAAACAATAATATTTATTAATTCTATCTGGCATCTAATAGCATTAAAACAAACACAAAAATATGTTTCAAATAAAAAATTCTAATTAATTAATTATCTCTATTATATTTTAAAGCTCTCAGACCACTGTAACCGTAAACTTTAACTCTTTAGATTCTTGTTATAATTCATTTGTTTTCTAAATGTCTCTCTACATGTTGCTATTGTTGTATTTTAGATTTCAAAAGAGATCAAATACAAGATCTATACTCACAGTTTTCGATCATGATCGGATGAAGTCTTTTTGGCAAATTTTTTTTATATCGTTTTTTCATAGAATACAATTCAATAATGCACATGGAGGTTAAATGTCGTTTTCCTATATTTTCTTATATTCGCTTTTATATTGTTTTATATTTTTAGTAGATCACCAAGACAAAAAAAGACAGAACTGTGCTCTAGAATGAAGCAAAATTTTGCTTTTAATTTTGCACACATAAGCAAAATATTTTTTATCTTTAATATACTCACTCATACATATTTACAGAAATATGTGTGTGTGTGTGTGTTTTAGAACTGAAACAACTTCTGCTACGATACCATTAAAGCAGAATAACAATCATTTGCCGCCTAAAAAAGATACAGAGCCAAAGATACATTCATTTGTTTGAACGTTTCTCCGACTGTTCAAATCAACTCACACAAACCACAAAATTTTTATATCTTTTTGTTTGTGGTATGTGTACCACATATAACATTATATTCTTAAGATATGAAACTGAAAATCAAACAGAGAATTTTATTTCTGTTAGATTAAGTTCATTTCAAGCAATCTCAACATTTTAATTTTGGGAGAATTTGTATTCGATTTGATTTCAAAAAAAAAGGTAACAAATTCAGTCAGAGGAGAAGATGAAAATACAGCCAAGAAATATTTTGTATAGGTTGATTTTTATAGTGTTTGGCTTTTTTATATATATGAGGTTTAAATTTTCGGAATGATCACGGCCGTTCCCTTGAATACATATCAAGAAGTGCCATAAGCACTGCGACTTAAAGGATCCATCGCGGAGCTCACTGAACTACTATATGAAGGTTACAAATAAAAATTTCATGGAGCTGACGGCGGTAGACGTTAGCGTGAAGACTAGGAACCCGAAGCTCGTGGTTTCGAATTTTTCTGATCTGCATTAGTGCGCGATCATGTACTAAAAGCCGGCGATATAAAATCGCCACATACATTATTGCGGTAAACTCTTAAGTATCTCATGGACCTGCAATATTGATGAAAAATATGTGATTCAAATTATATTTTTGTGCAGATGTGCACAATATAATTTTTTTTATTTCTTAGCATAAAATTAAAAAAAGTTGTTAAAATGAAAGAAGTATTTTTTTCTTATTCTTTTAAAATTTATCGTGTAGCTTTTGTTACTTTTCTTAAATTTCAGTTGCCCTAATGTGAACAATCAAGTGCATGTAATTTTTTTTTTTTAATTGCAATCGATTTTTGACCACGGGACGTCCCTAATAATAAACCAAGTGGCAGCCAACAATTTATATCCTCTCCACTTTCAACATCTATTCTCTCAACATTATCTCCTCTTTTCCTAAGTTCCGGAACAATTGCATGGGCAGGAGTTAATACTTTGCTGCCGGTCCTAGCTAAAAAAAGGAATTTCAATCTTCGTGTAGCTAACGCCGGGCGGTCACAAGACCTACTCCGCCATCTCTTGCATTTCCTTTGCAAATGACTGAGTTTTTCGAACTTGGGCGTTCATGTGTAAATGCCGAATTATTCTAAAAGCTCAAACATACACAAAAATTTATTTGCACCGCAGAAAATGTACCGAAATACAATCTGGCCTACTATTTAAACATTCATCTTTATGTGACATAACCCAACTTGTCTTAATGCTACACTTTAAAAATCACCCGTTTGTATAATTTTTTGTTTGTTAGTTTTGTTGATATTATTTTGTTCACTTTTTTGTTATGTTGCAGAAAACGTGACATCACTTTTTTGTATTTTTAAAATTGTTTTTTCATATCTCTGCGATTTTTTCATTATATTTTGTTCAAAACAAGTTGCACTTGTTTTTTTGCTAAATGCTATTTGTGTCTTATAGTAGTTTTTTCTACATCAACATCTAATAATAATTTACTTTATAAACTTGCACAAGTTATTCTTGCGATTTGTGGTTGAAAATGTAAATTTTAATATTTCATCAATGACTAAGAAGGTAGCGCGATCGTGTAAAACTGAGTCTATGAATGAATTTTTCAACTATGAGTTGTTGTATCCATCCGCTCGTTTGAAAAATTGAGTAGGTGCTATTTTCAAATAGTTTTTACACTTTATGTTAATATGTATCGCTCGATGTTTTCATTATTTAATTCATAAGTTCTTTTGAATTTTAGTTGGTAAACGTTGTATAGAAACTGTGTTCAAGCGTGGGTGTAATTATTTTTATTTCATATTTCAATTGGCTTTTTATATTCACAGTCATTTTATTGGCACTAGTTTGTTTGTTTAATTTTATGCCTTTTCTTTTATTTAAATATTTTTGAGCAAAAGGTTTTTGTTTAGTCAATTATTGATATATTTTTCAATGTAGGCTTCTTTGAATTCATTGTGTCAGTTATTTTTAAACTGGTAGTCATTTATTATTATTGTTTGCTTTTAACACCTTTTTTTATTAATATCCGTCTTATACTCTTTTTTTCTCTTATTGAATTTCCTTTCAAATTATATATTAAACAATTTCTCTTTAAATATAAAATGTTGTAAACAATAATTGGCAACTATTATTACAAATGTACAGTCATTTCTTTTTTTAATTTAGCAATTTATCTTTAAAGTCAAATTGTCAAGAAATTGAAATGGTGTCTTACGAATAACTTTCCATGTATTATTTTTATTTTCTAATATATTGCACAATATGCGACTTAAAAATAAAAGAAAAGAAACTCTCATTCAATGTCTAATTTCGTTAACACATAAAAATGTATTCCTTGAATATTTAACGTCAGTGTTTCATCAATCAATTGGCTAATTCATAACCTGTTGTAGCACTTGTATTTTGTTAAGTAGTTTGAGAACATGTTTAGGGGAAAGTTGTTATAAACACACAATTGTTGGCTGTTTAAACAAAAGTTCAGAACAATACATTTCTCACCCATTTATGTATACCGACGCGTGTGAAGATAAATTTCGAAATTTATAACCCCAGACACAAACCGGGCACTCTAACAGATCTGTTAACAGAGCACTCTTAAGCATGAACAATTTGGATGTATATGTTCCAAATGTAGTAATGGCCACATATTTAGACCAATCTCGGAAAAAATTAACAGAACATTCATCTAAACCTCTATCCTTCATAATAAATTAAAACTTTGGTGTAGCCATGCCGATGAGCTGTGATTTTTGTAGTACAAAGATTTTTAATATCTAGAGAGGATAAGGCAGGATCCTGGGAAAACGAGAACATGTGGGCGATTCAATTTTAGAATAAAAACGTAAGAAAGTGAATCGGTGAGTTCTTGTTACGACTTTGAGATATTTCTTTTAGACTTCTCACTTATTAAAGTGGAAGTTTGATATGATATCTTTAGTTATTCTAAGAAATGTTGGGTAAAGGTTCCCTGATGATCTGCATTAGCGCCAGTGATATGCGCACAGGAACTAGCTAATTGACCACTTTGAATTTTTTAGTAAGATTTTGGGAAAAAAGAATCAGCACATAATTAAAATTCAAGAGTTTTTTTGTCCAACAACCATAACAGTTGGATTTTTAATAAATAGAAATATTTTTTTTAATTCCAATTTTGGAAAAATTTTTATAAGTATTTAAGTAGAATTTATTTATAAAACTCTTATAAGAATTGTAATAAAAAAAACGCACAAACCGCTCCCCAGTCTCATGCTTGCTTGCAACCAACTTGTCATATATCCCGCTTTGGAATACATGCACACGTGTGTTGCATTTAAAACGCCGGTTCTGTCATCTGACAAATTTTTAAATTAAAGCTTTTTTTGTAAACACACAATTCTCGTATACTATTTCCTCATTATAACTTTATGAATAAAAAAACGATTACCACTTTACAGTTTAAGCTTATCCACCTGACTAGTGGTGATAAAAGAAAAATTACGCATGGTTACTGATGCTGAAAGCGTAGCGGTTTTGGAAAACTGAGCTGCTCTGCTCTGCTGTGTAAAATATATATTATGATATGTTTTCCCTTGGAATATTTATTGTGACTTTTCTGAATTGAATATTGCGATTTTCAGTCTAAAAAATTTTAAATACAGCAAAAGAAAAAACGTTACAAATTATTTATTCACAAAATTAATTGTAAAAGCATATTTTTAATTAAAATCGAATATCAGTTTATATCAAATAGCCGCATAGAGCATGAATATCAGGTGCTAAATTTGCGAATTAGATATCGATCGAAATTTTAATACAATTTATATACAAATTTCGATCAATGTCGAGTGCCGTAATTTTCCCCCAGAGTTCTATATTAATTATTAATTTGTAAGTTTAATTTCAATGTTGTTTCGAGGAGTAGACTTCCTTGAGAACAATTTATTGTTTTTAGAGTTAAAAATAAATTAATAATAGAATTATGAATTCAGGAATTATTTTTAGTAGGACCAACACTCAGAGGACGACTTCTATATATGCAATGCTTTGCGCTGGAAAAGGGAATATCGGTTTTGGGAGGGGGGGAAGAGAGTTGGTGTCTGTTGGACATTCGATTTAAAACTTTTTAAACGCAAAATAACGGCGGAGACTTCTGAAGGTAGTCTGTCCAAAAAATGAATCCTCTCTCTGTAATACGCAGTGCTGTTCGCTGGAATATCGACCACAAATGCATGCGCTCTTGCTGAATAACTCCAAATGACACTGACTCCCAAAATGTTTTCTTCAAAAGGCCGTATTACTAAATGCCGATTTGTTAAAAAATTTAATTTTTATGTAAATATATAAATTGAGTTTAGGAAACATATTTTTAATAACTTGTGTTGTCACCATAATTGGCTATTGAGTTGTAATTTGAATTGAATTGAATTGAATTTGTTTTACGGCATTTTAATTTCTATTTATATAAAATGTAGGTGTAAATTAAATTTAATTGGCAGTTCAACCACAATAAACTTTTTAATTTTTCCTTTTTTCTTAATGTTGTAGTTCTATGGAAATCAAATGTAGATCGTTGTTGATATTGAAACTGCAAGCGGTGTTGACTACAGTTTATTCCACACATTCTCACACACATACACTTTGCATTGTATTCATTTACTCTTTTTTTTTTAATAAAATCTAAAACATGTCTCGCATATTAATTATTTAAACGTGTATAATTGTACATAAATAAGTAGTTTATTGAAAACTTTACTAGGAAAAAAATTATCTTTTTTTTAATTGTAAAAAAATGCCGCTTTATTTTATGTCGAAGTATTCCCTAAGCGTATGGGGTGTAAGTGCGTGAGTTTTGGAATAAAAACATGTTGCCATGTGTTTAGAAGACAAGTTTTCTAGACTTTCTATTTGTGTTCTGCTGGACTTTTAATGTTCACAACCCTGTCCTTAACCAAATGCAATTTCGTATTTCTTTCCAATATTATAAATTAAACTTTAAACATGTTTGATTTTCTTCTGCTGGGTGCAATAAATTAAAAGCATTATTAAATGAGTTATTGGCGCCCACGTTTAATTTGAATGAAAGTCCATTCTATGTTTTCTTATAGTCATACTTTTATGGCCACCATAGCACCGACATTAAACCTACAATTACCTTAACACGTTTCTGATAAAGACTGAAATGTCTTAGATTTTTAGTTAAACATTAAGGAAAATGTAGTTTGTTTTTATTATAGGAAACATTAACTATTTACTTTATTCATATATATTTAATAACTTCATTTAAAATGTGCTTAGCAAATTCATAAATATTTGATTGTTTATACAAATAGTCGAGTTTATGAATTAAGAAACTCTTTTCATTCAGCTATTTATAATCAAACCGGGCTTTAATTACTAACTGAACTTAAGCTATTCACTAGGTAGGCTTCTCTAAATATAAAAATAAAACAAAACCATGTCTTTAAAACTTAACGAATTTTTAATTAACCTTTGCCTGGGAATACCCTGTTAAACAAGTAGCTAGAAGATGAGAACATGTAGTTAGAAAATAACTACTTTCAAAAACAAACTGAGAACTACTTAAGAATAAGCATGGAAATTAAAATAAATAAAACTTATTCGTTATCATATTTACAAACGAAGAATTTCTGTTACTGTTATTATTAATTTTTCCTTAATAATTCAAAATTTGTTGCACGTTGGTGGATCCCGATGTGCTTTCAAGTTGCTAGAAACTGAAGTTAAAGTAATGCCACTTAAAGCTAATGCCTTAACAAAATTTCTACTAATTTTAATGTAAATATTTGAGTTTATTACGTAGCATTAATGCGATTTCTTGTAGTTTCAATTTTTCACACATTTTTGTGAAACCTAACGAAGCTTGAATGAATAAATTTTTTTCTTTATCTCTGCACAAAAACCACAAGCAATACTTCTTGTTGTAATTTTAATGAAATTTCATGATAATATTCTCTATGAGATAAGACAATAAAATATTTTTCGTGTTTACGTTTTATTTGTAGCTTGCAATAGTACGAAAATAAACTCTGAACTGACAAATTGCAGAATCATTTTTTAGCTTAATAATAATAATAAAATTAATAATTATTTTGTATATGTTGTGCTTTGAAAACTTGGATTCTTTCCGAAATCTCTGCAAAGTTAAATTTTTTTCGTCGAAGCATTTGTATATCTGAATAATCGGGTTAAATTGCTGCTATAACTTTAGCGCGATCATACGAACCGGATCTATTAATTGCCAGTGCTCATGACGCCACTACATCTTCAGGTCCACCGAGAATTTTTCAAAATAGCTTCAGCACAAATTAAAAAAAAAAATGTGGCGAAATGGACTGAAGAAAATGGGTTGAAACTGAAAGCTTTTGGTTTACTATATGTGTTCTTGCCTTAAAATATATTCGTCATAGAAAAATCTACTATATCAGCAATAGCTATTTATTTTCTACGTGCTCTAGACTCTAGATGTATAAGCTCGTTTGAACAAAAATAAAAAAAGAACAGCCGAGGAAATATTTTCTTGAAATACAATTATTATTTTTGGGGTACACCTTTAAGTATCTTAACGTTAACAAATGTCGAGGAAACAACATTTTTCAAAAGATATTTACATGTAGATACGCACAAATATTTTAAATGTATAACTTTAGACTAAAAGTGGTAAAAAGGCGTTTTGCACACAACAACAAATAATTAAATTGATAGTCTTCTTATTTGAATTTGTAAGAAATTTTCACGAAAATACTACATCTGCAGTATCTCAAATATTATGAAACAACAAAACAAAAAGAACTGCTCTAGACTACTTTCATTAGAGTGGAGCGTTATTGAATGGAAATCTTTCCAGTTTATATTTTTAACACATTTCAACTCGTCCTTTTTCATTAGTCCCAAAAAGTTCCATACAGATAAGAGTCAAAGGCTTAAAGTTTTCCGCGTAGTGTTTCAAGGCTTTAAAAGGTTTACAAAACGGTTAATAAAAATCTAAAGAAATATCTATTTATTTTAGTGAAAACAGTTTATATGCACAGAATAGCAGCTACAAATATTTCATTCCTTTTCATTAAATTTTAAATTTAAAATTAAAAATTTAATTTAATTTTCGGGCTCAAACAATATATTTAATATATTTCAATAAAAAAATAAATTAAGTAAATTAACTGCCAGGCCCACTGTGTCGAAAGAAAATCTCTAACGTACAATTTAAAAAAAAAACAAGAACAACAAAATTGATTTTTTTAATATAAATTGTACATATAAACGATATTTTCCTTCGGCTTAATGGGCCTGGCAGTAAATTAAAATTTAAAACGTTTATATAAATTAAAGAGGTCATAATATCGAATTTTAAAAACTCAATGCTTTCAAATTTAAAAATTTATTAAATTACGTAATTTATGTATTTGTTTCTGTTATTTGTTTATAATATCAATTATATTTATATGTTTATATTATATATTTAATTTTATATTTATTTTGTATATCTCTTTTTTAATCTTATTTGTTTTCCAAATTTTCTACACTTTTCAAAAAGTTCCAACACTGAGAAAGTAACACTAATCGGATATTTTTAGAATTTATTTTATATATTCCACTTTAATGATTTTTTGTTGTTGTTGTTTTTGTATCAGGCATGATGATGATCATTCATCATCACCGTCAGCAGAAACTTTCAAATAAATATTAAAACAAAAAACTTTAAAGCAGGCAAATTAACGGAATTAGTCAGCATCCACTAGATATCTATTCACAATTTGGATCTTTTTTTTTTATATATTAAATTTATATAAATCTGAAAAGGCAGCTTTTTCAAATTTTCCAGGTCATACACTTCACAAACACCCACAACACTAACGTTCTTTTATTGAAAATTTTTATTTATTATCATCAATTCTAAATTCTTAAAATTGAAGGTTAAACTATTTTTTTACATTCAACAGACTTATAGATACATATTGTTCCATATGCATCTGGCGGCGTACAAATTTTCTACTGCTCACTTTGTTTTCTTATATCTAAATCTATATTTATATCTATTTCACATACACCAATAAAAAATTATATGTGTATATTTTTAAGATATTTATGTTTTAGATCATTGAAAACGAGTCGGTTATTTATACATTTATTATGTCTGAATTTGAATTTGTTTCAACTCATTCGAACGCGTTTGGGGAAAAAAGACATAAAATTTCAATCTAACCACCACGAGTTTTCAACACCAACTGATTTGTAAGATTTTGAAAACAAAAACTTGGAACTCATTTCAAATTTTAATTTCAAAACATTTTTACTTTTCGTACAAAAACAATCGCAACACAGAGAAAACGTAAGTGTGCGGACAATAACAGAGGCAGCGACCGCAACAACAATAGCTGCTGCTGCCGCTGCAGCTGAGCACTAGCAAATACAAAGACAGATTAGCAAAGTAGCAAATAAAAACATATTTAAGTCTAAGTAGTTGTACTATCTAACAGATACTTGAATTCACTATCTACAGTGGTTAAGGCACAGGAAAACGAGACTAAAAAATTTTAAGCTGATAAACTGATTATATGACAAAATTTCGATAATATCTCGCACACACTTTGTTTTATTTAAATTTAGTAATTGGAAACTCATATTTTATTAATATAGAATTTATAAGAAAATTGCATACAATAACTAAATTAATGTTAACTTAAATAAATCTCTGTGTTACTGTTTGCTTATTTTCTTCATGTTACATTTTTCGAATAGTTCATCTGGATGTTGTAGACCTGAGAAGTTGATGGTCTCATCTATAGTTCGAAAGCAACTGAAAGGAAGATCTTCAATAACATCCTATAATCTTCATTGAGATCCTCGACTTTTTTTAATTGATTTATGATCTTGACTGCCCTAATGCTTTCACCTCTAACGACAAACTTTGAATACGTATCATGGGCTGTGGAAAGATTTTTTTTTTTTTTTGCTTAGGAGCTTTAGGCCGTACATTTTAAACTTATGCAGTTTAGAGATAGTATTTGATTTAGTTGCTCATGGTTTTTAAATTAAATAAAAATTTTTAAAACAGGCCCATCTTGAATATGGCATCATTCTTACAATGGGTTCCAACTTTTAACCACATGATCTCATCAGCACGACAAGACCTCATCATTAATTTCGTGAAACCGTTTCGCTCATCTCAATGTTTGAGTATTTGCTGTCATTTTTCCATTATAAGGTTTTTTTTTTGTTACCGATAGTCAATATGTGCAGTTAAGCATGAACAGCTGATCGAATAGCGCTACTATATTTATGATGTTGCTAATATAAAAATGTTGGGCTAAACAGCTGCCAACAGCTACGCGCCAATTGTCAAACAACATAAGATCGGTGGTATTCAGTGAAAATTTATATATATCTTACGTTGCAAGCTCTTGAGCCGTGTATATTAAGCGGAGCAAAAGGTGGCAAGGATTTGAGAAAGTCTCAATAGAGAACTTAGTAAATCCATTCAGTCTACAGTAGGGTTGTTATATATTAAGGAAGTGCCTGACTTATTCTTTAACGAAAAGGCGAGTGTTAAGCAATCACTGACTCGTTTAATCAACTTCTAGTTCATGCAGCGCAATAACACGCATACCTCTACTGTTTTTCTTTTTCGACACAATATAAATATACATATTTTTTTTACTGCTGGCCCCACTGTTCTACCGTACTTCGCTGTTTTTGTTCATGTGTATTTAATATTAAATGTTAGTGTTTTCATTAGAACTTTTCTGCTCTCTGTCTGCTCTGGCATCCAAACCGCTGATTGTTTGACAATTTTTATGTCTTTTTTACTGTCGTAATTTTATTCTTCAGTTTGCGTTGTTTCTCTAACGTCAATAAAAATATAAAAAAAAATTTTAATAAATAAATTAAAAAGTATCTCTACAAACTTTTGTTGAATGATGTTGGCGTTTAAAATTTCATAGAGATGGCCAGTGAGCGCGATTACTGGTATAATTCGTATGACTTAAAAACGATTTGTGCTTGGGAAATTCTTATCAAAAGATGAAGTACAAAGTAAATCTAACAAATAAAAAATTCATACAAACATGCACTCGTGGTATAGTCAAACGAACAAATAAATACCCTACGCATACTTTTGTGGTACACTTTTAAGCATCTTATCAGCCATTATTATTGCTCAAATATATCTGACTTGAAAGGCATTTTTATCCAGACATGCACAATATTTTCCATGTAATTTACTTAAGATATTGTCTAACTTTATTCATTAAACATATCGCGGTTCTATATTCAATAGCTTTTATTAAACTACTTTTTATTGAAAACTGTGCAGTGATAAAAAAAATCTTATCTCCTGCAAACATCACTAGAGGAAAAAACTACTTCTGGCCCTCTTTTTGTAATATTTATTATTCGCCTATTAACCAAATTTTTTAATGCAACACCCGTTATCATAACATGTGAACTTATTTGGTGGCGTTTAAAGTATTAAGAATGTTTCATGAAAACAAAAAATATTATTTAGAATGTGTTGGCAGATAGAGACTTTTGAAAGAAATTAGTTTTTTGTGTCCCCTGCATTTCATTAGTTCAAGTCGAATAAAATTGTTTTCTACTGTTTTGACAAATATTGCAAATTCTAATGGCGTGTTCTTTTCTAGAAAACATTAAAAAATTTTTCACTTATTTTCTAAAAAGTGGCGGTTTGAAAAAGTTTTAAAACAGAAATATTTTTCGTGAGGGATGCTGGATTCATTTCTTTCATCCATTTCATTCCTTATTTTGAAATGGCAAAATGTTGCCATTTTCTGTTAAAAAGTGTGAAAAATGTTGCATTATTTTCTAGAAAAGAAATCGACATAATGTAACAAGTTGGTGCCATCTTAAGTGCACGTCCTAAAAAATGCTTCACATTTCGATTCGAATCGAATATATATCCATTCGGCAACTTTTATATGGTCCATAGCGTTGCCACGTTTTTAGAATATGTGAATGCATTAACATATTTTTGTTCGTTTTGAGTACGAAACACAATAAATACTTTTTTCATTTGCTATCGCTTTTGGACCAGGTTTATTAAACTTCTCCCCAGTTTTTTTAAAAATATCAAGAAACGGCAACAACGGTTTTATTCGACACTGTGGATTGAGCCATCCCAACATTATGATCTGCAACAACTTTGTGACGGCAGCGGGAATAGTTTGTTTTAAAAATATCTACTTGTCAGTGTGAATGATCGCGAGGGAACAACTGCTCACGAGCTCATCTCTAATTATATAGACGTTATTAATGTACTTGTGTAGTGGTTGTATAATTTATGAGAACGTGATCGTCTATATATTTTTTTGCTTTTAGTTGCAGAAATGACCAAAATATATAATTTTTGATTTGGGAAACATGTCAAAATCGTTTTAGCAAACATGTGTGAGATCTATCTAATTCTCCTAACAGCATTTGGGATTCTTGTCTTTTGCGAACGCTGTCGGAGAATAGAAAACATAAACGAAAATAATCGAACGGCAGACGAATTGTTGTAAATGAGATATAAAATTATCGAACGAAAATTAATCAAGCGATTCGTTATTCATTTCGAAAAACTTTTATATATAAAGGGAAACACACAAGTACACATTTATTTGAATTTCTCATTTTTTTTTTTTTTTGAGCAACATGTAGATGTTTTGTGCTAATTGAAGTAGAATAAAAAAATTATTACCGCTGCTCTTTCCGATTGTTATAGAAACTATCAAAATATTTTGTACTTCAATTCCGAAATACTTGAAAAATATTCTGCAGTAATAAAATATTTGAAAAAAAAAAACAATATCAAAAGACCATTCCAGGGTTGGACAATTGAACACTTTCACTTGTTCTATTCAGCGTATTGTGTCAACACGTTGTGCTTCCTAAAAAGAATTAATTTTTGTGCAAACGAGTCTTTGGCTAAATATTTCCTTTTCAATTTGAATTTTTGACTAAAAATTAATGGGACTTGTAAAACGTTTGTAACATGTTTCAACATGCCTCAAAATGGGCGCCAATTAGCCCAGGGATGATAAATTCGGTGCAATTCTACTTTTTTCGTATTATTCGTACTGCAAAATTTTTTTCATCACAATATTTTTTACAATTTCAACTTCTTTAAATCGTATTGCTTGTCCTGGATGTTCGCCTCTCTTCAAACAGTTTTTAAGTGAATACTGTCAACACCATTTGGCGATGTTGGATGGGCAAATGCGAAAAATTATTGTTTCTATATGGGAATGTAAAGATAGGAAGAAGGAAAATTGTATATGGAACTGCGCACTAAAATATTATTTCCACAAAAGATTTCTCGACGTCTAAATTCAATTAAGATAGATGAGGCGAATGTTCGTTTTAATTCAGAGAGACATGATAAACATTTCAAGGCACAAGGAAAAGTCATCGTTATATTAATTATTCAACTTAAACAGCAGAGCAGAACAGCAGTTTTCAAAAGCCGCTACATCAACAGCACTCATGTGCACTCTTCATTTATCACCACTTTATTAGATGGGTTAATTGAATGGAACAACAATTCTTGTTGAAACAGATTTGATTACGAGTACTGTATCGAACCGATGGTAACACTTTTTAAATCTCTGTGTTGCCGTTTGATTATTTTCTTCATATCGCAATTTCTGTATTTTTGTTCCATTTCTACTTCGAAACTATTTTGAATTTTCTAACCTCCATTTCAATTTAAAAAAAAATTTCATGTTATTGCTGTCATATTCAAAATATTTAAATTTTGTTTTTGTACATAATTTTTGTTCTCACCAACCACATTTTACAATTGTTCAGTATATGAGACAATTGATTAGAAATTGTTCATTTTACTAGTTGATAATTGCATGAATTTTCTAGTCTCGGAATTGAGGTGCATGTCTGAACATGGTATTAAACTCGTAAATAAAATCTTTTGTGGATAATAATTTTATAATCCTCCCGCGAATTATTGTGAATAAACCAGTAAAGGCATACATAGTAAATAAAATTAACTTGTTTCCTTCTTATTCGTGGAGAAATTTTGATTTTTTAATGGCATTTCAGTTCTTCGACGAAATCGTCGCCCTTATGTAGAGTTTTTTATTTTTTAATTCGAACACTTGATTATGCTGTTTAATAAAAATTAAGAATTTTAGTTTTATTTGGGTTTGTAAAATTTAATATAATATATATAAAACAGGAAACTTTTTCGTTAAAATTTAAAAGTCATTATTGATTTCTTTTTAATTCTTTTTAACTTTTTATATCGAATTAACAACATTTTCAAACGAACATTTGAATTTCTGAAATAACTTTTGTTGTTCAATGCTGCTCCATATAAACTAATTCACATTTTAATTAAGATATTGTTTAAGAAATCATTAAAAATTACTTGGCAGCCAAAAAAAAAATTATTCACTTTAAATATATAAATTCTTTTTACCAATTGCACTATTTTGGCCAACTAATAATTAAATTATCGGCAAATATGAACGTATTGTATAAATATTTTCAATAAATTTTAAAACAAAATAACGGTTATTATAGGAATAGCAAACAAGTACGTGTAATTTCACTTCCGTTTGTAAAAAAAAAATCTTGTGCGTTCACTTCTATCGGCGACTGTCTGTCCGCAATTGTTGCCGGTTGACAAACGAATGATTTTGAAAACAACATCTGCTTATGGCAATTGGTTTGATGTCTTTTGCGTCTTCAAATATTGTTCCAACTCATACAACACACCACAGTCAAACATGATTGCCCCCAAACAAAACACACATGTTGCAACAAAAGTTAATTATGTTCTTTGAAGATTTTATTTCATTCTGTTAAAACAAAAAAAAATTTAGAAAAGACACAATGTTTTTCCTAAAATTGTTGTTGGGAGGAAGTCTTGTAAAAGGTAAAACACTAACAAAATTTATGTGGAAAATGAATTCATCTCAATCGTGAAGATAGAAGTTTTTATAGTTTATTTTAGATATTTTGATTGAAGAAAAGTTTATATTTGAACTTTGCGAAAATAGGTCAAAGAGAATAGATATACTGGAGTTTATGTCATAAATTACATCAACGTGCTATCCTTGTGACACTGATGGTCTCAAATACATTTTATAAGAATTTTTTGGTGTTCAGTTTGTGGTCTATAATTATAAAAATGCATTCAAAATTCCATTCCATATTTGACACAACAAGAATTATTTATTACCTGTTTTACATCAATTAAACTTGTTGTTGAATTCTTAGATTTGAAATTTCCAATTAATTAGTTTATCAAAGTTAATATTTAAATATTAAAAAATCAAATTTAAGAAATGAAAATGTAAAATAAAAATAATTTTAGAAATTGTATGGAAAGACTGCTCTGTGATTCCAGTTTTCAATGGTTCGTTCGTCAATGTTCCGAAAAGCGTTTCGCTTAAAATTATTGATTTTTGCGGTACACTTAAGCGATCTGGTCTATATAATTTTAATTGCACCATAAAGAGAAAGTTAAATTATATAATGTAAATTTAATATTATATATGTTATTTAATAGTTAATAAACTAATTTTTTGACATATTGTCATTGTACTATTATAATATGAAACTTATTTGTTGGGTGGTTAAGCAATGTCTATATGCATTTCATTGGCGCTTCTTACCAAATCGTCAGTAGACTTCAACCACAGTTTTGCAAAGTTTCAAACTTCTCAACTTATTAAAAGACTTCCAAAAACCATCTGAGAATTATGTTAAATAAATTAACTATAAAAATTCACAAACGATTTCAAAAAATCACATTATAATAATATGTCTATATGAAATGCATATAGACATTGCTTAACCACCCAACAAATAAGTTTCATATTATGTTATTTAATACTATAAATATAATTATAATTTTAACAAAAACAAATTCTAAAATTTTGTTTTTGTTCCCTATAAAATTATTTAACAAAGCGATATCGAGTGACATCATGGGAGAGGTCTAATAAAAAATGTCCGCTTTAGAAATTTACTTTAAATCTGTCAATAGTCTGCCTCAATTGCTTAGTTATTTACTTGTAGCTTTTTCAATTCAATTTGGCAATCAGAAACGCTGCAGGCATTTCAAAAATACACAATTTCAATGTTCAAACGCATCTACGACAAATTGCAAAACGTCAAAAAATCGTGCAGCTTTGAGAAAATTTCCATTTTGTTGCAACATTCCTATTTGAACATACGTCTCTCAAATAGCTTTTAACTTACTTATTTAATTTAATTAATCTAAAAGTACGAATTTTGACACTCGTTCATGCTCTGCAATAAATTAATAATTGTTATATTGTTCATGATTCTATTCGAAAATAGTTCGATTTTCTATGTTTACGTATACCACTTTAATCGTTTTTCAAAATTCGTTTCGTAATTGTGAATAATTTTCTTCTGAAATGCAATTTAATGAGAAATAACATGCACGTAAATATTGCCATTTAAATTATTCTCTTTATCGTGAGCGACTTTTCCAAAAGCTGGTTTTGTAATGAATATTGTGCATTTTCATATATAAAAATGAAACTTATATTTTTTGTCCGGCCGAAAGTGGAAGCTTTTACATATCAGAAAACGTGTGAAATTGAAGGATTTGTCGCATCTCCTGAAGCATGACGTGTCATTCGCTGTCGATGCTGTAAGACTATAGCACCAATTATGAACTTTTCCATTTCAGTTAGAATATTCAAAAATATCTTATTTGAAATTAAAAAAACAATTAAATTTGAAGAATGTAAACAATATACCTATTGTTTTTGGTATTTGTGATGAAACAACAGCAACAAAAATACCAACTCAAATTTGAGAAGTCTTGTGAGCAGATTACGATCGAAATATTCGATATCGAATGAGGTAATTTGACATTTGGTTTACGAAGATTTTTCAAATGACAGCGATGTGTAGAAATTCCCTTGTTTCATTAACTCCTTCCGATTCTCATTCGATCAACTTTCAGCTGGCAGATTGATTATTAATGCCGAACTAAACATGAGTCGATATTTTCAATCGCTGCGTTTAACTTCAGTCTTTCGGAGTCTTCGGCGTTTTGTTGTATATTGTTTTTATAGTGTCGTCCTACTGATAAAAAAAAATAGAAGAAAGAATATTTGTTGTGACCATTTGCACATTCGAGTCACTGATTGGACTCGTTGTGCAATTCGTGCAGGTGTTTTTATTATTGATAAATCTTTCCGTTTTTGGTTAACAAAACTTCATTCATCATACACATTTAAATTAAACTTTATTAGATAATCTTTTTTTTTTTTTTTGTTTAATTCATTGTTTCTTAAGTATTTTATTAAATGTAGTTTATTAAATAGTCCACAGTTATAGATTTTATTTAATTTTTTTTTCAGTTTAATGCATAAGTATACATACATATAAATAACTTGCTTTTATTAGAATTTTATCGGTTTTCCTCCAAACAAAAAATACTTTCAACTGTATAAATGAAAGCAGTTGTGTGTGGTTTCAATTAAATCTAACCCAAATTTTGTTACAATTTTGGAATAAGAAAAAAAGTATAATTTTTCTTTGAGAAAAATGAATAGATTTTACATAGTTAATTTGCGAAGAGAGTTCCCAAAACCGAAAAATTAAAAGAGAGTAAATTTTAGAGAAATATAACTCAATTTCTTAAATAAAAATTTGTAGTTTTTAATATTGTTCTCTGTTACATGTCTAATTATGTTGATTACTTTGAGTGGAGATATATAAATATTAGCTTGTTATGAAATAAATATGAGCGATGTTTGAAATGGTTTACATTCAAAGTCCCTCAACTTTTAATTGTCTAAAAAATAGAAAAAAAAAAAAAATAAAATCAAGTTAAAATTATTTAAATAAAAAAAGTATAGAAAAAATTACAAAACACAAATTAGAAGAAACTTAAATATTTATTTGCATTAAGAATATAATTTTTAAGTTACAAAAATAATATTAATGATTGATTGCTTTTTTATGATAAACTTGTGTGGATGATGATTGATTTTTGATATTTTATACAACACAAAAAAACATAGTATGTTTCTATCGTTAAAAAAAATGGAAATAATAAAGAAAATTTTATATGTAAGTGGTAAATCCACAATTTCGGGTTCTTACTTTCTCACAAAAGAAGAAAACTAATGTTTAAAGTTATAGATTTTTGCACAAAATGCTTGGAAATTAAAATTATTAAACTTAAAGCGATGACAAAAGTTGTGGACAACCTTTTTGCTTTCCTAACTACTGCAGCAATTCACCCGAGACGATTTCAAGAATCATTTTCTGTCTGAAATATTCCATGTTCTGTTGCGAAAACGTTATCTCCCGATTGCGTGTTATATACTCGGCGAACATACAACTGAACACGCCACAATCACTGCCATTCATCTGTCGCGGCACTCCCTGAACCGACTCGATTACAAAACCATTCGTATCATATGGTTTTTTACGTTTATCCATCGATTCATCTTTGAGGTATTGTTCCAGTGCCTTGAGTACACTTGTATTCGGTGTGCCCATGGAATCGTAGTATTTAATACTACGATTCTTTAAATGTATAATAGCCATACACCAATGGACGCCTCCAACATGTACAGGCACTGGCACAATATCCTTTTCAAAGATATCCACTCTACGAGTCCAGCGCTTGACACCTGCATGACCCGCTTGTATTAAACGAGGCACGAAAAAAGTATTCATTGCATAGACTTTTGGTAAGCCATGGGAGTCATGCTTCTTTTCTCCTCGTTCAGTTAAAAGATTCATGTAAAAGTTGATAACTTCATCGTTAAGCCAATTATGGCCACATAAGGTGTGTATGTCGCGTCTAGTGATGTTCAAATTGAACTTAGAAATCAAAATCTGTAAAAGTACGAGAATTCTTTATAAGCATGGGTTTTTCTATTGTTAAATAGCAGCGCAATTTTACTTGATCCAAAGGACCACATATAGCAGCATTAATGCGTTCCCTGTGTTTTTGTGTCAGTTCCACAAATTCAGGTTCTTCAATCGCATCTTCAAAATCGTCAACCACTAATAATTCTGGATCAACAATTTGGAACTTGCGCAAACGTTCTTGAATTTCTGCCTCAGCAGCACGACGTTCTGCCGTGAGTTTTTCGGTTCTAAAACGACGATGTAAGAAATTGATGGCGATTTAGAAGAGAGCAGATCATTTTATAAAAATTACTTACACTTTAACAGTTTCTTTAACTTCATCATGTCTATTCTTTTTGTGTTGCAACCATTTTGATTGCCAATTTTCCAACCAATTATCCTTGATATGAGGAGAGGTATTGAAACGATCTTTCAACGAGTTAACCGGCTCTACAAAGGGCCTATTTAAACGATAAAATCAAATTGAATGGATACACTGTATTAAAAAAAACGCTTTCTACTCACAAAGCATCTTTATTGGGTTTCTCAACTTTCTCTTCGCTCAAATTAATTATGGAATTTTGCTCTTTCTGAATTTTTGCACAAGCCGAGAGCACGTGGCGCTCTTCATTTCCCAAATCAATAATATCTGATATTTCATCGTCATCTATAATGACGGGAGCAAGCGTAGACTGTTTGGTTTTAGCAGATCGCGAAGTTTTTAAATGTGAAATACCCGTTATGGTAACATCATCAGCGTCATCATCATCCAAATTGATGGTGGACGATAGAGGTGGACGTTTCAAAAACGATGGAACAAGACCCATGTGTGGTCTGTTGTGTCCTGGGGTACTGCGTGCCGATGATGTTACAGCTGTACCCAAAATAAGGGCGGATCTTTTGCGCTGAGCTGCGTTCGAAGTGGAAGCAGAATATTGCTTATTTTCTCCTGTAGTAGTACCGTAAAGACGTGGTACGACTTGTTCTAGCAACTGTTGATATTTCTCACGTTCTTCGCTTTGTTTTTCTTGATTGAGGATTGATGAACGATTTTGCGATGACCAAGGATTTGTGCGTAGATTGTTTAAACCATTCAGAAAACGTGATGATTCAGAAGTCGAGGCTGCTGATGAGGACTTGCTATTGCGACTTCCTAACACATGACCAGTGGCTGCACCATGTCGCAAGGTTTCAGCATAAGTTTGCTTGCGTCTATTTTCTAATCCTGGTACAAGAGATGACTGAAGAATGCTGCCTGTGCTAGTTTCGATTAAAGGAGGCGGTGCTGGTTTATTTTGTGCAAACTTGAGGCGTTCATCAGTGCGTATAATCGGAATGTTATAGACTTGGGACACGCGCGTAGAAGGTTGAACATTAAAACCTTTAATCAAAGTCGGTTCATCATCATCTGAAAACTCAACATCGGCGTAGGTTGTATTCTTTATTAATTTTTGGGTAATATGGGGAGCTGAAAACATAGATTTCCTTAAAGGCGGTTTATCTTTTAAAATAAATGAAAAGAGAAAAGAAAAAACAAATTAATACTTCTATTATTCAAATAATTTACTTTATATTACAATTTTACCTAATGAAGTCGAACGACGATTGGACATCTCCAGCAAGTTTTTGGAGCAGTTTGCTGAATTATTGAATATATAGTGTTTATCGTACTTCTGATATTTCTGCTGTTGATTATGATTTGAAAAAGGTGGCAAAAACTCATTTATATCGTCAGCTTCGGGACGCACAGCAATATATTTCGGAAAACGATTCTCAACCTTACGATATTTGATTTGTTGAGGTCCAGCTGAGTCAACGACAGACCATTCGTCCGATCGTCTCTTTCGCTTACCCTCCTGATAATCGGTACTATAGTGGTTTGTCGACGGACTCCAATTAAATAACTGTTTTATTTTATTTAGTATATCGAGACCCATTTGGGCTTCTTTTCTGCTACAGAAATTGTTTTTATAGGCGTATGCTGGCCGAGCAGTTGACGCTTCTTCAACACTTTCCAAATCGGAATAGTAATCACAATTATTTTCACCTTCGATGTAAATTTCGTCGCCGTCGTCACCGTAGCCGTTGAACTCCCTGTGCGTATTATAATGTTCTTGCGAGTTAAAAGTATATTTTTTAAGATTTGGAATTGGCCGTTTTAGTTGGGGAATCAATGAAGGTGGTTGATAGCCGTTATACGATCTTATGCTTGAGCGAAAATCGAGTGGAATTGCTTCCGGCACTGGCTTCCGTACTTTGCGATCGAATTTCGTAAAACTTTCAAATATCTGACATAAAAGTAAAATATAAATAAAAATTACAGAATTAATTAATTTATTTTTTGTACATAAACAAATATGTCTTCAATGTTATTTATGCGATAGTTAAACAAGCAGTAAATTATTCATTTTAATTATTCCCCCATGTTCAGTTAGACTAGGAGAATCACGTCCAAGAGTCTTAAGGTTTTTCTAAAACGTTGCTTTTGTACTGGAGTAGTAACAAATAAACCAAAACAAAAACTATTTTGAAATTCTACAACACAAAATTTCTTTAGGCGGTTAAGTGATCCAAATTAACCGGTTTAGCCGTTAATCGAAAATATCCAATGTTTAATTAATCGAACATTTAAACAGACAGTATTTAATAGTTTAACCGATTGAATGCCCTACAGGCTGCATTATGTTTCATATCTTCACATATGACTTTAAAATTGTTTTAAATATGCAATAAACTTTAGAAATAAATAAAATGCACACAAAGTAGTGACTAAGACATGAATGAGATTTTATATTTTTTTTAAATAAATTTATAAAGTAAAAATACTGTTTTTTCGTTCTTTATTGAGTAAAATCAGGCAATAATAAACGCATATTATAAAAAATAAAAAATAAACTGCAGACACAGCTTATACCGCTGCCTTGATAAATTATTTGGAACGTATTTATTTCTCAACATATATCATTTATTTTTTTTATCTATAAATAAACTTTGTTTTTCTTCTTTAGCGTCCACAAAAAAAATGACCTCAGACTGGGCTGGTATTATGTCCAGCATTAGTTGATTTCATACAAACATACATAATGTTTAAAGTGTCCTTCCTTTTTATTTTCAGAACTAAATTTTGTTTAAAATTAATAAAAAGCACAAAATATTGGAAGCTTTGCCCCCATACGTTCTATGTCCGCCAATTCATGGATAATGCCTCTCGTTAATTTTTATGAGTTGTAATTAAATTAGATTAAAAATTTTAATTCACATTTTTTCACATAATTTAGTCCATAGTTGGGTAAATCACTTTGCTTTGGGGTATAAAAAAGCTGAATTTTCAAGAATTTTACTATATTTGTTATTGTTTTTCATAAAATTAAAAACATTTTGAAAGACAAAGCAGAGCATGAAATTCTGTGTGTTTATTCGGCAAACAAGTTGAGTATAAGACAAACAAAACATTTTTTTTCCTACAAATTCCACTAGCGCAATGTGATTTACAAAATTAAGGCCTTAATTTTAGTACAATACATTAAATTTACTTTCTAACATAATCTAATTTTCTTTTCAGGCAATCTTTTAACTAAAACAGGTAATTTTATTGAAATTTTTACTTTTGGATACTGGATATATTTAAAATGCTCTATTAGTATAAATTAGTTTGATAGAAAAAATTAAACTCAAAACAGAAGTTTGGAACTTTTGAGTATTGAAATTTTAACAACATGCATGTGCGCTTTATATTTAAATTTTTTAAAGCCATTCAACCTCTTCTTATGGCATAAGTACACCCCCATAATGTCGGCTAGAAAGAAACTTTTCAACTGCATTAGAATTTCGTGGTTATTTTGTTCAATAATGCAAAATATATAGCTTTTTAATTCATATATATATATATATATATATATATATATATATATATATATATATACCACATACCGATACCTGAAGCACGCAATTAATACTGAATAATACTTTCTGTTAAGCAAAATTAATCTTATACATCAAATTTTTTCTCCAAATTTTCAGTCAATCTCTGAGATTGACACTTCTACTCTCTCACAAAAAATGGTTTCCGATCTTGAATTTCGTTGTTTCTGCCTGTTAACCTGTATCTAATTCTAAAAAATTTTATTTATTATCTTAAGTGAATCCATTTTCGGTATTAAATATTTTTTTACATGATATAATGCAATAAGTGAGAATTTTTATTGTACCACTTATTAAGTTTGGAGTGTTTTTGTTTTAGTAATCACTCGAATGCCAATTATAAGAAATAAAAAAAAATATTTGTTAACAATGTTTAGTTTTCAAAACTATTAGTTTGGTAAATAACAAAATTTTTATTCGAACATTTAAATCACCATTTTTTGATGGCCCCGCGTATGCACTCAAGTACGAGTATATATTTCGGACCCAAACAAGTTTATATTTGAAGTTCTTCGAAATGCTAAATTTATTTACACTAAATCATGCTAAAAGTGTTACGAAAAAATCGTTTTCAGCTTCCGTTAAATTATACAGATTTACAGTTCGTTTCTATTGCGAGCAAAATAACTAATTTTGCGGAAAAAGTGTTAAAGAGTTTCCAATACACATACTAATTATCGTAACCAATTTTAAAATCATATTAAAAAAACACATTTTTGATAAACTTAAAATGAAAACTTGAAATTATTAATAACAATATTTTGAATTTTTTTAAACATTTTAATTTCCGTAAATATCAAATACCGTTCAGTTTTCAAATTTTTCAATCATCATTGTTTTATGACACCGAGTTGTATTCACAATTTCAGAAACAATAGTGTTGATCAGCCAACTTTCGATATGTTTTGGAGCATTAAAAATATCTAAGATAACAAGTAAAACTTTGGTGTTGAGCAGACCAGTTTTGTGGAGCATCGATGATTTATTTAAGAAACCAATAAGTTGTTAACTGATAGAAAAAATTGAACTTAAAACATAAGTTTGGAACTTTTGAGTATTGAAATTTTAACAACATGCATAAATTTCTATAATATAAAAAAGTTATATATTGAACTACAGGGCATTTGGTGCGACGATGTTTCGAATGTTTGATCGATGCATATAAGATTTCAGAACAGGGAAAGTTTGCCAAAAGTTGTTTCAGCCGGACTTTTCCAACATTTTAAAACAGGTATAGACAGTCCTCAGAGACGCATACATACGCATTTTTGTAAATACTTACTAATGAGTTGTGGAAACATGAAATAAACAGGTTTCAATGCATGCATTTCTTTCGCATGCAATTTATGGTCACCGCAATAAAAGTTAAAATACAAAGAAATCAGAATAACTCATTTAAAGTCATCAATTGATATATTTTTTATTTATAAAAATTTTACCATGCACCTGCCTCGATAATCAAATTGTAAATTATTTTTGCTCTAATACTAACCTGACTAGTTATAGGTTCTTGCAGTTTCCTTTTAGGAACACGTGTAACAACGTATTCAAAATCTTCGTCCTCGTCCACCCGTACTTGAGTTGTTGTTGCTGCTGCGGCTGACGTTGCTATCGAAGAGGCAATTTTTTGGCTAGCAATATCACCTACAAAGTGACTGGTGCTAGCGCAATTTTCTATTTCTTCTTGCAATCCGTTTTTCGCAAATTTGCCACTTTTTGAATTTTCCGCTTGAGCAGTTTGATCTGAGTCAATTACTGGCAGTAATTCGTATTCTTCTTTTTCTGTTTTTGATTGCTGGTGTTCTTCTTGCACTTGCTTTTTTGGTGCAGCAGATGTATTTTCAAACGTTTTTAGAACTCTACGTAGTTCGTTAAAATCGATCGAGTTGGAATGTTCCAAAGGCAATAAACTTGGCTCAGGACGCTTTATACAATCTTTGGCAGATGTTTTATAAAAGTTAGGAGTACTGCTGTTGTTTTGATGAGTTTCGAATTGGGTAGATGCCGGCGAAGAGGTTTGTTGCGGCAATGAAGATGATGCGCTATTATGCGCCTCTCTTACACGCGCTAACAATGCAGAGGCTGCAGCTGCCGCCGTAGCCTCACTGGCGCTGGGACTACTTGATGTTGGTTCCCTATTTGTTAATATTTGATGTAGATTATCTTCCAGATTCGTGTGTTCTATGTACATCATCAATGCAATTTTACGAAGAAGGCTACAAAAGCCTGTTTAGCCATCGACTTTGAAAAAAATTTATAAAGAAAGTGGTTGTAGCACTTTTTCTTGTATTCGTCAGATTAAGGAACTTCTCTTACAGCTGTCAATGTTTGCACTTGTTTCTTTACGGTTTTTCTTTCCTACTGAATTTTCTGCGCTGTACTTTTACAACTGCTGTCCGGCTTTAATCCGGGTAGCGTCCCTTTCTTTTCTTACAGGCAAATGGTTTTTTTTTTCTTGCTTCACTTTTGTTGCTGACAAAATGTCTGACTAAACTCTTTATACCTAATCAATTGATGGGAACAAAACACCAGATTTATGGGCCATTAAACAGTGTTAATATTACTTTTTTTTGTATATTAAAATTTTCTCTTTAAATTTTTTGTGGAAAATATGTAGGTTGGCCAGAGTTTTGCAATGAGTTTTCACTTATAGAAAAAAGCCGCACGCTTGCAATTTCGTTTTTTACCTTTGAAGAATGTATTCAGCGCATTCATAGTTGGAAAAAAAGTACTAAACGAAAATTGTTTAATATTGTGGGACATAATTGTAATGTGGAATGTAAAAAACCAAGCAAGTGAGCACCATTTAGATGGCACAAGCTTAAACAATAAGCATCATTGGTAAAAAAGTAATTATGTATACAGACTTATATTAATTTTTGGTTATGAGACAAAATACTAATTATATCCTATTGCAAATAACAAATAAAATTTTTAAATCTATCTGTATATCTAAACTTGCTAAAGTCCAATTGGAAAGAAGGGAATTGGATTGTTATTGTGCTTAGTCTAAATGGTTATCCGGTAAGAATGTGATTAGAAATATCTTGATTTAGCAACTGTGAAATGCATGTTTTCTATAGCGACCTCTGTTGCATGGTAGTAATACGATTGAGTAAAGTCACAGGGGGAACAAAAAATAATAAAAAAGGTACTAAAATTGTGCATAGAGTGGGGATATCCCGTAAAGTCACGGGATTTCGGTATCCATATAGTAAAATCCCCGAATATCGGCGCGATTTTCAAATATTATGTTATAGAGAATAATCGATAATATTTTACATCTCATAATGTTGCGTATTATTACACTTTGTGAAAAGTTCTAGAAGGTTACATAAACGAAGGACGAGTAAAAAAAGTTAAAATTTATTTATAAATTCGGTTCGAATGTGGCCTCTTCATGATCGTTATGATGTAATTATTGTCGTTATAATCAACTTATGCTATTAATTGGCAAGATTACAAAGAAATTTGAAGGGAGTGGAAGTATTACAGATACGGCCACACCCGTGCATCTTTGCAATATCACTCTAACGAAAATATCGCTTTACTTTGGAAATCGAAAAATTGATTATTTATTACAGCGATAAACGAATTTTATCACCATTAAAAAATATGACCTTAAGAAATTACAGATTAGGATTAATTACGAACAGTTCGTTCCTCTGGTTACGAAGTGAATAAAAAATAACTCAATATTTTCTTCTCACAAATAATTCCTTTCACGAAAATTATTAACTAAGAAAATACCAAAAATAAAACATATTCATAATTAATTTTATTGTTTTATATATTATTTTTATTTTGAAACAAATTCATGTTTTTTACAACTAAAACATAAATGAATTAAATTCCATAAAATCACACTGCCGGCATAGAGGGCCGCTGCTAGGCCCACACTGGCTTGAAAGGAAAAGTTCACTACAATCCAATGGGCCAACGTACCCCATACAAGAATCAATAAACTATTAGCAAAGTGTACGGGAATGCGTATCGCAGTCCACTGAGAACGTGTCATACTCATTTGAAAAACCCAGTCGTGAAGGAACAATGTAACGGACTGGCCAAAGCCCAGCAGGGCAGCCGAGACGCTGAGCAAAAGTTTAGAAGTTGAAAAACTGATGACTGTAAAAACCTCATCATATCAATAAGAAACACTGAATTTATTAATAGTCACTCACATATCAAAGCCAATCCCTTGCATATGCACCCCAGTGTGTGCCAATGAAGTTTGTGTTTATACAAGCTGTTGCCAAAGCGTGGCGTCATCAACGAAAAACACATCCACGGAAAGGCCAACAAGGAGAATAGGAAAGGAATTTCAGCATTTTTAATGGCATGATGACTAACAGCCAGACCTGGCAACACAGTGAGGCACATAACATATGAAAAGATGTCAGTCGATAGATAAAATGAAGTCGAATACAGTTGGGGCACCGCCAAAGCAGCTTGCAGCGGATGGGCTATTTTATCCAAAAGATTATCCCATAAATTTGTGGTCACATTGCGGGAGAACTCTTGAATTTTGTCCTAAATTGGAAGAATTTCTCATTACACTGTGCAACATCAAAAATACATACATAATTAAAATGAGTCTCTGGCAGCTGAAATGAAAGTAGACACGCATCGCTGTTTGGAAAACCTATGGGTGGCACTCATCTTAGAGAGCATCGCGGATTCTCTGCCCTCTTTTATATGCTGTTATAGAAAATCTTAAGAACATTTCTGTGGGGCATTTTAACACTTTTAAACTAGTCTTTGAAATGTATTAGAAAAATAATTGTTTTCAATTTGACTATGAAGTTATTTGGGGCATTCACACTGTAGTCATAAAATAATAGCACGAAAAATATGACTTGTGTGAACAACCCGTCATAACTTAGGATGCTATTTCAAACATCGATCAGCTGATAAGATACAATACATTTTATAAGCTGAATAAATTTTTTTTGGGGCGGCATACGGAAAAACGTTCAGTGACTTCCAGCTACGTAAGTCATGGTGTTTTATTTTCTAGAAAACATGTAACATTTTTTAATTTATTTTCAAAAAAGTGGCGGTTTGGAAAAGTTTTAAAACAGAAATTAATTTTCGTGGGGGATTTCATTCTAATAAATTCCTTATTTTTAAATGGCAATATGTTGCCATTTTCAGTTAAAAAGTGTAAAAAATTTTGCATTATTTTCTAGAAAAGAAATCAATATTAAAAGAGAAAAATGTTTCACTTGTATATATTTAGTTTTTCCTATTTAGTTCTCTTTTAGTTTTTTTATGTTATAAAAATGTAATTTAATGTACAGATATGATTTTTTAGCCGTGAATCATACAGAAGTAACGGCGGCAACCATCGCCGTCTCTCCTAAAGATTTTCTGCCGTTTGACTCAGGGCTCTAGAGTTATTTTATGAGAAAACAAAAACACACCTGAAGGAGTTCTATTATTTTATGACTTTTTTGTATGCAGCGCAACAACAACTTTCTTAACCTGGTCTAAAATATTCAGACTTTATGACAATATGACTAAATAGCACACAGTGTGAATACCTCAATTGTTTGTTATACAGGATTCATTAATTTTCTTGCGAGTCGGATAAGAATTATTGAAATCGATAATTAAGTTTGACAGCTGAGAATGTCAAACTGCAGTGAATTTTCTTAATTTATAACGCCAAAATAATACTTATAAATTGCGAAAATTTACTTTAAAAAATGTACCTATTTGTCAATATCATAATATCAAAAATACAGATTTTCTAAGCAAAAAAAAAACTGTTGTAACTCTCATTAAATTATCTATTCGCAACACTCGAAAAATTAGTGAAAAGTAAAAAAAGTATAAAACAGCCATTCGATGCCGTGTTAAAATATTAAATGAAAACTCTTCTCACCAAATTACTGTAGCCGGAATCCACCTCTCCCTCCCGACTCATTTGTAGGCCATTCGATATCGACTTTTGCATATTCTGTGAAGTACCTACGCTACTGCGGCCATAATTCTCTATGGTAGCCGAACTAGACCGCATAATCGAAATGTTTTCATCCTCTTCGGGTATAATTTCCATTATTTCGACACCATTCGGATTAATGAATGTTACATCGACGTGATCGGTGGGCAGCATATAATGGCCACTGTCGGCCAAAGCTAAAGCTGCAACATTCGGATGATGATCCATAATTGGATTTTTCCAAGTACGCAATTCGATGCCATCCATTTGATCGTTGAAAACATTCGAATAGCGCCCCAATTGATGGTGGAGCGGGGTGAATGCTGTTTCTGTCTTTATCACAGATATACGTTGAGTTATGGCACCTTCACGATGTCGTGTTATAATTAAACTTATCGGTATGAGATTCACTAAAAGGGCTGACATTAAAACTATGGACTGGGCGGTGCCGTACAGGGTGCGTAAATTGGTAAAGGCAAATGATAAAAATAATTGACAAAAAGCTTCACCGCACAAATGTATCGTCTTGCGTACAAACTTGTCCTCTCTGGGACGTACCGCTTCTAAAATCACATGAGTTTTCCATATAAATAGGCTGGCGCCAATACCTTCAACGGAAAGAAAATTATTGTTAAGTTCAAAGTATTTTATTGTTTTATTATATCTTTTTTTCATATTTAACCGACTAACCAGCAAAGAAGCCGTAGAATACTATCGCAATTGTTTGAGTTGTGACCGTAATTTTCACCCAAGCCGAGGAAAAAAATGTGCCACTTATCATTAGGGAACAGCAGATTATTAAGGTGGCCAATAGAAATACTCTTCGATATTTAGCAGTTTCCCGTGTCCTTCCGTGATATTCAGTATCCAAATGTTCAAGTATGCTGCGGCACAATTGGCCAGTGGCTTGATAAACAATTGCCGGCCATATGCGCAGTACCAAGTCCTTGTCCGACTCCACGACGTTGCCATACAAATAGGCGGGGGTGGCTAGAAACGCCTAAAAGAACACAAGACACTTGATTAAATGCAATTTAGTTTGTTCTTTTTTTTGGCCAAAATAAAAGTAGAAATTATTTCTTAAAAATTCCTTCAGAATTCAGAAACCGTCAAAACGTACTGTTTTCATTATTATCGGGTCATGAAAATCGTTATTGATATGAGTCCGTTTTATGGAACTGCTTTGAAAGGGCAAATAGAAAAAGTATTTAGAGCACTTGAGGTTCACACTTGGGAAATATTTGCTGAAAGAAGGGTAACCACTGAATAATAATGAAGAAAAACATTTAATTCACACAAGCGTTTTTTGAGTTCAATAAAATTGGATTCTATGAAAGCGTCTGTTAGTTTTGGATCAAACGGTTTTATTAGTGTTTAGGGGTAACGCTTTTTTTTTGGCAAACATTTGATAAGTGTGAACCTACCTTTAACGTTATATATTTGAACAATTGTCTCAGTTAATTTATTTGAAAAATTTTCTCTCATGTGATTCTCAAATAGTTGAAACGTTTTGAAATTTTTTTCTGGATTTAGTTTGAAGTGTACTGATGAGTTTGATGGCACACAGACCTGCAACACATAAAGCAAATGCTTGATAATTTAACTGACACAATATTAAAACTGATTTTAATTTAATAAGTGTGGAAAATATTGTTTATAAAAACATCTCGAGAAATAAAACAGTGATGATTTTTAAATAACAATCTAAATATTTTTAAATAAAATCAAATATTTTCTGCCGTTCGTTTTTTACAAATTGCAATTATTAAAACAAAAAAAATTTATAAATGCGACATTTTGTTAATATTTTTACTCAATATAATTCAGAGATAGAAATTTATTTAAATGATTTGAATATTTTCCTTTTTTATCAGCTGGAATACCAACATTCTAATCATAATATCAAATATTGTTAACAAGATAATTTTAGATTCCTCTTGACTTTATTCATAGAAACAGGGCAACCAAAAAGGCTTTTATATACTCATAATATACGAGCCAACGTTCCGCCTTATAAACTTAAATGACTTTTAACACCGTTCAGTATAAACCAGCATATATTTCCCAGGGTTTTCTTTAATTTTTGACTATATTTTGTTGTATCGGACACTGTGGAAATGTCAGGGGTAACATGAGAGTATGTTTTGCTCTCTCCTTTTAAAACATATTCGGGACTGCCGAAATTAAAATAATGACAAAAATCTCTTCAATCTTAAAACCGCATACAAATTAAAAATTGCGTACAAGTTAAAAAAAATATTAAATTTAAGGAATACCCTCAAACTTAAAAAACGCACAAAACTCAAAAATCGCACAGACGAAAAAAGAACGCTAGAAATTTTAAAATCGCTTAACAGCTGAAACTTTTAAATTCGTGTAAATCTTAAAAAACGCGAAAATGTAAAAACTTGGGAGATCTTAAAAAACCGCATAAAACTTAACTAGAAAAGTTAAAAAATCGCGTAAAAAATAAGAAACGGGCATAATTTCAATATCTCGTAACACTTAAAGAATTGCTGAAGATTTAAAATTCGCGTGGAACTTAAAAAAAGGCATACAAATTTTAAATTTCATAAAACTTACAAATTTAGATAAAAATTAAAATATGGCGCTACACTTACAAAATACGCAAAATATAAAAATCGTCTATAATTGAAAAATCGCGTACAAATTGAAAATTGCCTAAAACTTGCTAAATCGCATTAAAATTCAAAAAAAGGTAGAACTTAAAATATCGTGTGAAACTTCAATAAATTGGGAAAAATTTAAAATCGCCCAGATTTTAAAAACGATCGAAATTTCAAAATCACGTAAAACTTATGAAAACAGCGTGAAATTCAAAAATATCGAGAGGAAAACGCGCAGATTTTGAAATTCGCGTGGTACTTGGAAATCGCATAAAAATTTTTGAATTTTGTTAATCTACAAAAATTTTAAAATTTCCTAAAATTTGAAATTAAGCGAAACAATTTAAAAAGGAAAGACCACGTAAAAGTTATTTCCATCACGGATGTGCAACACACGTCGCCTTTTACAGCCATCACTTTATCTTGAAGTCAGTGTGAGTTTATCGGATAGTGGGGTGGAAGGAGGAAAGAAGAGGGGCACATATTTTCTCATACCGCAAATTTACTTCAGTGCTCTCGTCTTATTTCCTTTTCCTTCTGGTGTCGTAATACATTTTGACCAACAAACTTAACTTGAAATTAATTAAGGGCAAACGAACAGGCTTTAAGGTAACTTGAGCATCTTTATTTGGGATACCACAAGTCGTTTCGTTTTTGCATCCAATTGCTTTAGAAGGCGATCTGCGCCACATACCTGATAGTGTTGCTACAACGCACTCAATAATACGTGCAACTTTCGGTTGCCCTGATCATAACGAATTGACTACTGACTATCTGCTTGTCTTTTTTTTTTTTTTTTGTTTGGATTGTTTATGAAAATTCCGAATTGAAAAAAGATACGTCGGAAAATATGTAAATGTTTTAATAGTGTATGTGAGTATGTACATGTATTGCGAAACCACATAACATATACTTCTGTTGGATATGCTTCTTTATCACTCGTCTTCTTTGGACGCCAGCTGTTGCCACAGCAGCGGCCATTGGGCGTCGCACACCATTTGGACTCGTTGTGGGAGCCAACAGATTGGCCGATTCTAAATTGTTTCTGTGTAGGCTTGCATGTGTGTGTGATGGTGGTGTTTCCATATTTAAATTAACTTTCTTGCTGTCGCCACTACTCTCCACTTTCCGAAAGTAATAAAAATGTAAAATATTTCACTGTTTTATTTTTATATTTTCAAGTATTTTGTATAACCGTCCGTTATGGTTAGAAAGAGTTAAAAACAAGTACTGCTGAATGCCATAATCAGTATGGCAAAATATCAGATTATCAAATTTTTAGTTGTGCACAGTGTTGCGATTGGAAAAAAATATAAAATAAAATAAAATTGAAAATTGTTTAAATTTTTTTAATGAAATATTTAAATATATTTTAATTTCTTCGAATGGTACATCAGATAAGTTTTCGACTGGTTTTTGTTGCGAAATAATTGATCTTGAAGTTGTGTGACGCACGCTACATGACATTTGATATGATAACAAATTTTGCATTATAAAATGTGATTCTTAAAACAAATATGCATGCGAGGCCTGCTCTCAAGAAACGGTGAATTTTCATATATCGCGAACTACCTACATTCGATTAGGGGTTTTTTCGTTGGTACATGTTAAGTTTGTTTACGAGAGTTATAAAAGTTGCAAGTGCTTTGCGTGTTCGACACTTATGCCGATCAGTGGCATGCGATTGTTGTACACACTCAGAGTCAGAGAAATGTTTACGAGTATTACAAGCCTTTCAAAGACGGTCGAAAAAATGTAAAAAAGTCCACTTTTGGAAGCCCCCAATATTGAGAATTCGGAATAAACCGAAAAATGGCCAATTAAATCAAATCTTTGGTTGACTAATCGAGCGATTAACCGATTAAAACAAAAACCCGATATATTGAGAACTTTAATAATTTCTTAATTGTAAGACAAAATTTCTGCATGGATTTCAAAAGTATGAATGATTCTTCTTTCTAAAATTGTAAATCATTTACCAGGTTAGATGAGAAAATTGCTCGGTTTTGTTGCAGCGTTGAATTTTTTTAATTGAAACGCATGAGCAGACAAAGAATAGAGATGAGAAGCAAAATTATTAGAAAACAAAACAACACCTGTTTTCAATGTATTTTTTGGGAGAACTCAATGTGTGACGCACGCTACTGCAATTAATATGCACAATTTTACTTATGTAAAAATTGTTTTTACTGCAGTTGGAGTATTTTATTTCCTGAAAAGGACATTATAATTATATCAATTATAAAATGGATACAATATTATCGACTACTTAAAAAAAGGTTTCGTTCAGGTGGGAAATAAAATAATACAGAACACAATTTGTTTGTCTTATTTTCTTTTTTTAACAATTTTAAAGCTTGTTACGCTTTTTCTTATGTGAAAGATGAAGAAACTTATTATATCAATATGTAATTCTCAATTGGTTTTTTAAAGTTTGTGCATAAGGAAAAAATGTTTTCTTATATTTGGAATTGGAAGCCACCATAAAATTCTTACATTTAATTGGTGTATTCCCACAGTGTGCTATTTAGTCATATTCTCATAAAGTCATAATATTTTAAACGAGTTTAAAAAAGTTGTTTTTGTGTTGCATACAAAAAACTCATAAAATAATAGCACTCGTTCAAGTATGCTTTTGTTTTGTCATAAAATAGCTCTAGAGATCTGAGTCGAACGGCTGAAAATATTTAGGTCAGACGGCGATAGTATATGTTTGCCGCCGTTACCTATATATGATTCACAACTAAAAAACGGCTAAAAATTATTCTTATACTTATATGTCTGTACATTAAATCACATTTTTATAAAATAAAAATTAGTGACAAAAACTTCTCTTCTTTAACTTATGCAACTGGCAGCCACTGAACGTTTTTCCAACTGCCGCCGCCAAAAGGGTTTATTTCGCTCATCCCTAGATAGCAGCTGTTTTAGTTTATACATATAAATTCATTTAGCAGGTTGTTCACACTAGTCATAATTTTCGAGCTATTATTTTATGACTTATGACTATAGTGTGAATCCCTAAATGTGAAAGAAATAAAATGATCAAACATTTGAAAAAAGAAATGTTAAGATTAAAGAAATGTTAAAATAGTTGTATGATTAAGAGTAAGTCATATAATTAAATGTTCCATTCGACAAACAGTAACCATCCAGGGTTAACTGCATATGCAGTAAATATGCAGTTCCTACATAATTAATTAGTGAATACACATAATAATTCCGTCAAATTTTCCCCTTGCGGGTATCCTCCGTCCCCAAGAGGAAAATTATCACAATGAAATACAGTGGAAAGCATAAATCGTTTGATTGAGGCAGATGTGCTGATCTTTCAAAGAGGTATTTTGTTGCAGCTCCGCTGGCTGTTGAAATTACGATCATCAAAAACTTTTATAAATTTATATGTCTCTTATTATATATATTTTTCCACTCAAGCCACTGTTGTACGTCTGACTATCGTTCTCTGCAGGTACGCTTATGAGTACGTTTAATAGCAACAAAATTATTTATGACAACTGATAACTGCTATCTTATGACAATATCTCTAGATTAGTAAGGCGAATGCATTCATACGCAGAGATGTTTTTTTCTTTGATGAGTAATTTTGATAAGTATTTTCCAAATGCTTGAGTATAAGAGAATTTCATTTGATTGTGGGTTAAGGCTTTTAAGCGAATATTCTTTTCGCAAAGTGAACGAACAACTCACCTCAAATATTTTTATAAAAATAACTGAGCGATATTTAGGCAAAAAATTACGCACAATTAAGTAAAATTCAGAACATGTTGGATAAAAGTGATATGAATTTAAAAACGCAAGAAAATTTACAAACACATGCAAGCATGTGGGAGTGTACATGTAGAACAGGTATCAGCACCACACGCATCCATTTATATATCACAGTTGTGTTGGTTATTCGTTTAAGAGCGTGATAATTTTCCTCTTGGGGACGGCGGATACCCGCACGGGGAAAATTTGACGGAATTATTATGTGTATTCACTAATTAATTATGTAGAAACTGCATATTTACTGCATATGCAGTTAACCCTGGATGGTTACTGTTCGTCGAATGGAACATTTAGTTCCATTCGTATCAAATTTTAAGAGAAAGAAAGCTTTTGACGTTTTATTTTTGTATACTTTTTTAACTAAAAATATTTTTGTTTAATTTAAATTTCAAAAGTTATTCCGTTAGAAATATTTTTCGTAGATAGAACGAAGAACAATCTTGAAGTACAAAAATGAAGAGAAGCCATTCAGGGTAAATATTCGAACGTAGGCATCATCGTGTAAATTTTGTTAATTTTTCGAACTCTTCATTAAGTATTTGCTGCCAAATGCTTGTGAGAGATTTTTAATAAAGAGAAATTCGATTAATTCAATACTAAATTGATGTTTGAAAATAATAGATGGCGTTAAGCTGATTTTTTAATTTTAGATTGACTTTATAAATTAAAATACGAAAGCGCCCCAATAAGTTCGTGATTCTTTGAATTAAACATGGTTTTTTATATAATTTTTATTTAAATTAATTATTTTTTTTTTTTTAAGTTTTTTAAGTTTAATGAAACAACGTTTCTTCAATCCGTTTATCCCTTGCGGAAAATGCAATATGTCGATTGGTTTGTGAGATAATTTCGTCCTGTAGCCAAATATCTCTTCGCTGAACCATTTTTTGCAGGTTTGGAAACAGCAAATTTTCACTCGGGGCTTGAAATGGAGAATAGAAACTGCACATACGCGCATTCTTTTAATGTCTCATTGACTCGATTCAATAAGTTGACATAATAAACGCCATTGATTGTTTTGACGGTTCAATCGCGCACACGCCGTTGCTTTCCAAGATGTAAATTTCTAAGGGGCGGCATAAATGCAATGTCACAAATTACCATATTGTGTTTTCAGCTTCAAAATCTCGTGAAAAGGGATTTAGGCTGAACAATTAATTCATTTTAACTTTCCCCTATACCCTTTTACACATATCAAGTTTCATTGGCTTTGCTGTCAACTTCATATGCTTTTTGACGCTCTGCAGCCAACTTCAAGTATTAAATTTTCTTAGACTTGACGGTACAGTCAGGTGTTTACCTCTTTCCAATCTCTTCTCCTCTTTCTTGAGCGATCGAGCCTGATGTGTGGGATCTTGTTATTTGAAATTCTGGTCATGTGTAATTCATTCTATCACTTTATTAACTTCATCCTAATAAATAGTGCTTTCATATGTTTGACCTCTTTTTGACCGTTATAACAGTGTCCTGAACATTAATTTAGTGTACCGCACATACCAAAACAACATAGTTTTGAACGATTATTGCAAGAAATTTACAAATGCTTAAAAACAAATGAATTTATTGCTTGACGGCTCATCACGTTGAAGTTGACTGCGTAAAAGAAAACAACACAAGTCGTGATAAAATGAAATATAATACGTGTATGATATAAAATTCTTATATTTTAGAAAATTAAAAGAAAACAAATAGTATAAACCCAGTAAAATAATAATTGCTCCGGATGTTGCGGTACATAAACAACAGTGGGACCAAATGCCAAATAAAAGTAATAATTTTTTTAAATTATTCATCACATTCGGTTGATGCTAAAAACGCGAATAGAGGAGAAGGTAGGCTGGCATATTTAGCTGACTAAAGTTGGCCACTGCTTATGGGAAAATCTTCTACGTCATGATATCAAATCAGAAACTTGAAAAAAAGTGCAGCGAAAATTCGACCACTAAATAAATAGTACGACAGAAAAAAATATGGAAAACGGTGGAATCTAAAAGCCGTCTCTGTAACGTCCAGTAATCTGGTTTCTGTTCTATTCTAGGCTTTTGAGCTCTTCGAGTTAAAGCACTTTTATTTTAATATTCAAATCACCCGATTTCCACGTAATAAGCGGTGCTTGATGTAGTTTTCGGTTACTAAAAAAGAATCGAGAGCAGTAACTGAGTTGATATACAATTTTGGAGTTTTCGTTTATGATCTCACGAACGGATAAAACGATCTTGACCCGGTTTGCGGTGATCGATGGGATTTTTGAATGTCAAGGGCTGGAGAGACTTGTGGAATCGATCGATAAAAGCGCTGAAAATTTATTCCTAAAAAATAAAATCCTGAAAAATATTTAAACTTTTTTTACCGGTTTAAACCGGTTCGAATCGGTTTAAACTCAGAAGAAATCTAACTTCAGTAATACTATTCAATGGTTCAATTTGGTTCAGTCGTTTAAAAGTTACACACACACGCGCACACACACACAAACACACACTCAAATAAATATACAGAGTGTTGGGTTCTCAGAATTAATCAGGGCATTAAAAAAAATATATTGTAGACACGATATGTATTCAAACTAAGTGTATTTTAAAGAACTATTATTTCTTATGAATATAGCCGAAGTTTAAGAAAAATAATATTTTAAATGAATTTAATTCGATCCCACTGTGCTGTAGACCATAGAATCTCTTGTCTTCGACATTTAGCACTACCCTTGTCGACGTACAGAAGCGCTGTTGTTTTGTTGTGATACAGTCTTTTAAATATAAAATGTAATAAAATTTATAATGAGTAGATACCAGAGATGTTTCTTTTGTTAGATGGAAAAATGTCGACATATATTTCGCATTATTTATTTGTTTGAGATAAACGAAGATTATGAAGATGACGAAGTGTGAATAAAAAATGTTAATTTAGTTTTTGATAAAATATTTTTTTGTCTATAAAACGTTGATAATTATGCTGGAATACTCAGTATAACTACGACTTGCGAACTAGAAATATTGAAAATATACTTGAAGAAAATGGGGAAATTAGTTATTTTCCTATCGTTGATGGTAAGTGGACTAAATGAAAATACAATAATAATTTCTTCCTTCCAATAATATGCGAATCTATTACAATTTAGATCCTGGTGAATATATCAATTAGCAACTCTTTAACAACTGACATCCCGTCCGATGAATTAACTACTGATACGACGTCAGTTAATGAAATTGAAACTGAAAGTGTTACTGGCTCTGGTGATGAAGAACTTGCGACTACCACAGAGGCTGTAAGAGAACAGGACACTACTGCTGAAAATGAAGCGACAGATACCGATACTGAAGAACATACCACTGAAGTAAATAAAGACGTAGATAAGAGTACGAAACCCTCGGAGGAAACTCAAGTGACAACGGAATCACCTCCACCTGTTTGCGACACACTTGGGCAAAAACAGCCTCATGAGAGTGATTGCCGACAATACTATGAGTGCTCTGCTGAAGGATCTAAAGATGGAAGTCTACATTTATTAAAGAAGTCTTGTCCGGAGAAATACGCATACAGCAAAAAATTGAAACGTTGTAGCCGTGACATCGGATCTTGTCCCTTGAACATCACGTGCGATCATGAAGGAGCTCAAGCTGATCCTGCTAGCAACACCTCTTACTATTATTGCCAAAAATATTATACTGGAGAAGGCTATTACGTTTTCCATGTCCAGTGTGAATCATATCAGATTTTTTACCTAACAATTGGTAAATGTTATGCAGATTTTACTCTGCCATTAATTCCACCAATAGACTGGACTAAAGTTAAAGATGTCGATGTAGTGAAGGCAGAGAGGAAACTCATAAAGGAAGAAAATAAGTTGGTAGTAAAGGAATTGAAAGATAAAAAGAAAGCCCAGGAAAAATTGAAAAAACAAGAGGAAAAACTCAGAAAGGAACAGGCCAAGGCGGAGGCCAAGACTTTTGTATGTGAAAAGGCAGGAAACTTTGCCTCAAATTTCGCGGACAATAGATATATTGAATGCATTGTCAAGAAAGATACATTCAAGGCTGTTGCCAAGGAGTGCGTTGGCCTCACTGTCTTCAATCCAGAAACCGGTACTTGTGTTGCAAAAGATAACTCTATTGCCAGCGACGATGAGGACTAAATTTTATTTTTTCAAATCGTATAACATATATCCCGTAATAATAAATATATATATATATATATATATATATATATATATTTAAAAAAATATATTGTGCTCATTAAAATAGTCCTTGAAATGTACATGTTGTGTTCATTAAAATAAATTCGATTAAATAAATTTTTAATAAAACTTCCACTTTGATCTGAAAATGAGCTGTTGTTTTATTTTTGTAAAATAAACAGGAAGATAAGAATACAAAGTGCGTCATACACATTTCATTACTTAAAATGTTTGTCTTACAAGGGGTAGTAAAATAAACTATTTTGTGGTTGTAGTTTATTGCTTTTACCACCAAAAAAAAGAAAAAAAGAAAATGTAGATAAAATATTCTCTTGAACTGTTGGCCACCTACACATGAACCATAACACAGTGGGACAAGAAGAAATATTTTGTGACGTGCAAATCGCCTACTAAAAAACGAGGACTAAGAAAACAATTTGAATAAAAATACTCAGATCCAAGTACATATGCACCGAAATTTATCTTCATGTCAGTTTGCACACTTTCTTGCCACTTTTCATAAACTTTTAAGAGACTGTGTTGCTATGCTCTAGATAAATATCGACATGAATGTGATAAACTACAATTTTCATAACTCTAAATAAGTGATAAGATGGCAGATCAAACTGTAGTAGTATTCGGTTAAATATGACGACGCATATTATCGTGTCTTTTATTTTGAGTAATATGAAAGTGAGTTTTTTTAAGTTAATTATAACTAAAGCGTAGTCTGTTCATAATTCCATCACTGCAGTGCATCTTGAGAGAAAATAAGTTTGCCGGTGATATTTAATAAAATTGAGCATTCAAAGCTGGAACCACTTCTGTCAGTTGCTTTTTAATCGGCATGAGAATTTAGAAATGGTAATACAAGATACGAACTCGATTGTAGGTAACTCCGTTGTAACAAATTCTCGGTTGTAGCGAACTAATTATTAAAGTCCCACTGTTTTTGGTATATCCTTACAAAAAATCCTTCGTTATAATGAACTCACTTATAACGAATACTCGTTTGTAACGAACTATTTCTTTTTACAGTCGCATAAAATAATTTGTAAACATTTGAAAGACATTAAAAAATTTTATCAATTTCATTTGATATTTTTTGTTGCTTTTTCTAGAACTGAATTAAATGCAAATCAAATATAATGTTTCAATTCACTTATTACGAACTTTTCTTATAACGAAATATTCTTACTGGGCCACGTTAAAACCGAGTTATGCTGTAAGTTTAACCAAATTCTACCACAGATTACGTGGCCTTACATGGCTCATTCGATCAGTCCAGTTTTTGACTTCCAATGCATCAAGAGTTGCTGTTTTGTCGAATTAAAAGAATGAATAATTAAATTTGGTCTCATAAAAAGTAATTCAAAGCCAGAGGGACATTGAACAGGGTCAATTCTGCAAATAAAGTTGTTACCAAATTAATTTTGCAATAAGTTGGAAAATGAATTTGCAGCCGAAATGTTCCGATGCTGCTCGCTATTCCGCGTAATGGCAGCTCTATACTTATTTTTAAACAAAAACAAGTATTCGGCTGTGCCGAATCTTATATATCCAACGTACGTCTGGCGTTACATATATTTTGAAATAGCAATTTTCTTATTCCTAAATTATAAAATAGTTTTAGTTAGTAAAAAAAACAACGTTGCCTTTTTGCTTATTTTTATGAAGGAAGAAAAGTCAACTTCCCACCCCTGGAAACGGAACTTTAATTTTCTTTAAAAATTCATGATGTATAAAGCGGTTTTATTTAAGAAAAGCTTGAAATTTTTTAACATTTTAGTTAGTATATGTACAAAAAAAAAATACTAAATGCGCCAAACAATTTCCCCTCAATCGAAAATTTTTTTTATTTGTTTTGGTTTTTAATAGACAATTGAGGCTTCCCAAAGCATGAAATAGCTCCAATTTACAAACAAACAAGAAAATAATTGTTTTTTTTTTTATTAATTTTGAGTCGAGAAATAGGTGTAAGCTTCCCAGCTCTGGAACCGTATTTCGGATTTTTCTGAATACCATTTTATTTAAGTTAATTTCCAATCCATCAGTCCAAGAACGAAGTCTCTAGCTCTTCTGAGGGCTTGGGAAAACCGATTTCGCAGACGGAAATCGCTCAATCGTCATCTGCTATTCATAAGAATCCAGAATATATACACTTTATGATATCGAAGGAATTACACACGGAATGACGGACCTTTCACTTTTTTGTGAAGGGTGGAATCCTATAACCACTATTTTTGTGAGCCTGAAGACAGAAGGCTCTCGAAACACAATTAACAATTAGTAAGAACTGTTGGGATGTATCCAAGGTTTTCGCAGTCATGACGGGGCATTGGACGATCGGCAGACATGCTATTAGAATTGGCCTGTCCTGTAATGAGTTCTGTGATGAAGAAGTCAAGGAGCAGGCAGGTTCTTACCTGCTTTGCGTATACCAGAGATCGATCTGAGAGACTTGTTAAGTAACCTAAATGTCACGTCTTGCAAATAATAGAAATCACGGTGTCGGGCAAATTGGAACCGATCTTGCTGAAGCTGAATAGTGGATTAATCCTATAAAAAATTATCATCTTCTAACTTTTTAATTTAATTTTAATCGTCTTGATTCTTTTTTCCTAAATAAATGTTTTAAATTGGGGCTTCTTAAATAGTTCATGTAGATTATTTACTCAAAATTTCTTAAAGTAATTCAAGATATTGTTTTCCACTTAAATGAGTAAAAAGTCATAACAAAAAGTCAATGATCCCTTTTCATACTTTATTGTTCTACATTGTCTGGTTTCTTCCAACTCAAATTGCAGTTTCAAGAGATAAGAAAATCAACAGCTAATAATTGTTTTAATATATAAAAAAAATAACTTGGTGTTGACAACTTTCGTTCTCTTAATAATTTTGGAAATTGTCGTTTTTAACTCTAAAATTTAATTCTAATCGTGTTAGTTTTTTTCCCAAATCTTCTGAAAACTCACACATTTTATATTCTAATACAAAAATCGGTTTGCTTACAAACCGAAATCGGCGTGAGATGACAAAAAATAATTTCCAATCATTTATGCAATTGCCAAGGTATTTTCCCTACAAATCTTGCTTCTAATTCCTGGGGTTTTTTGCCAGGCATTCTTAAACGGGAAACTCTAAAACACACACAAGAAATATCAAATTATTGGTATGCATCAGAACAATTGTGTCTCACGGATAACGATAAGGCGTCCAATATTTTTTAAATACCATTTTTAATTTTTGGTTATCAGTCAATTACAAATATTTTAGATAATTTCTATTCTATTGGTATAAAGGAACTGACTTAATTTTATGCTATTTAGTGTGATTAAACTTTTTATAGCTGACGGGCGATTCGGCTAGTGTAGACAGTCTTTAATAAACTTTTTGGAGTTCATAAAAAAAAAGAAGAAAATAACAATGAAAAATCTGATAAGCATAACCGTGCTATTGTTTGGAATCGGTGTCTGCGTCGGTATTCTGGAAAAGAACCCATGCAAAGCACCGGGTTTCTATAAAATTAGAGATGACAGTCCTCATTTTTATGGCTGTTATGCTAACAAATACTCTGGCCTGACAATCAGATATTTATCCTGCCAAGTAGGTGAAGTGTTTAATTCTAAGAAGGGTTATTGTGTTCCGAAATCGGATTCCTATAACCTGAAGGATGATAGTGCAGTAACAACAACTCCCGAGGTAGAAAGTCCTACAACTCCTACAGAGGGACATGAAACTGAAACCACGGAAGCTGATATATCTACCACAATAACAGGAGAAACAGAAACTACAGAGACAACAAGCACAGAAACTGAAACTACAGAAGCCGTAACATCAGAAACCGGCACCGAAATCGGAATCTCGACCACTGAAGCCTCGGAAACAGAGTCTACGGTGACGAATGATCCAGAAACTGAAGCAACTACAACTGATAGTACTGAAACTACTTCAATAGATGACCAAACTACAACTGTCACACCTTCTGATGACTTTGTTTGCCCAACAACTGGTTTTTTCCCCGTGAATGATAAATGTAATGAATTTTACTGTTGCGTTGAGTTGTTTGAAAAGTTATGGCCATTCAAGGTCAAATGCAGTAGCGATCAAAACTTCAATCCACAAATTAAATATTGTTCCAAGGCCTACAAGTGTGAACAGAAACCAACCGCAACAACCGAAACGACGGAAGAAAATTCAACTACTGCAGTTACAGAAACTGAAGACTCTACTACTAAGGAACCAGAAGATGAAACTTCTACTACAGAAACATCTCAAACCGTGACTTCTGAGACAGACGTCCCTCAAACAGTGGAACCAGTCACACAAGATCCGACGACAACAACAGTCGAAACTGAAACCTCAGAAACAACGACAACCGAAACAACGATAACTGAAACAGCGGAGACAAAAGATCCTGAAGCGGAAGTAACTACCGTAAAACCGAAAACTGACAATTAGAATATCGCGACATCGAAAAGTTCATTTTGCCAAAAGAAATATCGTCTATTAAATAATTCAAAACTGGTGTTTTCGCAGATAATAATATTTTTAGAAGATCGATATTGAATTTGTAGTAAATATATATTAACTAATAAAGCATTATTCCAAATTCTAATCTACCACTGATATTTTGGGGGCTCAATTATTTAACAAAACAATGCACACTGGGGAGTTTTGCATGGAGGCGAGGAAAAATTGGGCGCGTTTTTAAATATGCTAAAATCAATATTTTTAATATAATTTTTGATATTCTTGCAAATAATTGTTTTTGAAAAATAATTGTTTCGTTCGTATTTCACAAGTTTTTTAGCTTCGAATTGCCGCGATAGCTACCCAAAATGCAAGAAAAAAATTTTTGTGGACAAATACGAAAAAAGCAAAACAGAATTTGAAAAGCGAATAAGGGGGCAGTGAACTTAACCCTTCTGCAGGTAGTCTTGGGTACTAGAAGGTCTTGCCACAAATGTAACTAATTAAAAAGAACCGAGTTAGGGAACTTGAAATTATTTTAAAACATGGAAGCTGGTAGTAGGCAAGTATTGGCAGAGGTTTCTAACTGTAGGCAAAAGTTTTTTGTTCTTCTGATTGTGTTTGTTGTTGTCGTCTTGCGATTAATATTGAAGGCATAGCACTGATCGCAGCACATTATCGGCAGCGCCCGACACCGTCATGTACTAAAGTTGCAGAATAGAGTAGAAAATGAATTCGCCGGCGATGTAAAAGAGTACAAAAAACTGCATCTAAATTCTCTAATTTTTAATCTGTCTTCATCTGTCTTAACTCCAAATTGTTAAATTAATGTTAATTTTTTCGATTTCAGCTTCTTAAAATATTATATTTTAAATAAAAATGAAAAACAAAAATTTCTCTTCAAACAATAAAATAATATTCGTTTTAAAATTCTCAGTCCTTGAAAACAGCGATAAAAAAATACTATCCGATTTTCAGTCGAGTTTTTGGGTAAGTTCTTTCGCATTTATCAAACTCAGAGGTGTTTTTATGTGTGACATACAGGATCGAGAAATAATAGCACAATTGCTTATTGGTTTTGAATTTCCTCGTCAAACTTTTTAGATTCAAAAATAAAACCATTTTGTGAAAATTTAGTCCCGGCCCACACATTTCAACTTAACTCTACATTGTACTGGGAAGTGTGTTTTGTCTTGATATTTGAAATAAAAAACACGAAGTTAGCTGCGGTTTATTATTTAAAATATCTGTTTATTATCTCTTCGCTGAATTCTTGCACAATTTGAAAAAAATTTTAATTATAATTAAACAATTAACATTTTTTTTTTGCTTCCATATATCCTTAAAAATGGATTTTCAATATTGAATCATTAACACATCCCTTTTTGCAAATGTTTGCGAATTCGGAAGTAAAAAAAAAAGAACACGGACGTTTGTAAAAAATAAGAAAACTCTAAAAGGGAATTGAAAAGAAAGAGCAGATAAATTTAAAGACTGTAAACCCGGCATTTAGTGCCAAATAAATTAAACAAGCGGTTTGTCAAACACACTTTTTTCGTTCGCACACCAACTACACGAAACTCATTCATACAAGAATAAATTTTTTATAGCAGGTTGCGACAAATTAAATATGACGCCCAAAGTATGAGATATAGGATTTTTCTCCCAGCTGTTTGCAAAATGTGTGCAAACATGAAACTTGGATTTGTTCGTCAAACCGCTTGTACAGATTAATTGGTCCTTCAAGTGACCACAAAAACAAAATTTTAAAAGCTTTTGCTTTCTTTGTCTTATTCCATTTGCTTTTTTTTGTTTTGCACTCAAGGTCTCGAATTTTTCAGTGTTTGTTTTGCGAAAATATTTTATATAAAAACAGTGGGTAACACTATTAAGAGCCAGATTCCGAATGCAACTGCCAGCCACTTTCCATAATAAAAATAAAATTAAAGAAGAAAAAAAAACTATCGAATTATTTCTGAAAATTTTTAGATTTTATTTACACTTTTTTCATTAATAGAACATTATTATTATTATTATTATTATTATTATTATTATTATTATTATTATTATTATTATTTTTATTACATATGATGACTATAAAATTATTCGTACAATTATTATAATCAGATACTGATATCGCATCCTCCATTATCTTTAATATTTAATTTATATTTAAATAAAATTTAATTAAAGCTAAATGCAAGAGATATAAAATTATTAAATCCTTAATAAAGGATCTAAAAATGTTTGTTCGGTTATTTAACTAAAAATGCACTCGCACGTTGGCTAAAAAAGCACTTTTCACATTTACAAATTAAATGTTTGTTCTAAAGAAATAAAATTAATTATGTTTGAATGTGATATTCTTACAAGATGATTATAATACAATGGATATGAGAGCTAAAATATTTAAGGAGGGAGGAGGAGAGAGAGAGAGACAGATATGAGGGCGGCGTTGTGCTGAAATTAGCAAATATATTTTATCTGGGCGAAGGAGCCATAGTTGATTTTCTCTTGGACGCTGAATGACGATCTTTGGTAAGATCCATTATGTTATGGCCTGTAGTATTTTCCAAATTATTTGGCGTAGATACAATATTTAAAACCTAAAAATATATATGATTGTGTGTGTGTATGTGTGCAAGGAAGTGTGATGTGTAAGAAAATTTCCATTTCAGTTAATTACTTCCATTTTTATTTTAAATATATTTTAATGTGATTTACTTTGGAATTTCCATCTATGATTTCCACCGGCTCGGCAGGTACATATGCCGAAAGTCCTCTTAGACCAAACCATTCAGGTGTAAAAAAGGAACTGCTTACCACTTCTTTGGAAGTTTCTTTCGATTGGGTATCTGAAAATTTCGAAAGACTTTTAGCTGCAATGAAATGTGTAAAATAAGGAGCTGGATTAGGGTGAATAGGGTAGGGGTTTTATATTGTGGATAGTTAAATGAAATAATTTAAATGAAGGTTGTATGACGCAATCAATTGAATCGAGGACATTTCTTTTGAAACACAGTTGTTGTAAATTATGGCGGTTTTATTTCGACGTCAAAATATAATAGTATATGTTCTAGTTTGTTTTAAGTAAAACTAAGGGCTTTCCAATATTGTCTCAAGCTACGGTCATTTCGGCAAATATTTGCTCAAAGAAACGTAACCACTATATAGATATTTATGGGAAACATATTCATTATGACAGGTTTCCAAACAAGTTGGATTCTACTCCCCTGACTATTAATTATTTATGAAACTGTTTTACTTAAGAAACAAACGAAAACAATTTTTTACTATTTAGTGGTTACGCTTATTGCTTAACAAGTGTGACCGTTATATGAAGTGCAAAACTCAGTTAAAATTTCTTCATATTTTCTACTACCAGCCATACCAATTTTAGCGCAATTTAATTAGTGGTGGTATTCGAATAAAAATTATTCGAATGTTCGACCAACATTTTTTAAATTTTTGTTTGATAGAAAAAATTTTTGATGTTGAACAGCAAATAATTCAAACACTTTTTGACGATTCTTCGAACAATATATTTCTAAGACTCATGTTTATAAAAACCGGGTTGCTTTGCGAATTTAAAATGGCGCTTCATTATGTATCTTTTAAGATGTTGACAATATATATAGAAATATAAATATATATATATATATATATATATATATATATATATATATGAATATAAAGATTTTGAAAATTTATTTATATCTAAAGAGACAATGTCTTATTAACAGTAGTGGAAAAATTGTCTTCTCTAGTTAAATTTATTTAAAACAAGATCGGAGAATACTTGCAACATATTAGTAAAGATGTATGGACACGCGTTAGTTGATAGAGCCCCGGTACCATTTGAAACTTACCGTTTCCTGGAGTTGGTCGCACCAAAAATCTAGGAGATTTGAAACCACTGCCCAGTCTAAAAGTACTCAAGTGCCTCTCAGTTGTCGTTGCTGCTGTCGTTGTAGTGGTGCTAGCAGATGACGGTGCCGGTGTCGGCGAATAAAAGCGTTGGGGATGAAATCTCGGTTGAGGCGTCACCACGTACACTTTCTCTTGAGTCTTGGGCGATATTGACACTTTAGCCTTTTTCCACAGCTCTTCCGGCTCTTGTATTTGAATTGGCCGCAAATATAACGGTTTCTCTGTAGTAGTACTGGTAGTGGAAGTTGTAGTCGTGGTTGTTGTTGTTGCTATGGCAGGTGTGGTTGAGGTTTTGTAGTTGAAGGACGATTTGGATTTGAGAAATTCGAAATTCGTGTAAAAATCTCTCAAGTGGTTGTCTGTTATTTGGGTGTACTGATAATGTTTGGTGCTCTCTCTTTCATAGAGAGGCTCCAAGTTGTTTATGGAGCTTGGCAGCTCTGAATTGTCTGTGAAACTTTTGGTGGTTTTTGACTGCCTGGCAGCTTTAACTGGCGCAGTAGTGGTGGGTAAATATTCGGAAGGAATATGCTTAGAGCGTCCTCGAATAGTGGGCGTACTGGGCCTATGTGAAAGGGAGGTGTATTCCTGTTCCGTCCAATCGTCTATATTCTTTTGTAACTTGTTAATATCGATGTCTAGGGAATTAAGGCTTTGCTTTTGCTTTGCAGGTTCATGTTCGCTTTGCAAAAGCTCTCTCAAGTTGGAAGCCAATATTTTGGTTAGATATTTTGTAGTGCGAGGCTTAACAGTGGTAGTGGTTGGGGAAACAGCCGGCCTTATATGCGATTTAATCAGCATCGATTCTTGTGGTGTATGCAATTCCCCATGTCGTATTTCGTTCCATGTGGAATGGGATGCTGTAGTAGCAGGTTTCGTCACCATATTAATCCGTGCAGTTTCGAAAGGTCTTGGTCGAATTTTGGTGGTGAGATAAGGCAACAAAATCCGATCACTATTGTAGCTGGAAGGCAAAGATGGAGGTGACATGCCAGCATACTGACCGCTGGCATCTATAGAGCTGAAGGTGGAGGAATGTATTGGTGACTCTGTTGTTTTAATTTGAGCTGGAGTTACATCGGAAAACTTATGGTTAACGGGACTCAATCTAAATGTCAAATCTGCGGGATCTCTGGTGAATGGCCTGGGTGCACCCAGATTTCCTTTGACATGTTGTATGGGTGAATCCAACAGACGTTTAGGGGTTTCCCTTGGCTTGGGTTTTGAGGGCCATGTATTCTGGGTTTCTTTACTGGATTGTTGTGAGTTTGTTTGTATTGACGCTATAAATTCAATTTCATTATCTTCTACTTGTGGCTGCTTAGTGCTCTCCACTTCAGTTGTATGTGTTGAAGTGTCTTCGCCGCTAGCAAGTGTTTCTGGAGTTGAGGTTGTATGGATGAAATCATTAGATTCCAAAGTCCAAGTATCTAAGTGGGCATGATGTTGCTGCTGTTGCTGGGTTTGCTCAAACACGGATGAATTTTGGAGCGAGGCTGCGACATAATTATCATTTTCATAACGTGGCGTACCTTCCGAAAATTGGGCTGTGGTTTGTTCATTGGCATTTGTTTGTTGGCCAGTCTGCTGCTGTTGCTGGACTGCAGCTACAAAACTTCCTGGCTCTGTCAAAATTTGAGAGGCCGGGACATGCTGACTCAAATATGGGCTAAATGTTGAATGTTGGTAAAGTCCCGTGTTAATATTTGGTTGTGTTTGGGGTTGTTCCACAGGCAAATGTGGCGCTTCAGTACTGATGTCATAAGAATGGGAGGGCACATAAGAGGCAGGATATTCAACTGATGAAACGTAATCTACTAATTGATGGCTCTTGACTATCTCAAAACTGGCATCTTTGTTTGGTGATACTGTCGGAGCTATTTTTGCGGGAATCGCTGTGTCGATGTGTATTTCGGAATGTTCTGCTATATTTTCGGAGTATTTTGGCGATTCTTGAGAGGGCAATGCTTGTATTGAATTAGATGTTGGTGTAACGGGGGGTAGGAAGTTTTGGGCATTATATAGAGGCGGTAAGGCGGAATTACTTAGTTGGGGTGGTATGGGTATGGGTAGAAATGGTCCTGTGGAATATTGTATGTGATTTGGGACATCAGCGACTTTGTTGGTGCTTGGAGGCACAAATGGCAGTGGAAAGTTAAATTTGACTGCTCTCTGCTTTAAATTAGACGCTGCATGCAGTATTTGTGGGGCTGACTGACCCGCTGTTGCATCATAGTTTTGTAGTGTATATCGCTGGTCGCCTTCAATGCCTTTATACAAGGTTTGGGGTGCGTTACTGTTGCTGGCATAGTTTTGTGCATAAGTTTGCAACGGGTATTGTTTAGAAGCATCCCATTGATTATCCGGCGGCGGATACTGGATACTGTTTTGCATCATTGGCACCCAGGGATATGTGTTGCATAAGTAGCAGTAGTCCTTATCGCTCGTAACATATTGTTGCTGCTGTGGCTTTTGATAATAATACGGCTGTTTATTTGTTTCTGGTGCCAACTGTTGGTCCGCTACAGCATTTTGATTTGCAAAACCAAACCATCTGGCAACTCTTGTCATTATGCCCGGATGCTTTTCGGTGGGCTTTGCTACCATTTGGGGGTTAACGAATTTCGGTACTGTTCTGCTTTCAGATACCAGTAAATTCTGTGGGCTGGCATATTTGAAGCGTGTAACTGCTGCATTAGCTTGTGGCAGTGGTGGTGGCACTAAGAAATCAACTGGTGCTGTGGCCAACGTTAAAACTGTGTGTGGCAAGCAGATAAGGGAGATAACAAGCGCGATAATAAAGAATATGCATTTTCGATGTCGAAAAATCTGGAATGGAAAAATTTTTCATTTTCAATGAGAAAGTTTTATTTGTTGTTTGCTTAAACTAGAATCAGATCGCAATAATACCAAAACAACTGACATCGTGCTGCCAGGGTTAAAGTAGTTCTTAAAGGTGTTCATTGTTTTTCCAATTTTTAGCTAAACTATTTAATATTATTTTTTACAATTAACTACACAAGAGTTTGAAAATTTCCTATAAATACGCGTACATTTTCAAATTAGTACTTTTTGTTATAAAAACTACCCTTTTTACAAGAATAATCATTTGTTACGGAAATACATTTAGTGGCAAACAATTCCTTTTATTGAAAATTTTCTTTTGCTAAGAAAATATTTTCTTTATTACAAAAAGTACCCTCTGTTACAAAAAACTACTTTTGTTACCGAAATCATCTTTTGTTACAAAAGTTACTTTTTATTACAAAAATTAGTTTTTGTTGGAAGAAGTACCGCACACTGCGAATGGTAAATTATGTTTTGGTGAAAATCAATACATTTACTATATTCATGACTGAGCACGGAGTCGAAAGCGTGATCAGAGGCATCGTAATTTTGTACTCACTACATCAGCCAACATCACCCCATAATTACCTTGTGCTAGAAATATTAAATTCTGTAATAAAAGTAATCCTTTTTGCAAAAATTACCTTTTGTTACAAAAAGTTCCCTTTGTTACATAAAGTAGATTTTGTTACCAAAAGTACCCTTTCTTACATAAAGTACCTATTGTTACAAAAAGTTCCCTTTGTTACAAAAAGTACTTTTGCTATAAAAGTTGAATTCTATAATAAGAGTTGCTTCTTTTTGCAACAATTATCTTTTGGGACAAAAAGTGCCTCTTGTTACGAAAAGTATATTTTAAAACAAAAATTATATGCTGTTACAAAAAGTAAGTTTTGTTACGAAGAGTTCTTTTTGTTACGAAACGTACCTTGTTTTTAAAGTATGTGTTACAAATTGGTCCAAAAAATACTTTTGCTACAAAAATTAAGTTTTATAATAAGAGTTGCTTGTTTTTGCAAAAACTGTCGTTTGTCAAAAAGTGCCTCTTGTTACAAAAAGTATGTTTTACTATAAAAATTATGTATATTATTATTTGTTAATAAACTAATTTTTTGACATATTGTCATTGTACTATTATAATATGAATTTTATTTGTTGGGTGGTTAAGCAATGTCTATATGCATTTCATTGGCGCTTCTTACCAAATGATCAGTAGACTTCAACCACAGTTTTGCAAAGTTTCAAACTTCTCAACTTATTAAAAGACTTCCAAAAACCATCTGAGAATTATGTTAAATAAATTAACTATAAAAATTTCAAATTTCAAAAAATCACATTATAATAAGTGTAGCAGGCTATGAAACTTATACAAACCAAACCCAACAAACAACTTTTATTCGATATGACTCTATTTTATTTTTCTATACCTTTATACAATTAGAAATCCCTTGGATAACAATGAAAGTATTTATAAGGCAAAATGAAAAATAAAATCTCAATTGATTTGTTAATAAACAAATTTTTTGACATATTGTCATTGTACTATTATAATATGAAATTTATTTGTTGGGTGGTTAAGCAATGTCTATATGCATTTCATTGGCGCTTCTTACCAAATCATCAGTAGACTTCAACCACAGTTTTGCAAAGTTTCAAACTTCTCAAACAAATAAATTTCATATTATATTATTATTTTTAAAGTATGTGTTACATTTTGTATAAAAAAATTATTTTTTATTACCAAACGTACATTCTATTACAAAAAGTACCGTTTGTTACATCAGTTATGGCTCTGCTATAAAAAATTTAAAATTTAAAAATGTTTGTTGGCTTTTAGTACCGCATAGAAGTAAAACCAAAAATATTGCCTAGCAGTTATTATTAAGAAAGCCTGGGCTTATAGAAGAAATCATGTTCAAATTTCACATTCATATCTCTTTGCCACTCGCGTTATTTATCAACTGCAAAATCGAATTAAAATACTCGTATTTATAATAATTATTATAATTGTCATGTACGTTTGTGCAAATTGTTAAGTAATCGTTTATCTTGATACGATGGCATAAGAGCAAAAACGCTGTTGGTATAGACCTGACTGTTTGCAAGCGATCATTAACAACAATACGATCGTTGAGGTAATCATCGCATTACTAAACGTCATTATTTAGTGTCAGCATAATAATAAGTATGCGTAACATGACTTCTTGGCAATTTGTTGACTGGCCTCAAACGCTCTATTATGCATGGATATGCAAATCCAAAGCTACACACCGATTTACATACACATAGAAGAAAGTATGTACGACTGTACCAGTGCGTGCAAAACTTATGTCATACATAATAACATGTACTAATAAATATGTATATAAAATATGCACAAAGTCAACAGTCAGTTGCTCGGTGTTTTTTCAGATGTCAAGTGAGTGCACGAGTACGTATGAAGAGTGAACTTGTATGCAACTTTGTTTTTAATTTTATTTGCTATCATTTTCATTATGTCTGTGTGTTTGTGAGTGTTTCGGTATGTTGGGCATGTTAGAAATGCAACTGCCAACTTATTTCCCACAACATGTTATTTATTATGTATATTTGCCATCTACATATTTTCTTGTTGCCAAACAAAAATTAATCTCTTTGTGATCGTCATAATAAAAAGCAAATTTGTTTGGGGCATTTGTGTACTCCCAAGTATCCAGTTGCATTCGATACGTCACTATTTATTAATTGAAATAAATTGTGGGCGTTTTTGCTTTCACTGTAAAAATGCAAAATATCATTTGCGCTTAAGTGATTCATTTCTGAACATATTTAACAAAATTCTTATTAAGAGCTGCTCTTTTTTTGTCTTCAGAAGAAGTTGCAAACTATTCACATCCAGATAAGAAAAATCTCCAAAATCTCAGGAGTGTAGCTGTTTTGGTAACTGTAAAGAACCGCAGTATAATAAAGATAAACGAATTATAACGATTGTGAACTTACCGATTATGTTCTTAAGAAACTTTTATATAATAAATCAGTTATATCAGCAAATGAGTAATTTTTGCCATTATATTACCAAGTGGACTGGCCATACGCAAACGATATATATAGTTTTTTTCTATAGATGCCATAAGAGTTATAAATGTTTCCAACACGTCATAGACGAATTCAGTGTTAAACACGTGTGTTATTAAAAAAAAATTCAATGGAAAAAGTTTACTGATTAGATTATAGCTTTTTATGTCAATAAAATGCTTTAAGTTGAAATTCCAAATTTTGTGAAATTAATTTTTGTATAAAAAGTACTTTAAGATATTGTTATCTTGTAAAGCAAAAGCCTAAATTATGTTCGATAATTTCTGGTGTTAATAAACAAACACACAATAAACTTGAGCTATTAAAAGATCATTAGAAATGCTCTCATCTGTTTTTTAACTTAATTTAAATTGCGGCTTCTTTTGCCTGCAAACTCTCGAAAATATTTAAGCTTTTCATTATTATGTGTAATGTTATTCTGAAGTTATTTATCCGCAAATATTTTATATATATTAAGTGGAAAATTGTCAAATAAGCAGTTAATAAGCGAGAAATAGTTTTTATGAATAAGTCGGTCATGTTGACTTTTACTTCAAAATCAATGATTTTTCATTGCAACTTAAAGTTTTTCAATTTAAATAAAGTTTTATTCTAACAAATAACCAAACTTTTCTCTAGATTATTTTGCATCAATTAAGCTTTAATCAAAGGCTCCATAATATATTATAGAGTCTTTGTTTTAATAGCTGTTTTTGTAAATGAAATAAAAATTTTCTTCTGGGATTTTATATTGAATAAAAAAATTAACTCGCTCTTGCTTTCAATATAAATCCAAATGAAAATTTTAATTTCTCATTTACTAAAACGTGCAGGAAATTGTTTTCCTTACGAACATTTTTCCTGCACAAATTAAATCAATTATACAACAATTTAACTCTCTGTTCGCCGATGTCGAAAGCTATCGTTCGTTCGACATCGGCGAACAGGCAGTAATTTTCCCTCGAATCGAATAGAAGAAGCCTGAACAAATTATATATCTCGTTTAGTTGTTGTAACTTGTTGGTTCTTGAAATGATCTCCAAACTTTATTACGAATTTGATCGAATTCTAATTTTAAACCATCAGGATGTCTTACATCCCAAATTTGACTTCGCACTCAGTCATGAGTGTTTCTGATCTGTATCAGAATGTATTAATTGTTGTCGGTTCGTCTCCATGAGCCCTCCTTTTTCGGATTTTGTGGCATAAATTCTCCGGCGATGTAGAAAGTTTAAAATACAAGAAATTCTCTATCTTCTAGTCTGGCTTCAATCTGCCCACTAAATACCATCCCCTCCTTTCTAGTTTTGGGGTCATCCCTTAAGCGCTGGCACTAATATAAGTAACAATAGCAAGTAAAAGTTCTGTATTCGGCTGTGCCGAATCTTATACTCGTATACCCTTCACCAACGTACGTCTGGCGTTACATATATTTTTAAGTACCAATTTTGTTCTTGCTAAGTTATAAAATAGTTTTAGTTAGCAAAAAAACAAAGTCTATTGCCGTTTTAGTTATTTTTATAAATGAAAAAAAATTAATATTCTTGTTTTATCGTTCGGCTATAGGTCAGGTTTTTAAAAATCAATAAACACTAAATATTTTTTGATTATTTAATCTTTATTTAATGTTATTTTTCCCAATATTTCAAATAGCTTCGCTATTCATCTTCAGGGGAACACTGTTGGGTACAAAACAAAATAGGGTGATTCACACCGGCCTTGTTAATTCGTTAGTCGTTATTCGATAGTTTTTTACGTGTATTTTGTTTTTGTAAAATTAACAAATTATCGAACTGCCGAGTAACAAAGTACCAGTCTGACAAGCTTGGTAATTTTCTTGTTACTCGGTAACAAAAAACGAATAAAAAAAAAATAAAAAAAAAAGAATTTTCAATTAAATTTTTTACTATTTTTGTTTTTGCACTTTCTCGAGGCATTTTTGCTTTTTAATAAATTTAAATCATCTGTTTTGTAGCAAAAGTTACCGCACTACTGAGATAGAACAAAAAGTGTGTTCACAGTAAAGTGTTTCAACAAATTACCAACTAACAAATTACCGGATTAACAGACTCGGTGTGAATACCCCTTATATAATAAACATTCAAATTAATTTTTGATTATTTCTAATAAATTTACAATTACATACATGTAAATTAAAAATTAAATTAAATTATATTGAATTAACATATTTTCAATATGTCGATCGTCTGTAGTCCTTAGCTGCGAAAACTGATTTGTTTATGTTGTTTCTTGTGTTTGTTTATCACACTTCTGTAAATTTGAGCGCATTTCTCTGTGTCTCGTTTATAGTGAAGTCTTTTCTCTGCAGGAACGTCAATTATGTGTAACATCTCTAAAGTAAATCTCCTGGAATAATGGTTTTCTTGTTGCAATATTTTTACATTATCAAAATTTGGCACATGATTTTCCTTTGCACAGTGGGCCGCAAGTGCAGTTTTTTGTTCCATGGGTTTGTTTTTCGTTCTTATATCTGATTTATGAGATGTTAGTCTGGTCTTCAGTTTATTTTTAGTTGTTCCTACGTATTTCTTATTGCATGTGCCTGAGCCGTCACCGTTGCAGTTAATACTATATATAACGTTGCATTTGTCCTCTTTCTTTAATTTAGTCTTTGTGTTACTATATAGGCTCTGCATAGTATTATTCGTCTTAAATGCCAGTTGATATTTTTCAATGTCATATAGATCTGAGTTTTTTAACCTTTCAGAAAAACCTTTTATATTTGTTAGTCCTTTATAATACTTTGTATTAGTCTCTCTTCTTATTGTTGTTTTTATATGTTGTTTTATATGTTCTTTTTATATGTTAAATTGTTTATAATTGTTTTCGGAAAATCGTTCATGTCTAAGATTTCTTTTATTTTCCGTAAATTTTCTTCATGATACCTATCGTCACTATTGGTGAGTACTCGTCTGATGAAATTACTTGCTGTGTTTATTATAATTCTTCTGGGATGTTTGGAATGGAAATTAATCAGACGACCGGATGCAGTGGGTTTTTGATACCAGTTGACTGTCATCATATTTTGGTGTCTACTAACAATTGCATCTAAATATGGTAATTTACTATCTCTTTCCGTTTCCACTGTAAATTGTATTTGTGGGTTAAACGCATTTAAAACATTTAGAACTTCATCTGCCGTATCCTTATTTATGATAGCAAATATGTCATCTACGTATTTTGTTAATAATTTGGGTTTTACTTTTAATTTTGTAAGGGATTGATCCAGTAACTCCTCCATAACAATATCGGAAACAACTGGTGATACTAGTGATCCCATCGGCATTCCCTTACATTGTCCGCAAATCCGTTCCTCATATTTAAAATAACGGCTGTCTTTGATCCAAAACTTTAGTAACTCCATGAAAAGGTATTTTGGTATTTTTGTGTGTTGTTGTAATATGTCCCACTTATTTTCTATTATTTGTAGTGCTAAATTTATAGGTATGCTCGGAAATAGCAATTTTTCGAAAAAAAATTCTTATTCCCACCCCTGGAAACGAAATTTTATTATTTTTTTTAATTTTTAATAGACAATTAAGGAATGAAAATAAGCATGAAATGGGTTCAATTTACAAACAAACAAAAAAATAATTGGTTTTTGGTATTAACTTTTCCAGCTCTGGAACCGTATTTCGGATTTTTCTTTTCCAATCTATCAGTCCAGACATCGCTCAATCGTCATCGCTATTCATAAGAATCCAGAATATATATATACTTTATGGGGTGCCATATTAATATCGAAGAAATTACGCACGGAATGACAAACCTTTCCCTTTTTTGTGAAGGGTATAAAAAAATTTCTCGACTAAACGACTACCAGTTATTGAGTGCCACGAAACAGGGGAAAGTTCTTCTAAGCCAGCAATCTCTATTTTAATAATTATTTATTAACTATTTGCTTGTGTTGCAACAAAACATATTGAACACAATCAATTTAAAACGAAAGGAAATTAACACTCGTGAATAAACGCACCTACAACACAATCTGAATTCTAAAATGTTGAAATAAATTCCTTTCCATAACGCCAAATATTGCATTTATAACACAGTTAAGTCAGTTTTAAGCAAACAAGGCTTTCTTCTGTCATTCTTCCATTTGGAACTGGATCGCTGAAATGCCGGTGTGCAGCAAAAGTTGCCATAAACAAGCGAAGACGAAAATCTTGTTTGAGTGGCTGGCTCGCAGTGGCGATGATGTTCCACTCAGATTGTAAATCTTTTAATTTATTTCTTGCACTAAATGAAAATAAATGAAGAAAAATTTATCAATTGTTGACTATTTTCTTAAAGAGACTAGACAGAAGAGATTTTCTCAATTTCCGTAGTATGGAAAAATGTAGACAAAAGTGAAACTTGTTCGTTCATGGTTTGGCACATGTTGGTCCAGTTTTTTTCCAGTATTATTTGTGTTTCAGATGAAATGAAAAAAAAAATTATTGATCCAATTTGTTTTTGTTTGAAAGCAAAGCATATTTGATTTAAAAATATTTATCAATAACTTTTGTTTTCGTTGATTACCTGCTTTCAGAAATTTATTCGCTTAACTATTTGTTGATAAACAGCTTATCTTGAAATACTAACAAACTGTCTGTTGAATTTCGGAATTTTATTGTTATCACTATTAGAAATGAAAAAAAAAAAATTAATAAAATTGATTGTTTCTTGTTGACAACTACACCTGCTCAAAATATTCTTAATAAAACTGATTAAACGAAGCGAGATAAACCCATAAATAATAACAAAATATTAAAATGAAGAACTTGTCAAATACGTAATAGCAAAGTAATAATTAACAGAAATAAGAATTAATAGTTGGATTGGCCCGATACCATCCACACAATATTTGTTAAACTGAAATAAAAACACTTGGCGATGACGATCACGTTCGACTCTAACCTTTTTTGGCCGGGCGACTTTCTTGAGTGTAGAACTTAAAATTCGATATTGGGTAGAGCTCTTTACTTAATATTCTTTATTCACAAATTTACTCCAGAAAAAAAAACTATTAAAATTTGATGTAGAGACGAACATTCTGGCATTAAAATCAATTTATCTTACTTATGCTAATTATAACTCTGGTTTATAATTACGAGTTATTGTTGCACTGCAAGTTGTCGTCTATTTGTAGGTTCTATTAAAAATTTACCAAGATTTAAACTACTCGATCTCATAAAAAATTTTTAGGACTTGTGGATAGTGCTGCCCTTCGAATATTCGAACAACTTTGTTTTATTTTTGTGCGAAGGAAAAAGATTTTCAATTTAGAAAAAAAAAATAATAATTCTTAGTGATTGACAAAAGGATGTGTTAAGTAAGCAAATGGGCCAAATTGAAATAACTCTTGAGCTTCCGAACTTAGAAATGATGCCTCTTTAATAGAACTGGAAGGTGTCTTGCAGCTCCTAATTGAAATTTCAGAAAAAATAGTTTCCTACAGATTTTACCAGAAGCCTTAAAATTCAAATAATTACAGAATATAATTTCTTAGCTCGTGGACTTTTCTTTGAATAGACCCCGATTTCGCTGAGGAATCAGACGAAGTTGGCGAATTGAATGACAATCAATTTTCTCAATTTTATTGAAAAACTATTGACACTAAGAAAATTTTTAAAAGTTATTCGAATACAATTCGAGTGAAAATTATTCAAAGAAGAAAAAAGAAACTATGAAATTTGATGGGAATGATTATAAAACCCGAAGAATTGACAACACTACTTGTGCATGTTTGGCCAATTTTAAATTAACTTTTCCTTGTCTTAACTTATTGTAAGTAATTTTATGTATAACATGGCTGATATGACTAACAAACTTGAAACAGCTTTTTCTTTGTGATTTTGAAATCACAGGCATATAGACAAACTTAACCTGCAACAAATAAATATGAAAAGTTTTATTTGTCAGTGTATCAATTGAACTTAAATTTAATCTTCCATATTCAAAACATTTAAAGTGGGTTTGAAATGTGTTTTGTTAAACATTTTCTTAAAATAGATTTAAAATACATTTTATTTAATTATGTACATATTAATTAGGTACATATTGTGTGTTGATATTAATTTGAAAATGAATTTTCAAACGAAACTGTAGTAGTTTTTGAAAACGTTTTTTTCGAAGCAAAGTATTATCAAAATGAATTTACAAAAGCTTTTTTCTAAAAGAAAGTTAAGTTTTAAATCTATTTGAAATGTCAAAATTCACGGCGTCCTCCTCTTTCTATTTAAAGAAAAACTTAAATACTTTTAAAAACTTTTTATACGCTTTTTATTAACCTCTTTTATATGTTTATTTGTTTGAATGTATTGTGCTTCCACGCGAGTGCTTAATATTTTTAATGATATTAATCATACCGGCACATTGTACTCCAACAAGGTTGTTAGTGTGGTTCATGTTCTTATCTTTTTATAAAGTGTAACTATTTTTAAAATTTCTCGAAGCATATTTTTCTTAGTAGGAACAGCGCTTAAAGCATGAGGATAGTATTAGGAGGACAAGTTGGAAGATATAAAATTTGTTGTAGCTATTTTCTCTGGTTACTTCATATCCTAGAGGTACAATTTATTTATATTTTTATTTACTACATTCATACAAACATTTATTTCATAAGATTCTTATGAATAACAATTAATTATTTTAATCATAAATTATGCTTTAAATAAAAGTATATAAAAAGTGTAAAAAGCACATTGAAAACATTTCGTTATAAACTCTTTGTGTAATTTAGCTGCATTTATTAAGCGCTTAAAAGAATTTCGTTTAAAATGATAATCCCAGCCCAAATAATAACATTTATTTAGTAGAGTCATTCCTATTTAAACGTCAAATATAAACGATTAACAACTTTTATTATCAACGGATGTTAACCTGCATGACTCAGTGCTGGCATAGAATGCATTTTTACTGCTTGCGACAGTTGTTTTGGTAGATAAGAGCGACAATTAAGAAAAATAGTATTTCGAGAACGAAAAGTTAGTATAATAAAGATTTTTAAAGATTTCATTGACAAACGTTTAGGGTATTCAATCGGTTAAACGATTAATTGCCAATCGATTAAATAATCTTTGGTACTCTTAATAATTGAATTTAAAAATATGCCCAAAGTTAAATCGAAAAATATTAATATTAAAAACAAAAGTTGAAATTTGTTTTATCACTTTCAAGTAACACACAAAACACGACTACTGATGAAGCGGCAACTTTGTTTATACTTTTGGCATTTAATACCGTGCAAATAAAAAATTGCAGTTGCAACAAAATGTTGCCACCACTGGAGCTGATGCCATTGAAAAGGTAGTTGCGTGAGTTTTGAATTTAAATTTTTTTATCTTCTAAAGTCGGGAAGTTATTAGTTTTGCTTCGCTTTTGCAAAAAACGAATTCTTATCAGAACCAGTTCCGAACTCATTTTGAGAGCGTGTTACTATGTATGTGTGTATGTATGTTTGTGGCTGTGTGTTTGAGTATGTATGTATATGTATAACTTTTGAACCGCTTAACCGTTTCAGACCAAACTGGCGGCCTACTAAAGAGTGTTCTCAAACTTTGAATTTGGGTCAGCCTTTTTCCATATTTATTTTATTGCATCTAAACAAAATTGTTTGAGTCCTAAACAATTCTGTTAAACTTTCTTTAAATCTATTTAAATTATATAACAAAAGGATATCTGATTAATACATTCCGAATTCATTTTCTGCTGGATTTAATTTGAGAATTGTTAAGTTTTTAAATTTCTTACTAATGAAATATTCGAATAACGGATATTTTTTATATGCTCATGGATAATAATTAATCGTTTCAGTAATTAATTCAATACCAACAGATTATTTATTAATCAAGGCGGGAAATTGTTTGCCCTATAAAATAATAAAGTTTTTAATGAAAATTTTACAATGAATTTCTAACAGAAGTGAAATTGATAATGATAAGATTGTGCAAAATGTAACAACTGCAATATTTATTTTGAAATTACTTCTGCGAATCGGTCTATTTCGAAGTTGTATTTTATATTATTCAAACAAAGAAGATATTTAATGCAAACGGCATCGTCAGCAACTTTTCATTCACAACTAAGCGCGAACACGAAAAAATTAGGTTAATGATAAGAAACCATTTTGTTTACAAAATTTCGAATGACGTCAGTCGCATAACAGCTGCGATTCAGTTGACATCAAACCTCGATGGCAACTATTTTTTAGATGCAGCCAGACCACTGATCGTTTGCCTTCTTTGGAGATTTTTGCAGGGGTTATCTCTACTCCTCAAGAAAATGTATAAATTTACGATTCTTTTGTGGAATTTTCCTTGATTAATCATGTTGCTATTTCTTATGCGTTTAATAACATCACCTTCATATGCCGGTGAAGAAAAATAATGAAACATAAAATCCATAATACAAACTCTCTTTCTTCCCTCAGTCCATTTGCCCTTTCAATACCAACTCCTCTGTTTTATAATTCCGGTACAATTCAGGGGTCATCCTCTGAACGCCGGTCGAAGTAAAAAAAAGCGGTAAAAAATATTTGCATACATACACAAGTTTGTGGTTATTTGCTGAATACGAGCACATTTAGAGAGTTGGAGTGTATTAAAGATCATATGAGATATCATCTGCTAATTTATTTGTTATTAAAACAAAATCAAAAAATAAATGCAAATAACCGCAACAAAAGCCGTTGACTTTTGGTATCCCACGGAAACATTCAAATGTCTTTAACATTCGCTGTTGGTGCAAATCGGTTTAATATTTTTTGGTTTTGTTATTTTCTTTGACTTGTGGTTTTGAACTAACCAACATCTTTATGGGGGTTATTGTATTCCTGGGAGTATTTCTGTTTTGTTTTTCCGTTTTCAACGTTATAGAACAAAATCCAGTTTATGTCATTCATATTTTCAAACTCTTAAAACAGATTTTCTTCCGCCAACGAATTGCGATAACATATAATTAATTTGAATTAAAGTGTTCGATGTAATTTGTATTTATAAGAGACTACCGCAGTAAATTGCAATTCACTAAGATTAGATAAGATAAGATAAGAGACAACGACAAAAGAAAGCATAAGCAATTAAGTCGATAAGTTTATGGATATTGAATTTATAACAAAATAAAAGTAATAATAGTAATTCCGACACCTGCAAAACATACTCGTATTTGCTTCTTGTGCAACACTCAAGATAGAAAACGACTCGTTTAGTGTCGCATAATAGAATGGCGACATTTCCCTATTCTATTCCCCTTCTATGAATGAATCCAAAACATTTTCAAGTTCGTGCTCATTATTAATAATAATTCAAAATAATTTTTAAAAATTAAATTCGTATTTACAAGAGCTGTTATCACATAGAACTAAGCCAGCTAGTCGCTTTCACAGGGAATCATATGCTCTGACAAATGTAGTTTCCATTTTCCCTTGAAATTTCTTTCGATTCAATAGATACAGGCGGCCAAGTATAACCAAGCGACATCCAAGTTTGCAATCACACTCCATTTCTTTGACTGTGTGGAAGCGGCCTAAAAAGCGTTAACAATCGTACACACACACTCGTACTGATGATGGGAACATAATGACTTCCGAGAACTTCGGACATCCGAGAACTTCGTTTTATTGATAATTAAATAGTTGTTAGTTTCCTCTTGTTGCTTTTTTAATTCCCGAAATTTCTTAGCCTAATAACCATTTTAGATTGAAAAGCGAAACATGTTTCCACAGAATATTTTTATGTTTTTATACCATCTTTTATTTTCTTCAATATCTTTAAACGTACAATAAAATTTTCTTTATAGAAAGTTCAAACATACATACATATATAAAGTGTTTTTTATAGAGTGATACAAGTTTAAATCATAATAAAATATAGTAATATATTGCGCCAAAACAAGGCGCAATCTGGAACACCAGTTTTCACAAACAGTAACATATTGGCCATCATCGTTTTTGAAGACATTTGGGCCAATGACTCCGTCTGCCCATAAAGCGCACCAAACCGTAATTTTCTGTGGATGTAATGGTGTTTCCACAGAAGCTTGTGAATTCTCTTCACTCCAAATCAACCAAAAATGGACTTCATCGGAAAATAAAATTTTGAGTGGACGAAGTGCACGATAAGTTTGACGAACAGAGCCATTATTTTGATTAAAAATTTCCACGATTTGCACGCGTTGCTCTGGTGTAAATCGATTCATAATAAAATGTCAAAGCAAACTAAACAAAAAGCAACTATCAGCTGTTAAATGGGTGGTCAAGTAAAGCAGTGATGCCAACTCAAAGTTTTATCACTCTATAAAAAACACCCTATCGTTTTTAAATAGAGTTAACATTTTTAAACTCTGTGAATTGCGTGTTAGTTTTTTAAATTTAAAAGTTGAACGCGTCCTGAACTGGCTGACATATTTTTTAATTTCTCAGGAGTAAAGGAACTTGGGGGCAACTAATTGCTGAAAAAAGCATTAAAGAGTGCTACACTTAGAATAAAATTTTATAGAATAAAATTTAATTGAATATATTTACTTTTTGAATATTTACATGCTTAAATTTAATTATTTGTGATATTAATTTTTCGTGGTTTTTACGTATGTATTTCGTTATAAATTCAAATCCAAGCTAATAGAGTTTTATATTTTCTTGAATAAAATGATTCACTCACACAGTCGCACTACTCATTTACAGCTACATGACGAAGTAAACAAAAAATAATAATTAAGCGCACAAACGCGCGCATCATTCGTAATTTACCTTGATTTTTCTTAATTTTATCTTGTTTTCATAAAAGTCACATTATTTGCCCGTTCGCCAGCTATTTAATCATCCAAATAACACAACAATGGAATTCATTGGCATTGTTTTTACTAACACAATATACTTTATTAAAATATTTTTGTTTTTTAGTTATAATCCTCTGGCGTCATTTTTCTCTGTAGCGATTTTGTGATTAGTTTTCTTCTTATTATATCTGTTTCATTAACCTGTTGGTTGAAAATTGCACTAGAAATATACTGCGGAAAATATAAAAACGGTCAGCTAATCTTTTAAAGCAAAGAGATTTAAAATTAAACAGTTCTTATTTTAACGATTGTCTTTAAAAAAAAATTCCATGAAAAAGTGCTCTTCGAAAGACTTACTGCCTGTTCAGTAAAATTGTTTTTGTTTTAAATGTTATTTATGCGAACGAACGATAGCTTTCGACATCGGCGAACAGGTAGTTACTATTTAAACATATTAGCTTTTCAAAAATAAATTTCCTCATAAAAATAAATTCCTTTAGAACAAACTCGTTTAAGACATGGTACCTGAAAAAAGGGCCTTTTAAAAACTAAACTTTTGTAGATGTCACAAAAAAAAGGTGATAAACAGATATATCTTACGAAAAGTACTTAATACTAAAAGTACTTAATACAAAAAGTGCTTTTCCTAAAAAACGCATTTGCAAAATAATAATTTGAATAGTTTATTGCAATTCAGTAACTTATACTAATTTTTTATTTTTATTATTCTTATTATTATTATATTTTTTTTATTTTTTATTTTGCCTTGGACCAGCACTCAAGGGATGACTCCTACAAAACTAGGAAAATAGTCCTGTTTGAAAAAGTACCGCGCTGAAAGGAATACTTAAAAAATAGCTTTTGAAGGAATCCATTCCCCGAAAATTAATAAATTTGTAGAAAAATACACTAAAAAAAATTTAAATATTAAAAAGTGCGTATTTCAAAAGTATGTATTGGTAAAGTACTTCAAGCAAAAAGTGTTTTGTGTAACAACACTAATTTAAAAAAAATATTTTTGATCTTAAGAAAATTTACCGCTTGAAAAAGTACCGAAATACTCTTTCTAAAAACCAGATTTTGAATAAAACTAACTCATTGAAAACTACTATTGAAATTTATAAAATTAAAAAAAATCCTAATAAAAAATTTCATTTATAGAAATTTCGTTGGAAAAAAGTATATATTGCTAACAGCAATTTTAGAAAAAATATGTAACGTCGAGAAATATTTTGAAAAATTAAAGTCCACTTAATTACGCCGTGTTTCGAAAATTTTGGGAAAAAATATTTGATCAAAAAGTGCTATTGAATAAAAAATTTTTTTTTTTTTCAAAAATTCTCATTTGAAAATGTTTTAATTACTTTTGTTAAAAAATAAATAAATACTGTAGTACGTTAATAAATGTTCAAAAAAGTACTGCTTTCAGAAAAGTACCCATGACCAAATCATAAAATAAATTTACTTTGAAATATAATTTAAAATAATAAGTAAAAAATTTTAAACTTGGAAAAAGGTTAAATGTACTACATTTAAAAAAAATTTATTTCAAGAGAAGTACTTTTTGGCAAAACTACATCCGAAAGAACTGATAAAAATTAAATTTTAAAAAATAATACGAGTGTAGTTTTAAAACTTTTCTAAATTGCTATAAACAAATCACATGTTGCATATGAAAAATATTCGAAGAAAAAACTGTAAAACTTAATAGTTTTTTATTTGCATCTATGGTCCATATCCGTCGATCGCAATCGAAAGATTATTTTAGTCTAGTAGTTGCGCCTCTGCTAGAAACAATATTTTTTCAATTTTCGAAATCCGGTTGCTAATGAGTTTTCTTTATTTAAAACAAAACGACTGAAACTTTGGATTCGGAATTCGCCTTTAAAAAATATAAATTAACGCCTGAAGGCTTGAGAATTCGAATGATGCGTCATCGATTTATAGAATCAGCTGGATCTACAACAAAAACTTTTACACTGCGAATACGACATAGAAACTTCCATTAAGTACATGCGATTGGAGTTTGTGTCAAAACGGAATATTCATATCCTAAAAATAATTCATGTTTAACAAACCTTAAGCTAAAAAATTCCCTGTGTATCTTATGAAATTTCCCAAACTGTATGTACGAGTATTTACTGTGCTGGTCGATCTCTAATTAATATTTTCCAAACAGGCTTTTGGTTTTAGCCTAGTGAGCTTTGGTTTGTTTTGAAAATATCTTGCAGTGAACGAAACTTGTTGACGATGTTGCTCGATGCACGCGCTCGTTGCCTTGAATTTTACATGAGGGAAATTTGTTTGGGTGCACAAATATTTATGTACCAGTTTTATTTTGTTTGTTGTTGTTGTTGTTGTTGTTGTTGTTTCTTTTCAAGCCAAACTTGTGTGTTGGTGTTGAATATGAATTTCCTTTCGCCTGTTCAACAGATCTTGCCAATGCAACTGCTTTTATTGAACTTGAAACTGTTATAGAGAAGATGTTTCTTGTGCGGACTTTATTATTGTTATTTTTATAAAAAAAAATTTTTTCTTTTCATTCCATGGCCAAGGAAACCGTGCCTTGACTAAGTCAACTTGTGACTGTTTGCGCAATTATATGGCATTAACTTGTTTTTGCTGCAGTTGATTTAGTTTTCCCAGCAGCAGCATTTCTGCTGCATGGGTGAAAAAAAACTGACTCATCAAGCCTCTGTTAGATGGCTGGTTGCTTGCTGCCACATGGCAGATGCAAAACTTTGATGGTTTTCCAAAAACAAAAACTGAGCTACGGCGCAAGAAATTCATATTGCACACTGGCTAATTCACTGAATAAACTTGCATATTTAACAAAGATGACGTCTTTTCTATATAAATTGTGGTTGGTGCATGCATGTCACATGTCGCTACTTGGTTATGTGTAACTGCACCAGAGATATTAAAAGAAATAAAAAAAAACAAAAATACAATTTCACTTTCTTCTTTGTGTATCATAACAATTTTACTTAATACTCATAATATTCATATTAGATTTAGTTAATAATCTGAATTAAAATGCAGGCCCAACCACATTGAAGTACACAAAATTGTCTTAAGGTTTTTTTCTTTGGGGTTTGCATGAAATTACATTTACTCGTGGTATCTGCATTTTCATGCTGACGTTTGGCTACTTTAATATTCGCATCTTTAAATTAATTTATTTGTTTATATTGTGTTTCTTTTACTAGTTTGCACAATGAAATAATGACATTTTCATTTGTTTAAAGTGCATTTATGCTCATACAAATCTTTCTGCATAAATTTCTCCATCATTTCGTAAAATAATAATCATATTATTTTAATCTCAGAAATGTTTGTTAATGTGCATGGGAAAAATATCATTCATTAACAGATTTACACATTTGAATTTTGTTAGTAGTTTCAGATATTTTTTTTTGTATGATGAACAGATATTTCTAGCGATAATTAAATTTATGACAGCCAACCGACCGCAAAAAATGCAAATAAATCAAGAAATATGGGTGAAATAAGCCTACAGGTTATACAAGGAATGGACGATTTATACATATAAACTATTTTGCATATAACAAGTAAAAATGCTATGCCGAATTTTATATACCCTTCACCTACGTACGTCTGGCGTCGCATATATTTTTAAGTGCCAATTTTGTTCTTTCTAAGTTATAAAATAGTTTTAGTTAGCAAAGTTTTAGTTGCCTTTTTGGTTACTCTTATGAATGACAAAAAAAAATCAATTTCCCACCCCTGGAAACGAAGTTTTATTTTATTTTTCTTACAAATGCAAATCTTTATGATGTATGAAGCGGCTTTATCTAAGAAAAGCTCTAAATGTTTCAACATTTTAGTTATTACATGTGCTACAAAATACTGAATGTGGAAAAAAACTTAATTTCCCATCCCTGGAAAAGACATTTTTATTTGCTTAGTTTCTAATAGGCAATTGAGGCTTCCGAAAGCATGAAATAGGTTCAATTTAAAAACAAACAAAAAATAATGGGGTTTTGGTGTCAATTTTGCTTCGAGAAATAGGTGTAAGGTTCCCAGCTCTGAAACTGTTTCTGAATTTCAATACCACTCTAAGTTCATTTCCAATCCATCAGTCTAAGAATGACACTTTAGCTCTTCTGGGGGCTTGGGAAAACTGGTTTCACCTACAGACAGATTTCACGGACAGACGGACATCGCTCAATCGTTTAAATATATACATATATATATATATATATATATATATATATATATATATATCGCGAAATTACACACGGAATGACAAAGCTTTCACTTTTTTGTGAAGGGTATAAAAATACTTTGCAATCAAACTTTCGTCTTATATCAGGCTGTAACATTAATGGGCTTGTCGAGAAGGGTTTGCTCAAGTTTCTGAAATCTATTGACAGAAAACATTTAAGTATATTTTATAAAAATTTTGCAAAAATTAAAACTTTCCCTATATGCAAATTTTCTTAAATGTATAGCGCGCTCTTAAGAGGTCTAAAAATTTCAACTTGGCAACACTGTTTTAACTAGGGGCCAGTGTGTTTCTGCTGTCCACTGATTCATATTAAGTTTAGCTTGGCATTTCAACATGTACAGAGTGACATTAAAACAAGTCTTCCGAGTTGTGAAAATTTATTTTGGACATCATGGTCCTGATCGAATTTCGTTTAGCGATGAAACTCACTTTTGTTTGAATCGATACGTAAATAAACAAAACTGGCGTAGTTGGAGAGATGATAATCCTGTTGCGACATCGTTATATCCAGACAAATTGGCCGTTCGGTGTGCTCTATGGGCTGGTGGAATCACGGGTCCATGCTTTTTTTTAACACAATGCTAGTCAAAACGTTACACTCAATGGTGACCGTAGAGACATGATAATTGATATTATTGTTCATCAATTGAACAACCATGATGTGCAGGATCTGTGGCTTGAACAACACGATGCAACTTGTCCTACAGCTGGTATCAAAATGGATCTTATGTTAGACTTATTTTCTGTGGGGACATGTGAAATCGCTAGTCCACACTAACAAGCCCAAAACGATTGACCACTCGGAGGACAACTTTCGCCGCGTTATTGCTGATATACTGTCACATCATGCTGATATACTGTCAAAAGTCATCGCAATTCGGACCTCCTGAATAGACTGTATTCGAGCCAGCCGCGAAGCTCACATTCTAGAAGTCAATTTTGAATTGTAATATTCCATTTCGAAATTCCGTTCAAAATTCTATAACTCTAAACAAAACACCCTTTTTAAACGAAACTTTCTGAAATATGCGATCGCTGTGGTCAAAAGTTCGTGTTCGTATTATTGATAAATATTCTCATTACTGACACAAATTTTTATAAAAGATCAGCACTTTCCCAGCAACAGCTTCGCCAGCAGACATCTGTGTGACTTGACAATAACTTTTTTGGCTGACGACTTGAAATTTCATATTCTCCAAATGAATTAGTTAGACGTTGCAAAGTTATTAAGTGAGAAACAAAAGAAACAGTTTTCCTAATGAAAATTACAACTAAAATCTCAATGAACATTTTTATTTGCTGATTCAATTAAAATTTTGTTTGTTAACAACCAACAGCAAATAAAGAAAATAGCAGAAACTTTATTTCTCCGCTAATGGCTATTTGTAATCTCAGTTAATTCTGTGCAACACGTTGCCTTATTTTCAATATGGGCATGAGCACAAGTCGCTTGTGACAGTTGCTGTCTGTCTGTCTGTCTGTCTGTCTGTTTTTCTATTTGTCTGTGCCAGTGGTGGAAAATAAAAAATTCAAATTGGCATTGAATTTATATTTTTTCGCATACTGGCTAATGATATTGCAAATTAATTAACTGACTGACTGACTGCGGTGTTCACCACCAAAAATGAATTTTCCATCACTGATCAGTTCACAGGCGTGAATTTGTAACTCTAGCCGAAGTTCCCACCTTTGCAATGGAAATGTAAAAAGATTTTTTGGGGGAGTTGGTGTGTTACGGCAAAGAAAAATAACAAACTCATGGCATGAAAATCTAAAGTGCAAAAATTATGGAAAAAAAATCAAACAAATACAAGGCAGACAGACAGTAAAATGAAAAATTTCCAGCGCCTTGGTAACCTAATCAGAAAACGTATTTGCTCGAGTTTGCATGATAATGACGACGATGCTCTTGCCGTGGTGGCATGAATGTTATTGTTGTTCTCTTGCTTTTTGTTGTGTTTCATATTTGTTGGCTTGTGTTTGTTGCCGATTAAAATTGTATGGTAATTGTTGTGAATGACACCGTTAGGTGTCATCGCATGATTTGAAGGTATCTCTCTTGTGTCATTGTTTGCTTAAAGTTTTCAAGCCTTCAAAAAAACCAACTGCTGCAAAAGAAATATACAACAAAAAAAAAACCTTAAGTAAAGAAAGAAGAAAAAACTTATTAAAAAGTGGCAAGAAAAAGTGAAAATTTCTTCTGCATAATTACGAACTTTTCACAACTACAACAACGGACCGCCATGTGAACTTCAAGTTGCAATGAAACTATCTACAACAACTGCCATCTTGAGCATGGTTCAGGCAACTTTTGTTGAAACTTCTTTCGATGTTGGAGTTTTTGTAAATAAATAAATTTAAAAAAATTGCGGTAAATGCAAACACAAACCACCAATCAAATAACATTTTAGCTTCTATTCGCCACTCTTTCTGTGTACGCATGAAAATAAAAGTTGTGAATACAACTTCAATCTTAAGTTCAAATACTTTTAGTCTTTTGAGAGAGTGATTGGGTTTTTAACTCCATGAAGACAGACAACATTGACAAACAGCTAATTAAATAAACAAGATGCTATGCGCTTCTTGGCTGAATGCCAAAGCAGACCACTGCTGACACCGAGGCCATTATTAGCACTGGAAGCCCAATACAACTTGCAAATGAATCAAATGTCAACTAAACCCCGCTAGAAAACCATCCACATTTAAAGATCAGTCATCATTTTGCTGATGTTATATCGCAGCAATTAGAACTCTTAAAAAATACTTTATTTTTTATTAATCAAAATAATTATTTAAATAGACCAGAATACCTACGACGTTTAATATAAAACATTTACCGTTTAAAACAAAATCATAAGACTGACTATTCATTTCAAAAAAATTTTAGTATTAAAGCAACAATTTTTCTGTCGAACACAAAAAGCAGTCATAATAACTACCAAAAAATTGTGTTTACTCGCGTTGTTTCTTATCTAAATTATAGTTATTTTTATACTTCTTTCCGTACTTAAATTAAATTTTTTTTGTCATTAAATGTTTAAGTATGAATAGTTGTAACTGCTTGGCAAAAAATTCTTGATATGGAATTTTCCTTCTCAAATAAGTTCATCTAAACTAATCGGGGTCTTTATTTTAATTTAAATAAATCCAAATCCGCCCTGTGCTTTACAAACAAAAATCAATTACAAATATTGCCTGAAGTCCAACAGGCTTTAAAAGGCCGTCTGTAGGAATTTTCCTTAAAATCAATTAATCTCCAATATCCGAGTGTACCGTGAAATTAATCTACAAAAATGCTTTTAAATCTAGAAAATCTTTTTGTCTGAATAACATGTTTATAGTTTATTGTACTAAAAAATATTGTTGAAGTGCCGCAGTATTTTTAAAGTTCGCACCGAATTTATGATTCCTCAGCTGTAGCTGAGAGATGGCAGATGATTTTTATAATACAATACGGCTTGTTTCTTTATTTGTATCTTAGAGAATGATAATCCTCTAACAGGAGAGGCCGTCTCAAGACGGTCTTCGAGTTTTGAGCTCCAGTAGTGCATTGTAATTATTTTACCCCCAAAATGCAGAAAACTATCCTTAGGCAACCCATTTTAACACATATTTCATTATCTATATCATAGTTTAGCTAACCGTTATTAACCTGTGATCATTCAAGTGTGAAAAGTCAACAGGTTAATATCAAAAACTATTTCGCATATTTCGTTATCCGTAATTGCTAAAAAAAATATTTAAAATGAACTGATTCAAAATTTTACTGTAAGTAGTTAATATACTAAATTTGAGTTTTTTACGTATTGAAAATGAAAAAATATTAAAAACTGTGATTTTGAAGCGAAATAGTGCAGACCGTCTTGAGACGGTCTTGCCGGTTTGTGTGTACGAAAATATATGCGTTCTTTTTTATTTTTTTACATTTTATTGTATAAAAAGACTATTGTTGTGGTATTTTCATCATATTATTTTACTATTATGTGAAAGATGGATCTTACTAAACGTTATTGCAAGAAAAAGATTAATTTGGAGAAAATGGATGATGAAGTATTGCTGAAGTTCATGGATTCTGTAGAGAGTTCAGCAGATACAGATGAAAGTTTTCATAGCGATGACAGTGTTGAGGATCCCACATATATGCTTGATAGCAACGAAAAGGACGCCTTATCAACTAACACAGAGCAGGCTATAGCAGAATGTGTTTATAGTATGGGTGTGGCTGAGACATCGGATGCATTTGTAGAAGAAATAAATTTTTACCTGGATTTCAGCACAACAAACACCATTGACTTCTTCATCTTTCGCAGAAGATGAAGCATCGGTTAAAACCGTTGAGGCTCCTTCAACTTTTGTTGAAGACGTTTCAGCGGCTCCACCCTTGCAACAAATGATACGTCAATTGCCACTACAACAAAAACATCGTTGAAACGCAAAAGAACCCTCTCGCCATTGCCAACGTCGGAAGCTATTGAACCGTCAGGTCAACCTAATCGTGGTGGTTTTAGTGGAGGTATGCCACTATTTAGCTTATTTAAAAAGCATTAACAGATCAATAATTCAAAAAAGATATCTAATGAAGATTTCGTGCTAAAGCTTCCAGATTTCCGAATATCTTCTGGAGTTGTCAGTTACAAAAATAAATGGTCAGTAGGTTGACCATATGCTCATGTAATCGGTGAACCTCTTTCTCCAGAGCCTAGCACATCAGGTATTGGAAAAAGAGTTGTTCATCCAGTTGCTGATATTCGGTTCGATGGTATCGATCATTTTCCTGTTTTGTTCGATAGAAAAGCTAAAAAAATGCAAATATTGTTAAAATCCGACATCCAATTGCTTTGTTCCAAATGCAACATGCGGGCAGTTTGATAAAAACTGTTTCTGTATATACTCTATACTTTTAATAAACTTTTTTATAAGTAAAACTTGCCAATCCGGCAAGACGGTCTGTAGACGGTCTTACCTATTTTTTATCTAGTTTATGTTCATAACATTTTTTTTTACCAGCTAATAAAAATGTACGGTTCTAGTGACCATATACATTTAAAAAAAATATTTGTTAAATCCGGTCGCTTTTACCATCTCGCCTGTTAGAGGGATAAGCAAATCATATGATTGACATAAAACTGTAAAAGAATAAAAACAATTAATAAAAAAAAAATAGAGACAGCCCGAAAGGGGAATAATACCGCTAGTGAATCGCGCAAAAGAGCAAAAGTTGATTTTCGATTAATCATATTTCGAACACATTTATTAATCGATTAATCGCTGTCGATTAATCGGAAGTCGATTGCTGTATTTTTCTTGTTTCATTAAAAAAAGTCGGATTATATACAAAATGGATTTAATTTGTTACAATAAAAAAATTTAATGAAATACGTTATAAAATTATAATGAAACGAAAAAATGAGTTTTAACACGACATCCCTTATTGCTATGAAACATTTCATTTATTTTGAACAAATTTATTAGACAAACTGTGTTAAAACTTGAATGTATTAAATCAGATGTTTATGGACTTGTTATTAAATCTAGATTTTTCCTTTAGATGTCTTAAATACCCACATAAATTTTGCAAAAATTAAATTTACAGTATTCCCTGGACAATTGCCACGCCCAAAATGCTAACATAATTGGGCAATTATGCAGCGAAGGCATGTAGTCGAATACGGCTTAAATGCTTCAGATACAAAAGGAAATGTTGGACATCAAATCAATTAGCACGAATCGGGTAACGAAAAAAAGCAACAAACTGTAAAGGAAATGCCACCAACAACTACATTGAAGTTGTGTGACCACAAATGAAATTTGATAAACTCGAAATGAACTTTCAATACTTTCATATGTTTCATTTAATTAAGATTTTCCGGCATAAAAGAAGCATCTACTTCCTTAACGAAAAAAAATGTCAAATACAAAACGACAACCAGGCAACATGTTGTGGTTGAGAGTTTGGTTGTCGGTTTTTTTTCCTTAAAAGATCTTTGACGCAGGTTTGCTTGACTGTTGGATTTTCTTGGCACCTTTTTGACTTTAACTTAAACATTTTTTTTATAAAATTTTTCCACTCTGTTCATGACGCTATTTTGAAATTAATCATTGTTGCAGTCGGCAGCGTTTGAAAATTATGAAGTTTAAACGAGTACGTGTTGTGCTGTGTTTGGCATTTTTATTGTTGCTGTTGAACTTGGGCGTTTATTTTTTCTATTTTCTTGAAGAGAAGATGCTTTGAACTCGGCATGTGTGAACAATTTAAATAAAAGTAAAAGTTTGTTTTTGCCTTTTGATTGTTGCACAGAGGTCGCTCACTCTCATATACCGGAGAAGAAACTTTTTTAATATTAACACTTTTACTCCTGTACTTTTTATATGAACTAAATTTATATATTGTAGAATCGGCTAAAATTTTCTTCTTCTATTTGTTTTTATTTTGCTTCTGTTGCAATTGTGCAACTTCAGTATCTATTTCCTTATAATTTTATAATATTATTTTGTCAGCGATTGTGCTTTTTTTTACTTCCCGTTGATTTATTTATTCATTTTGTTTTTTTCTTATGTTTTTATACTATTTTATAAATTTTTTTTCAAATTGCATTAATCTTACAGTGTTTTGGTATTTATCGGGCTCATTTACGATTTTTACGCGTGCTGCACATGCCTTTAATAACACTGTGCAACAGAAATATATTATTAAATAATAATCATTGCTGTCGTGAATAACAAATGATCGCTGAAGTTTTGTTTCATTTAAGTGTTTACTCTCCTGGCAGCGAACAATATTATCGTGAATCTCTTGTTTAAAGTTTGCTATCAGTTTTCAGTGAATGCAGAAAAAAGGACAATATAATTTAGTTTAATAATTCAAGAAAGTTTCGATTTCTCGTTTTATACATAAAACGAAAACAACGTTTTTACCTTGATTTGTTGAATGCAAATTGTACAAAATAAATTTTCTATCGAAATAGAATAATTCAAAGAAATTTTTAAAATTATAACGGGAAATATTTAGTGTTGGGGTGATAGTTTGATTGCAACATTTAATTTTTTATGTGATAAAATAATCCACCTACTCTTTGGAAAGTTAAAAAATTTTTAAGGATTGGGAGAACAATTTCATAGCACGATGAGGAAATCAAACATCAGCGAATTGTTCGAATAAGGCCAGCGCTATTCTGCTGTAATTCTTTTTAAAAATTTTGTCGCCACGTCTTTCGCCGTCAACCGATCTTTTGTTTTGCATTATGTTGGGCAATGTATCAGTTTTTGGCTTATTAAAGAATCTGGTCTTTAAATTAAATTTTGTAAAGTGAAAGTAATTGAATTCCATTCAAAAACATATTAAAATTTTTTTTTGTTTGTCAGTGTTATTTTTATAAATAAATAAAAAAATTTTATTTCGTTTTAAAAAATAAATAATGAAATATTAAATCGGAAGCACTAGCAACGTAATAACATTTTGATTACGAACCCAGAGAAACAGGTAACAAATACATTAATAATTGCCCATATTATGAATGACGACGTCGACGTCACATCGACACGATAGAAAAAAGTTGTCATTTAATTGTCGACAACAATTAATTATTATTAATAGACTTTTTGTGTTCTCTAAGTCATATAATATTAATAGAAGATGCTAACAAATGTCAATTTCTGTCGACATTGACTAGGCAACTGACAATTTTTTGCTGTCATCTTGATATGACGTCGACGGCGATTATAAAACGGTTGCGTGTTGCCTGCATTTATTCCGGCTAAACTTAAAATCGTACATCTTTCAGTTCTTTGGATCAATTCTGTAGTACGCCAACTTCATATCTTTCGAAATGGAGTTTCTTTAGCGTTTGTGTTGAAAACGTCAATTATTTTTCTTTGTAATTGTTATTATATATTCTTGGCCTTTATTTTTCGTCGGTTCGTGTATAAAGAAATTCAGCGGCGTGGTAAAAAGTAAAAATAGTTACATCTTCTGTCCGTCACAATGTACTGCATATGCAGGCGTCAAGCCCTAAGTGCTGGTCCAGGAAAAAAAAACCAAATAGAAAAGCACAAGAGGAAAACAATCATAAACGACAACACAGCGACTTGATAGAAGCGTGCTCCCATCGGTTTGATACTCTTCTCGCATCGTTTGTCATAATAAAATAAGTGCAATTAGAAACTGTTATCACATTCAACTAAGTTGTAGCGGCCTTGGAAAACTGCTGATCTGCTCTGCTGCTTAAGTTGCATTGTTAACATGAGTTGACCTCGTCCTGGGCTTTACAATATTAATCATGTCTTTCTAAATTAATAACAATTTTTGCATCAATTCGAAATGCCATTAATCGTTTTGTTGCCTGAATTGTGTTTTCCTGTACGGATAAAACGAGTCTGAAAACGAAACAAAATTCTGAAATTCACATACGAGCAACATAGTAATTTCGAATAAAAAAATTTTTAAGAAAAGTCTGCAATTGCCATAATCAGGAGAATTAATGATTTAATAACAGACGCTGTTAATTTAATTACACGTATGAATTGTTTTAAGTGACTAAATAGATGAATATCTGACTGACTGAGTGAACGAATGCTTAATAATTATTAACTTCGAGTATGAATTACACACAAAATCATAATATAATTTTTGTGATCACGGTTCAGCTATTTTAATGTACTTTTTTTTTTTTTTTTTTTTTTTTTGTTCAACGCTTACGAGTATATCTTCATCTAACGTTTTTCTTAGCTTGCAAATGTAATACATTTTCTGGACTTTATGAAGACCTCATAAATATTTAAATTTCAGTTAGATTTACGATTACAATCGTAAATCATAATAAATGAAACCACACAATGATCGTCATTATTAAAAAGAAAGAAACAAAAGCATGATCATTTTCAGTTTTTTTCCTCTTGGACAACAATTAAAATCATAATGTTACATAATTTCAATGATTTTTTGTGTCTATTTCTTTTGATCTTATTTTAAATAATACGTGTAATAAAATGAAGAAGTGCGAAAATATTTCACTACACGCTTCAAAAGCTCTATTTCTCCATAAAATTTTTTCCTCAATTTCTGTGTCTTCTTTAACTGTAACGTAAATGTTGACGAAGAGTTTTAACTTCCTCATCAACGTAATTATTCATTAAGCCGCGGCTGATGTTTTTCACTTTTTTTTATAAAGATTTTTGCCTGTAATTATTATCGGTATTTGGAGCAGATGACTGACTGCTGTACACAGAAGTGTTTATCTGAGAAACTTTATGTAAAATAAATGCACTATAAAACTAAAAATTCAAACAGTTTGCGAAAATTATTTATACTGAAATTAAAATAAAATTCATACTGTCGTAGGTTTTCAAAATCTTCCTATTTATAAAAGAACTAGAGATCGGTTATTCTTGACTTAAGTAGTTCCTCGGTACTAGCAACCAGTTCGAGTTGCGGAACTTCATGTGAGAGGTACCAGTAACTTTTATATGGCCTTATGACTGGTGGGGCACATTTGACATAATTAAGATACTCGGTGACAGGTTGTAGACCTCATTTTTATGTATTTATCATGTTGTGGCGTTCTTTAGCTATGCACACACGATTGGCAGATCTTACAATATTGTAAGAAAAATTTGCAGAACAACCGTCTCAGCTTACAATTTTTGTCCTGCAACGTTGTCAGAAAAAGCATTGTCGGGTTATTGAAAGGCAAAAATATTTTTAGACATCTGACAACCGTGTGAACACTCTCCTTTGCCATTGCCAGCAATTGGAAGCTCATATTTTATTGTCAGATGTGCTAAAATTACACATCTGCCAATGACACCATTGTCAGAAAAATATTTACACTGGCAATGCTATTAATATATATAAGCAAATAAAAGTTGTGCAATTTCTGACAACGCATCTGGCAATTCTTCCCTTACAAAAGTCTGACAATCGTTTGAACACACAATTTATGTTGGCAGAAAAATTTATGGTCTTACAATTGTCTGCCAACGAAATTGTAAGGTTTTCTTACAATCGTCTGAACAGAAAATTTACCTTTTGCTAGCAATTGTTCGTTGTCAACATATTGTTAGGACATTGCCAGATCTGACAATATTGTAAGACCTGCCACTCGTGTGTACATAGCTTTAGTAAGAGTTTCAGGTATGGTTCCATAAATGCCGATAATATAAATATTTTAGAGTAGCCTGTCAAAAGTAATTCATCTTCCAACCCTACACTGATTGAGAAGCACTTTTATTCTAGTTCTGTTGCGATCGGGACAGGGCATATTTTCGATAGTGGGGCCGCTCTCATGACTCTTCTCTAGTTAGAAAATGAATGTGAATGTTTTGATTCACTGCAGAGACTAGCGAAAAGAAATGCGTTTTCTTTAATTTGAATACCTGCTCACAGCTTAAACGAGGGTTATAGGGAAGAGTATCAATTAGCAATAAAGATCGCTGCTATTCCATTTATGACCCCAGAAGATTTTCGGAGAACAGGTTGGACAGCAATTACCTTCCGGATAAGAGAGACAATGAGAACTTGGCAGCTTCGAGGCTTGGCTTGTTTCTGTAGGTATGAGACACCTACACCCCTTCGGGGGTATCCTTTAATTCAGTAGAGACGATTTGCTAATACTCACTTGTTTTCTCACTGGCCATTTTGCACTGAATTATCTACAATGGGAGAGTAACTTGGTGGTCTCACCCTTATGCCGTTTGAGTGTAAAGTAGGATGAGGCTACGGTACACGGCATATATTGTTTTGCGAGATTGTAAAAGGCGTGTGTTCCACTCTAAGCTTTTGGTATGGGGCGACATCATACGGGTGTGGATAAAGCCTCTACGGCCACTCATTAGGTGTGTCATGCAATACTTTGATTAAATAGTGATCTACGGAACAAAATGGGCAAATCCAGGGATGATTGCTTAGAAATGAATTTGTACACCCGCAAATAAATAAAAATTTCTAGTTGTTCGCACTTTCCGATTTTAAAAGATATGATAAATATTCCAAAGCACAAAATTCTCTTAACAATTCATACAGCAGAGCTGTTTTCAAAAGCCGCTACACTTGCATCATTAATGCTCAATTTATGTTTGTTTATTACGACTTACTAGATGGCTGACCTGAATGAACAAACATTTATTTCTGTCTCATTGTTCAGGCCATTTTTGAGTGCCTAAAAATTGCGATTTAAATCTCCGAGTTCTTTATTTTTTGTGAGTCCGTTTGTGTTAATGAAATAGAAATGCTTAGGACGGGTTTTTGGGATTTAGATTGAAATTAGTTTTTAGATTTGTTATAATGAATTACACGAAAATGGCAACTCCCTATATTTAAATATAAAATTTTAATTTATAAGACTCCGGATTGTCAAAGCAAAACCTGAAGCAAAATTAATTTTTAAATAAAAATAAACAAACAAAAGACAATAAGATTCGATGTGAAACAAAAACAGCATCTTTTTATAGGCAGCTATTTGTTCGCGCATGTGTGAGTATTAAAATTGTTCGTGAAGTTTTAAACCCTCAACGTTGGCCGCTTACGCTCTCGAATAAAAATAGTAGATAAAACTAAAAACAGACCTGAGAAATAGGCTATTAAACTTCATACAACCAAGTCCGTGGGAATATTAATTAGAGATCCTTAATAAAGTTTTGATGGTTTAACGGATATTGATTTGTATAGTAATTTTCTTATGAAATAATTCTCAAATAAATCACAACAACATTCACTAAATTTCTTTCAGTGCACACGTCTTCTTGTAAAATAGCAGAATCTCATGCACGTGTATAAATTAAATTTCCAAAGGATTATCTGAAACACCATACACATTTTGAATCTATTTGTTTTTTAACTATACCAGCAGGTTTTTTTGATGGATTTAACACGATCTTTCCATGAGCGAAGGTCATTAATCATAAGCAGACACAAACCGGCTTAATGCAAAAAGCAAAGTTAGCAATTCTACTCGCTTTTTTTAACAATTTGATTGCTTACCATTTTGTTAGAAATATAATCCACTAATAAAAATGTCCGCCAAAAGGAAAATAGAAAATTTACATTCAACGCTAATGAAGTTGTATTCACAAATTATAATGCGAGTTGTTTGATAATAAAATTATTCACTTAAAATACAATTTGAATTCAGAGCAATTTTATAGGTTTTTGAAGAAATTTATAAAATTTTTTTTCACTTAAAATTCTTTTTAAATTACATTTATCAAAAATTTTATATATTATGTTAGATATATTTTTTTCGAAATTTTCCTTTGAAATAACACAACAACCGTTCATGCGCGCATGCGCATTTGCACTGAAATGTTCGCTTGATTTGTTACAGGTAACAACTTGTTGCGGCCAAACTATCTAAGCCATTCAACAACTAAAACCCAACAAAGCCAAGCTGGTAAAACTACAATGTGCAACATTATCACAAGAAAATAAATAAAAGAATATGTAACAACAATTGCAATAATAGAGAGGCCGCCGTGGTATTGAAGACAAGAGAGTTTTACAGGCAGGCATGGGAAATAGGGATTTTAAAATGATGCTTTTAATGTGAAATTTAGAGAAATTGTTTTGTTAATTATTTATATATATCGAAAAACTGTCTGACTGAGCACTGACTTCATTAAGAGTCTCTTGTTTTAACTTAATGATCTGCTTATACACTGTTACTACCGCGTGTGTTAAGTTGCTGGAGTACCTGGAACGATAATACAACACTGAAAAAGTGCTGGAATGAATTTTTATTATAGTCTGGTAGATAATTGAATGGTATTTATTTCAGAGTACCCACAGTGTCCGGTATGCCCAACTTCATAGCTAAAGTTCTTGTAACGGGTTTACTTGCTGATGCTCTGAGACGTGATCGGGCTTGCACAGTGCGTACACCCGAAAATAATCAAAGCCGTGGCTGAGAGTGTGCGTAAGAATCCATCAACATCCACTCGTCATCTTTCGTAAGATATAAATAAAAGAGATCGAAAATTGATTCGATCAGATGAAATAATATTCCATTTCTGGTCGGAATAATTGTACATCTCCAAAAATAAAATTAAATTAAATAAACCGTTTTTGTTTTATTGCAAACTTATTAAATGGCCCACCCATTATAAAATAAATAAAGTTGAATAGCACCGAAGTTTCCATGTCTGATGTATGATTTTTGTCTGCACCTCCAGCCAAACTGTTATACACCGCATTTTTCGCCAATATTTCTCTGGCATTTGTGAACTTACGACTTCATGTGATAATAATTTAGAGAGTTTTTCTTCCATATAAATCATGTGAAATGTAACACTCAGTCATTCGCCCAGTCCATATGCTGCAATAATATGCAGAAAGCTTATGATCGCAATTTGTGTCATAAAAATTTTTTTTTTTGAAATGGAACATTTCGTCAGTCATGCTGATGACACAAAATATTAAATAAAAAATTGTGTTATTTATTGACCGATTTTTGTTTACCATTAAATATAATTTAAATATTTACTTGCTAACGTTGCACATAAAGAAATGAAGAGTGAGCAAAATGTTTGTAAGAAAAATTAAATTAAATTTATAAATATGAAAATGTATGAAAACAGAATATTTAACTATTAAATATTTTTCGTTGCTTTGTTTTATTTTCGATTTTCTTTTTGCTTTAATTCCTGGTGCGGGCTAAGAGGCGAAACATACTGATTCAGTATCTAACCTTCGTTCTCTGAAAGGTTTATTAGGGCTAATAAATCAGTGCAACAATATGCCTGATTTTCTTTTAAACCACTAAATCAGTAAATATAAAATAAATAAAAATAAAATAATGGTAAAATACAGCCGATACCGACAAACCGGCAAAGCTGAGTTATCGCCTTTTATTTATTGGCATTATAATCGATACCAATGAGTCATATCCAATGAAAAGGATTGGAAAAATATAACTTCTTGCAATGCCAAACAACCCTAAAATCATGAAAATAAAAACGTTTGACTCCACCCTGGACTACAAGTTCAGAGTAGCATTATCGTGCTTAGAAGCTCCACTGGCTTTTTAATACAATGCCTGTTTAATAACTCCGTTAGTATTGAAAAAAAATATATATTTTTTCTTCAGCAAAAAGCTTTTATATTTCAAATTCATCTGCTTCTATATCAATACTTTTAGTCCAGGGTTTTTCTAATTCTTACTCCTTCAAAAAAATTGGTTTTACAACGCTGGAAAAATAGGTTTATCACCCGGTCATGACCCGGTCATTTGACCCGAAAAACTTACAAACCATTTCTTCAGATTTGGAAAAAGAAAATTTTCCCAATTTACTTAACTTTGTCTAATGACGACGCCCGTGTACACGCTTGCATTATCTTCAAATTAACAACGTTTTCTGCTTTTAACTTAATAAGGTTGTGGTTGACGGCACCAGTGATGCATTTAAAGTTTCTACTAGGGATATTCAAAAAGTCCCGGAGTTTTCAAATAGCCCCCGTTCATAATATTAATTAGTTGTGGTTCTAGAAATTGTTCCACTTTCAATTCTTTTATGGAACAGTGCAATCGAAATATACGAAATCTTAAAGTTAAAATTATACTTTTCTTTTCTGTTTTCTGTGTTATTTATAATTATTTTCATGGTTTCAATAAAAAATAAAAAGAGAATCTAAGCAAATAATAATAAAAACCCGTAACAGTATTGCAGAGCGTATTAAAATGTTTGCGCAAGTAAGAAAAAAAATTATGTAGCCAGTCTTACTGCAAGTGAAATGTAGTTGCGCTAATGGCGATTTGTTTCAGTGCAAACAAATTTTGGAAATTGTTTCTTTCTTTAATGTTATTTGCGCGATAGAAGAATAGTTTGCGATATCGCTAAACAGGCAGTAAATTGAACAGATCCTGAGGTAAATTACCCGTATAATATTCGACATCAACTACAATTTAAATAAAAATGTTTCGATAGACATTGAACAATCGTAATCTGTCTCTGCATATCATTCAATTCCAAACTTATTTTAGGAACGCGTTAGCGATTTGGTGCTTTTCAAAACCGCCGGTCTGGCAAGGCTGTTAGTTGTGAAATATATGTCAGCTGAATTGTCATTTGTTTACTAAAATGCTTGTCATTTACGAAAATTTATCGTGCAGCAGCCGAATAACGTTAAAAATCGTTAAATAATAAAATGACTGTTCAAACGTGTATAATTTCGGAGTATTACGGTGTGATTATGCTTGACCTATTGTCGAAGGAATTGGCAAGATTATATATATAGAAGTTGGAAGGAATTAGAAGCGTTTTAAATTCACTGAAATCTGTGCATCAGATTTTCAATAACATTTTTTTTGTTAGCGATGAAACAATTTCTCAATCGATGCGAATTTGTCTCGGTGCGCATTATGGTGTGGAAGTGTGATTGGACCACATATTTTCTCAAATGACGCTGCAAGATCCGTTGTGGCCGTATGAAACCCGATCTTTTTTTGGCCTGCAATCGAAGGCAAGAGGAGCCGATTTGTGGTTCCAAAAAAACGATGCCACAATAAACACAAGAAGACCGATTTTCATTTATTGCATGAGAAGTTTCTTGAACTCTTAATTTAATTTATTAGCGAAGTCAATTGGCCACCAAGATGATGTGATTTGAAAACGTTACATATTTCTTACGCGGATACATCAAATACCGCGTTTGCACGGATAAGCCAGTATTCCAGTTATTGCCGAAATAACGTCCGAAATATGAGAAAAAATGGTGAAAAACTATCGGCTGCTGTAACCAATCTAAAGGCGATTATTTTAATGATGTATTTCGTACAAAAAGTTTTCGACTAAAAGTTTTATTCAAACCTGGAAATGGATATAAAATTATAAAAGATAGAAATTATAAAAAAAACCTAAAATATATAGATTATAAGGTATTTTTTTTTAATATAAGCTGAACTTCCAACAGGAATAAATCAAAGATGGATTTTTTAATTTCATGTGAAATTTACTTCATACGAAAGATATTCGTCTGGCATTATAATTTAAACATGACTTTCAGCATATGACCGCCCGGTTGGATTGGACGTGGTCTATTCCGGAGGTCCAAATTTCGATGACTTTTGCTAACAAATGCCTCGATTGCTCTCTTCCAAGTGGTCAATCGTTTCGGGCCAACTCACGGATGTAAAACATAAAACGGAATGAACTGCGGGACATATTGCGCCGTCTTATTGAAATCACAGGTCCTGCACATCGTAGTTGTTCAATCGATGAACGAGAAAGTCAGCAATCAGGGCGCCAAAGCGGCCACCATTGACTGTAAATCAGAGCGTTAAAGAAGTACAGACCCATGATTCCTTCAAACAGTTTTTATGAACATAACGATGTCTCAACGTAGACTTGAGGCCTATCATCACTACAAATACGGCAATTTTGTATCGATTCCAAAAATTCTTGCTTTCCACCATGATTTTCAAAATAAATTTCCAAAATTAGGAAGCGTTAAACAGGCTTCAGTCTATTTATGTTTCAATGACAAACCAAACTAGGCGGCTGATGGTATATCTTTATATACCTCCAAAAAAAAAGTACCCTTTATATTGTGATCTGCGCGAATATATGAATGAAGCGCATTTAACAAAAATTATTATTTATTTTTTATCTCATAAAATTATATGGATGTTATAAAAAAGATACAATTTGTGCTCCGTTTGGAAATGAATCATATTTTTATTTGGGCTGCTGGCTGAAATAATTAACACGGAGAATACGAAGCGTATGATTTAGGGGTCTCCTCCGCATTCAGTCATGCATATGATGTTGAAGTTTTCTGATCTTCACTAGTGTCTGGTTGTGTTACTTGTTGTCGGCCTACTTTAATTGTGAATTCATAGCCCTGGTTGCTGAAGATTACCGCCAGCGATTGGAACCATCATGTATTCAAGGGCACTTTAAGGCACCCTTCTTCGTTGATTCCGTAAGAAGAATTCGCCGACGATGTAAAAGAATGACTACAATTCTCTATCTTCTCACATTTCCCCACCCGTCGTCTCAACACTATCCCATCTTCTCCAGTTCCTGCACTACATACGCAGCGGTCATCACCTGAGTGTTGCTGCTACTAAAACTAAATAAAGTGCTGTTTTCGGATGTGCCGAATCTTATATACCCTTCACCAACGTACGTCTGGCGTTACATATATTTTTAAGTACCAATTTTGTTCTTCCTAAGTTGTAAAATAGTTTTAGTTAGCAAAAAAAAACAACGTCAGTTGCCTTTTTGATTACTTTTATGAATGGAAAAAAATCAATTTCCCACCCCTGGAAACAAAATTTTAGTGTTTTTTACAAATGCAAATCTTCATGATGTATAATATTTAAGAAAAACTTAAAATATTTATACATTTTAGTTGTGACATGTATTACAAAATACTGAATGTGCCAAGGAAAAAACTTAATATCCCATCCCTGGAAATTTTTTATGTTTTAGTTTTGAATAGACAATTGAGGCTTCCCAAAGCATGAAATAGGTTCGATGTATAAACAAAGAAGGAAATAATTGGTTTTTGGTATTAATTTTGCGTCGAGAAATAGGTGCAAGCTTCCCAGCTCTGGAACCGTATTTCTATTTAAGTTCATTTCCAATCCATCAGTCCAAAAACGAAGTCCCTACCTCTGCTGGGGTGTTGGGAAACCCGATTTCACCTACAGACAGCCGGACATCGCTCAATCGTCATCGCTATTCATAAGAATCCAGAATATATATACTTTATGGGCTCCCATATTAATATCAACGAAACTACACACGGAATGACAAACTTTTAATTTATTTGTGAAGGGTATCAAAAAAGCGGAAGAAGGGAGCGTTTTTCCAAATGAGAATAATTGTGTCAGTAAAAATGTCTGTATTTGTTTATTTATTTTTGAAATATCAAAAACAAAACCTCGGGACCATTGAACCAAAATTGCATCACTTTAATTTAACAACCATCAATACAAAATGTAGGAACTTCCAGTCAAATGTAAACACGTTGTAAAACACTAATTTGCTGGCTTCAAAATATTTATGTACACAAACGACACCACAAGCGGACCCTATTAAGTAACAACATTAAGAGCCAAATATTAATGAGAAGTGTTGTGTAGCTCACGCCCCAGGAATGCTAATGAGGTCGTGTATTTTTCTTTTCTTGACAACAACACTAATTTTTGACTGGCGATAACGATGGTTTTGTGAGGTTGTTGTTGCATTTACATCCATCCATTGTACAAGTAAAGAAATGCAATAAAAAGAAATCTCTCAGTTACATGTAAATAACACAAGAGGTCACAATTGTGTTTCTGTAGCAAAAGCGATGATCGTATTTCGGGGAATAGCTGCCGCTACAGAACATGTTACAGCTCCAGTGCGAGTAACAATTATTTAATGTTTTAACTTTATGAAAATTAAAAAATCCGCCACGCACTTGACATTGTTATCACGTTTATTGCGGGGTGATAAAAAAGCCAAAATTCAAACTTAAAACAAACCAAAAAATTTTAATTTTTGTAAATGTGTGTTAGAGCAGTTACGTAGCGGATCGAGAGGCAGACATTGTTGAAGCAAGGAAAAGAAGAAACAATTTATTTTTGGTATCGCTTAAGCCTGAGCTTTTTTGTTGATGTTTCCATTTAAGACAATTACTTTTGGACGTGTTTGGATTGCATTCAAAATTGTAGTGTCGTAGCGATCGAGCGCATGCAAAAACTCAAGCACGGGGGAATTGAAGGCTGCTCGAAGCTTTGCATTTTAATAGAACTCCATCAATTTTAATTGTTGTTGTTATATTTTTGTGAATGTTAGTTTTGACATTTTTTTCACCAACAATTGCTGCCGATATTTGCTGGTTTAATAAATAAAAAAAATTAGTTTGAACAAATTGGCGTTTTATGCAACCTTTTTTTAAATAGTATTTGTATAGTGACTATATTATTTGTTAAGTGATTATGCGTCACATCTATTTGCTACTTTCACTGATTACGAACGAGTGCGTCTGATTTTTCGCTTTATTGTTTTAAACGACCTGCGCTATTTAGATTGTTAGGAGATAATTAAGAAAATAAAATTGTTTTTGGTTCGCTTTTCAGTACATTTTATCAATTTGGTTGTGGAATACAAATCGCTATGAATGATTTATTTATTTTCAATTGATATATAACGTTTAAGTTTATTTTTGTTTCTTACCTGTACTCTGATACCAACACATAATTAAATCATTGGACATTTAATTTTAAATTTCCTAATTGTGTTCAAAGGTTTAACTAACATTTTTACGTTCTTGTTGCCTGTACATTTGGGGGATTCACACGTGTCATAAAATAATAGCATAAAAAATATGACTGCTAAATTAAATTTCAGTTGAAAATAAAGTTTTACCTGAGCATTTGATGAAGTTTCTTAGCCCCACGAAATTCTCTAAACAACGTTGTATGCAAAAACTAAAACAATTACTGCCGCTGAATAAATTCTTGAATGGCGGCAAATGGAAAAATGCTCGGTGCCTGCCTGTTACTTAAGTTTATTTTAAAAAATTCACTCCTACTATTTTATATATTGATTTTCAATAATTTTTTACTTATTTTCTTGCAATAAAAATGCAATTTATAATACTGTATTTTTATTCTTGTGTCATATTCAGCTATAGAGTTTTAACAGTTAAACTCAGATTTCTACAACTCTTTTATGACTAAACAAACCGACAATATTTTTTTAACAATTCTAAAATAACATGATTACTACAAAATAGCATACAGTGTGAGTACCCTAATTATTTCCATTTAGCCCTCTATTATGGAATAAGTTCCACAATAGTTTCGAATAAAGCACGCCGCATGGCCAGCAGGACCGGCTTAGCCTCCCTACACTTTTATCTTTCGGGTTACTAGAAGGGGCGAGCTTATGCCAACAAGCCTCAGACAATATTTGAATTGAATATGAACAGTTATCACTAGAAAGCTATAAAAAATGCGACAAAACGGGCTCAATTAAGAACTCTCAATTTTTCAAAAAGGTTTTTTGAAAAAATAACAAGATGTCAAAACTTAAGGATTTTTAAATTTATTTAAAAAAATTTTAAAATATGAGCTTAAATAATAAAACATTAGCGACGCAAACAGAGCCGAAATTTCATATAGCACCTGCCAAATTTAGTCCAAATATATTTTTCATCTTATAGAATTCCTTTCAGGGCTCGTAGTTATCGCAAGATCATAGTTAAAAAGTTTCAGGGCTCGTAGTTATTGCAAGATTATAGTTAAAAAGTTTCTAGTTATCAAGGGCCGACTGTATTGAGTTTGAATATTAAATTGCTGATAAATTTGTTTTTATAGGACCAAAACCATTTATGATGAAAAAAAATTCGATCGCAAACTGTGTTTCACAAAACAAAAGTGTCGTTGGAAATTATTAGGAAATCAGCTGTTGTCCAAATCTTTATTTGATGTTTTCACTGAGATAAACAAAAATCTTGGCTATATGATATCTGTAGGTTCAGACCCAAGTGAAGCCAAGGATTTAAAAAATTTGAAAACTTTTTTTGTTTTCATTCTCTAGGAGTGCTAATTAATTCTTGTATATTTCATAATATAATTTTCTTCAAGAAACTATTTATTATCGTGGCCTGTATAAAAAATAATTTAATTAAATCGTTTCTGCTTTCTCTTTTCAGTAAGAACTCTTCATTCGGTAAGTGTTTTCAATAATTAAAAATTTAAAATAAAAAAATCTCAAACATCCCACAAATCAAAACCACTTCCCAACTGTTGCACACCAAACGTCTGGCAAGCATTTACATTCCCTTTGATAGGCAGCAGTACGTGCGATCTTAAAAAATAAAAAATTTAATTAAATTAGCTTTAAAGTATGCAGCACTTTTGCAAATAACGCCTTCGACGTGATCATCGTTATTAAAAAATACTAGAAATCACAAAATTTTATTTCATATGAAGTAAACAAATTTCATATGGCGACTAAAATCAAGTGAAAGAAAGAAAAAATAAAATGAAATGTCTGGCATAAATTTGTAAAGGTGAAAGTGTGGAAAATGTAAAAACTAATAATTAAATGTTTATCATCTTGATTCATCAGTTAATGTGCTTGGCTTTTGTAAATAGTGGCGTATCAAGGCCTCCAAAATCCAAGCAGCCGCTGCTAAAAATGTCATTATGTTGAGACAATGTAAGGCGATCGCATAATTGTAACGATCACGCACCAAACCTGAAATCAAACAGAATGAATAATAAAAAAAATATTCTCGTGAATATGTATGAAATTAATTACCCACAAACGGCCCGGCAGCTAAAGTAAATAGGCCAGATATTAGCAATTGTAGGCCGGAGGCTGCCGGCAGGCGTTTTAATGGCACACAACTGGGTATAACCAGGGGCCAAAATATTGTGCGCACTCCTTTAAACACGCCTATAACAGCAAATGTTGAAATTATCACCGCATAAGAACGAGTACAGGCCACCACCGTGCGGCCAATGGAAATGCCCACAACTCCTATGAGAAAGAATACTCTGTTATCCCAGGATATCTTCTCAGTCAGAAATGGCACCACAAATCTGGTGATAACATCGAGGCTGCCCAGCACAGATATAGACATGGTGATTTGTGATGTCTCCAAACCGAAATCACTTAAAATAAATGGCGTCAGTATGGAAAAGTTTAATTCACCAAAATTGATTATCGTCAAACCAGCTACCAGATTTATAAACGAAAAATCTCTTAAAAGATCCAGATCGAAAAAGGCCACTACTTTTTCAAAGAAGGTCAATTGCAAATCTTCAATTGATTCCTCGAATTGTTTATTGCCGCCAGAATTTTCCACATCGAACGCTTCTATTTTATTAAGTTCCATTAAAGCTCTTTCCTCGGCGCAGGTACATTTTAAAGGGCTACCACCATAACGGTAGTTCAGATTGCCTCTATGCAACGATTCATCTCTCTCCCTATTAAAATTATTCGGCTTAAAGCTGCTCTTTTGCTTTAATTCCTCATCTTCGCTTATCAAACGACTTATGCGTGTGGTGTTTTCAATATCCTTTGAACTCGAAACTGTTCGAAAGCGCAGTCTTCGCTTCGAGGCTAACGATAATCTGGAGCCATACAAACCGTCATTGGCGCGCGACAGCATGGGTGTGCCGGGTTCAATAATTTCAAAGCCGGGCTTCATTTCATCATCGTCTTGGTAAAGGTACTGAGAGGAAAATATACCCGTTTCCTTTTTCTGCTGCATTTCGCAGAATTTACACAAGTGCTGCGCATTTTCTGCCAGCACTGACACTTTCCTACGATTCTCATCGGAAGGTTTTTGTGTGTGGTAGCGTACCGGTTGAAAAATCAATGCCGCCATAAAAGTGTGTAGCGATAAGGCGGCAAATATAAATACGGTGCCCTTAACGCCATAGACGGAAACGAGAAATGTGACTATGTGAGGCAGCACTATGGGACCAAGTCCTGTTATTGTCCACGAGAAGCCAGACGCTTTTCTTCTTTTATTCTTAAAATACGTATTAACAGCCAAAGTTGAGGCAGAAACTGTAATGCCGGTGCCAAAACCTGCAACAGTGAGTGGGGTCAAGAAATGTTTGAGTCCATTTTTATTTCGGACTTTTTAGCCAACTTACCAAAAAGTAGAGCATATGTGATCATGTATTCCAAAAATGTTTCACAAAATGCTGTTAATAATATGCCCAGAAATATAAGCAGTGAACCAACCATGGCTACTTGGCGAAACGTATATCGTCTAAACATGGGTCCATTGAGCAGACCTGGAAATTGTAAAGGCAAACTGGTTAAAATATTTTCGCTTGTTTATATTTCTATTTCGGCGCCAAATCACTGTATTCAATATCTGTTGACATTTTTAATTGGACGCCCAATCGCCGATGCCACTCGATATCGTGTTGTCGAATAAATATATTGAAAACAAAAACAAAACTTTAGAACTTGTTTTTGTTTAAAATGTAATTGTGCGACAGAAAGACATCTAGTGATATCGGGGGACAGACAGTTAATTGTACTGAAATTTCTATCGATATCGAGTCTCTGATTTGTCGTTTTATATCATTCACAGTAAAAATAATTTGAATTTTTTCGGCCATGTTGTTGTAAGAAAAATATGTAATTATAACAACAATGTTTTTCACTATTATTTTATTTTTTGTAATTTTGATTAAAAATATAATTTTGATTGTGAAGAGGTTCTGGTTTCGATATGATACTTCGGATATTTTTGTTAACCATAATTTCGCGGAAATTTTACTGGTTCTTAAAATTTGATTGAAAAACTTTATTTCATCGAAAATGTTTGAATTTTAGGAATCTGTTTTTTTTTCATTCAGGGTCTTATTTTGCAATCGATGTGGTTGGTATTGAAAAATATTGTATTAAAAACCTCGAGTTTAAAAAACAAAGAATTTTAAAAATTTGTCGATTGAGTTAAAATTCGATTAACGTTTTAATAAATATTCCATGAAATCTTACTGCATATAAATTTTCATGTTAATAATTTCGATACTTTTTGTAAAAAATTTATTATTTTCGGCCAAAAGCGTTTTATTATTCAATTCATTCGCTTTTAAGAGCAATAGTTTCCGAAGGGCTCGAATAACTCTTTTGGGTAGCTTCTTCAGGAAAATATACTACACGTCTTTCTTTTTTCATTAATGTAAAAAAACGATATATTAAAAAGCCCTTGAATTTAATCATTTATTTCTAGTGTTTTGTGGTTAATTAAAATTAGCATAAGAAGAAATTACAAATTAATTTTGGAAGAAGGGAGGACAAAAGTTTATATTTTGCCCACACGTTAAAGCTTCCCCCGGCTGAAGGGTTTGCAAATATCTTTCAAATATTTTATTTTGAAAATAGTTGAGAACCATGAGTTATATCTAAGCGATGTTGTCATATTTCGGTAACTTTTACATTAAAATGTGCTCGGCAAAGCCACAAAATCAGTTTGAGTTTTGGCAAACTCTCACAAATATTATTTTCTACGTACCTGTACACGCCGAAACCGCTGGATGTGTGTTAATAATTGTTGTGATTTGTGAATTCGTTATGCCCAAATTAATAAGACGTTCACGAAATATAAATCCAAATTGTTGAAGACAAGGATAAATGGTCAACTACAAAAATGAAAGGAGCAAAGAAAAAAGTCAATAGGAAATATAAAACGAAAGAAATGAACACAATGCAGACAAGATTTGGTGTGCAAAACTTTTCTTTTTCTTTCCATCGAACGTGTTATTCTTCAACTTACATTTGATACGCCGGCCGCAATACAAACCAGCCATGCCCACCCACCATCAGGTGCTATAAAATTTTCTCCCAAATCGCTTTTATCACGACGCGGGGGCTTTTTCGTTTTCGTAGAGACAATTTTTTCTTTACATTTGCTGGCCTTGAGTGGTATGGTAGTGGCATTGTAGACGGAAGCATAAGGATTTTCTGTTTTGTATGTTTTGCATGAAGAAGACTCCATTAACGTTGGCTGGTTCTCTTATTTCAATGCGGGCCTTTAACGATTTCTTCGCCTGCTGCTGCTGCTGGTGCTATTTTATTGTAAAATTGATAGCGATGTTTTGAAAAAATGTTGTGAATTGTGACGTGCTGCTATAAAAATGTGTATTTAGTATATTGTGCTGCACGTAATTGCAGTTTATAGACTGTTTTGTGTATCTGCCTTTATGCGTCTTCCATTCATGTCTGCCAGAGAACAAGAAAAAGAAAATCATAAACAATTGTCGTAAAAATGTAAGCGATAATCGTTCCATTCATTAGTTTGTTGGTCGCTCTTTTTGTATGCCACACGTCTGGAAGTTTTTGAGCATTTTCATATTTTTATGGTACCTTTTAATACGACCATTTTTTAGGACCGGCTCTCAAAGTCTCCTCATGTATTGGATTACAGCGGAGCTTTAGAAAGGACGAGGTAGTGCTGAAAATGAATAATTTTTGACACCTATTTTGTTTATTTATTTACTTCGCTGCAGTACCGACGGGGAGAGGGTCATATTAACGCGTAGGTCATATAATTCTAGTGGTGTGGGGGTAAGAAAAAACCCCGACACTTCTGCTGGTTATTGTAGTGAATCGCTATAGAAAGCCTTGTAACTCTTTCGGTTCGTTGACTCGGGGTCAACATTTTGTAACTCAAAATACTTTGAGAATAACTTTTATGCAACATTTTACGGCTCCAAGTCTTGTCCTTATGAGTGTGTCTGCGTCTGCCCCTCTGGTAAAAGTGGCCGAATTACTCTCCCTAAGCAGCGTTAGAATCAAACAAAAATATGCCATGAAGTTCTACATCAAGTCTATGAGAGATCAGCACTGAATTTGACTTATAAAAATAAATGGAGTTCTGAAATTTGTCCGTCATTCAAGTTAAATTGTTACTCTTCTATAGCGCGAGTTTTTATATCCGAAATAAAATGTAGTATCTAACATAATTATGTGAGACTGATCTTAATCTTACGGTTGTGAAACTCGACTCCTTGACTCTTGAAATTATGTTTCTTTCCCGTCTTTTTTTATAAAGAGGACCAAGTCAGAACTTATAATCACTGATGTTATGGACTAAAAGCTCCTCCAAAACTATTTGTTTCCAAATACCGAATACCAAAAATCGTATTGAACAGGAGAAACTTCATTTACACTGGCGTTTCGTCAACGTGTCAATCGCTTATGGAACTAGGGCCCTAAAATGTATACACCAGACTGCTAATAGTCTGCTCGGTCGGAAGATTATGCTGATCGTAGAATTGGGGTGCTACGTTGCCTGAATAGGAATATTGAATAATATAATCCTTCTATTATGATTTGACAAGACAGACCGAAAATCCACCCACGAAGTAAAAAAGGTAAAAAGAGCTACAACCAAAAACAAGAAAAGCTGATCATAACTAAAGTCTAGGCACGTCACTTTAAATAAGTGATTGTGCTGGCAAAAAACTTTTCACAATTTATCAAAAAACAAAAAAGAAGTAAAAGTTATGCCTTTTTCAAAAAAATTTTTGTGATTAAATTAATAAACCTGTGAATGCATTTCAAATCTTACTTCGTAGTAGTGGATATGAAATTAACGTGAATACCATCAGCCTTTGTCACATCTCTCAATTCAAGTGACCGACCTTTGGCTTCCGGGAAAACATAAAAGTTCTGCTGCAGTGGTAGAATAACACAGTGTGTTCTTCGCTAAATAGTCGTATGGCAGGCAGCGTGATTGCATTGTGTTCGTATTATTCCGCAGACACACGTGACACCGACATGTGTTTGTCTGACATTTAAGAAGGTGTAACGATGTTTAAGGATCGTTTTTCGCGCTTCATTATGAAAGAAACAAAGAAGTTAATCTGAATTGCCTAAAATTCTTTCTTGTCGACTTGGTCCGGCACTCAGGACATGGACCCTTGATGATATTGGAGGAACTCTGAAAGGAGTGAATAGTGTTGAGATGAAAAATAACAAAATAGGGAATATTTTGTGTGCCTTTTAATTTCCCATTGATGGCTGTATTCTGCTCTTAAGATTTCAGCCGTCATCATTGAAACAAGCCAACATTTTAAACATCTAATTTTGAATTGAGATTTCAATTTTAATTAATTCAAATTTTGAAACCCAAATAGTTTAATGAAATTGGTAAAATTCAATTAAATATCTATTAGAAAGAAGTGTATTTGTTGCTGCACTTTCTTCTACTTTCTATGACACTTAATCGACAAACTGTACAACAGCTGTTTTTGCCTGTAAAAAATTAAAAAAATCTCTAATGTAGTTATTTTACATATTGTAAATCATTATTTTAAAAAGTGAAGAAGTACTTGCAATTGAAACTATTTTGACTTTCCTTTGTGCCTTGGAATATTTATCATCATGTCTTTCTGAGATTTAAATTAAGTTCGAACAATTAGCCTATGAATCTGAAATCGATTTAATATAGCAAACTATTTTAGATTTAAAATATTCATAAAAACTATGAGTCTAATAACACCATAATAAAGCAAAATTTCTTATGAAATTTGCTCTATTACACTCTTATAATCCTCTCATAATTTTTAGTAATAAGGGGGTAAATCTTTATTTTAGCAGCATCCCAAAAACAAGGTTGTATTTCGTATGATTAAAAAATTCTTTTGTGGCATAAAACCAGGTTTTAGCAGCTGCTTTTGATGTTAAAACCAACCACCTCTCAGTGCGAAAACACTCCTATTAAAAGCGAGCACCTTTAAAGTTGCTGGACTAAGTTCCTCATGGTCTGATTTGTCGGCGTTGCAGGCCGCTTTTTTGTGTAAAACTGCTAATAAAGTGGCACTCAAAAAATACTTTTCCTTTCCCACTCAGCAAGTAATCATGTAAAAATATTTATGTGTCTGCTTAGTATTTTACAACAATATTTCATTGAGCAATAAACTTTACAACTCCACGATCATGTTGAGTTTTATAGACAAAAAAGGCCTTTAAGATTTCCTCATGTGTAGGCAGATAAACTCAACATGTTGTTTAAATCCTACCGCCTTCTCTTCTTCTCTCAATTTTTGATTTAGAGAAAAAAACAAATTGCTTGAAGGAAGCAAATTGAGAAAACAGAAAACAGCCTTTTAATTTCAGTGACAAGAACATTTATTAAGAGCCCTTAAAAGTTGTCATTGTAGTTTATTCAGCACATAAATACTAAAATCTTGTGAATACCACACGCGCTGGCCAGTGTTCAGTAAATTGAAACGTCACTCTAATGCAGTACGTGATCGTATGCAATCAATATAAAAAAAGTACATTTAATTACTTTAGTTTCACATAAACAAACACTATATAAACATGGGCGTAGACAAGGTTTAATTATGCCATTAATAAACGGATTTTACCGACTCGTTTTTATAGTTTGGGTACCCCCCGTAGCAATAAATCATTTTTATAGCCTGTGCAAATGTTCAAGAGGGGACTAAAAATAATATGGAGACCTAATATAAAGAAAGAAAAAAATAAATAATGACTGCAGTAGCAACGCTTAACCGTGAATTGAGATATAATTGGAGTCAACTATTTCTTGGGGTATTTTGAAATAATATTTTCACAAAAATCATTTGCGTCATATATTTTTAAAAGGAATTTCAAATTAATGTTAATAAAGCTTTGGATTTATTAAAAGTGACTTGATTAAAAATCTTATTAATAAAATAGTTTTTAGAGATAAAAACCCGAAAACTGGGTACTCGGCTGTCACAGATTGCAGTGATGAAAGCCTTAATGTTGCTTTCAGAATTGTATTATTTTTTATGAGTAGGACCAGCAGTCAGGGAACGACCGTTACATATGCAGTATATTGCGCTGGAACTGGCAAAGGAAGAGATGGTGTTAAGAGGACAAATGAAGAGAGATTAGAAGATAGAGTTTTTGTTGTAACTATTTGTACTTTTTACTTCGCCGGTACCGCCGAAGGAGGGGGCTGTGTTCTGCTCTTTAGTACCTGACAGTGTTAATCACTATTGGTAATGTTCGGTATGCCTTCGTCATTGAGATCCTAGACTAATGCTGATCATAAAAATTCGATACCATATTCAGTCGAACTTGGGATCTAAGGTGGCGTATTATTGTATTAAATACTTCAGTCACAAGCACCCTCAATAAACTTTGACCCCATCCTTTAGAGAGGAAACAGAGCCCCGTTTAAAAGTAAAATTGGTGCAATCGAATATTTTTCTATTCTCGCAACTTCACTACCAAGTGAAAGAATTAAAAAAGTTTAATAAAATACACGTAAAAGTATAATTTTCATGAAATATTTATTCGAATATAATGGTTTTATCCTGCCATTATGTGATTTGATTTGCAGTAGCAGTCGACCCTTTTCAGATTGTTTTCAGGTCTCTAACGTGGCCTCACAAAAAAGTCTATCGAATTCTGGCCAAAATGTTAAATTACGCCCGTAGCTCTTGGCATTATCGACTAGTTCATAATGAATTTCACAATGATGTGCAGGAGTGACCACATCTGCAACGCTTTTGGACCCTTTACATTTAATTGCTACCTTGCACATACGTTCCATAGAAGGTCAATTATGACCACTTTAATCGTCACGAAAAATAACCGCATTTGAACCACCAGATTTTTAAGTAATTTTTAATTATTTTTATGCGTTAGTTGGTAGGCGTTACTCCCTGCTTTTGACACAATATTTAAATACTAAATTGATAAATTCATCCATAAACTCAAGTGGTATTTAAATACGTTTTTAGTGTTTCAGTCTTAAATTAGGGTGACAAAAGGTTGGCAGCACAATCAAATGTTAAGAAAATCTTCGACGATTTCTTCATTACAAAGTTGATTTTTAGATTTTTAAGTTTCCAAGTAACCAACTAATTCAGGCTGATGACGGTTCATCTAACAAAATTAGAATTAGAATGAGTTCTGTTTTGATCTGAAAAATCTTCTGACATCAACTCTTATTATTACGAAAATAATAAAAAAAATTTTGTTTATAATTTTGTTTACATTTTCTTAATTTTGTGGATGTGGGAGCCATAACTGAAATAACGATGGTTATTGCATCAAATTCTCTTTTGAGTCCATTTGGCATGTAAAAACATGTCGTTTATGGCAGGGTAGAGGAGCATTACGTAGTTTATTCGCTATTTACTCTTATTTTATTACAATCTTTATTTAAAATCTTTTAATAATAGCTTTTTGCTGCTTTTTGTAGTCTTTAATTGTTTATCTTTTTAAAACAGCTGATCGTTTGTCTGTTTTCCCAATCTAACCAAAGAAATTTTTCGGTCTGTTTCGTGCAAGAAGAAGAAGAATTTTGTTCTCTCACAATCTCTCTCATTTGCCCAAACTTTGAGTACGGGAACAGTTTTGGGTAAGTTTGGGCATCCGCGGGTAACCAAAGTAGAGTACGAGACGTTTGTGACCGAATATTGTTAATCTTCTGTAAAACGGTTGTTTTTGACAGACATGCGCAGTTTCAAGATGCCAAAAACATGTATCTTTATTAACTATCTTATTGATAGTTAATAAAGATAAAAATTCTTTTATGATTTCAAAATCAAATCTTCTATACGGTTTATAATAAACTTAATTGGAAGTTCACTTTTTAGTCATACATTTTTGCACTATTTCTGCAAAAAGGAACTATTTTGCTTAACAAAAATATCTGCAGATGTCCTCGTATGTCGTCAATAAGTAATTTTTCTATTTCTGTAGACAGTTTGTACTTAAAAGTCTTAAGTGCTTTTTTTTTATTTTAAGTGTGATGATTGTTAAATATTGTTGAATTATAGTTCACAGAAATTTATATTTTCATGTACAAGAAAATAAGATTTTAACTATTGATAATTCTGTTTGTGCCAACTCATGCTTTCGTTAATTAGTTCTCTTTCTGGTTTCAAATTACACAATTTTTTTAAAAGCGTTTTCTAACGATTAAATTACCAGTGAAATACTCTTGCAGTTGGAGAAACATTCAGGCCCGTAACACGTGTTTTGTTGAAGCAGTTCTTAAGCGTGCGATAGAGTTTCATAACATAAAGCAATTCCAAATGTTTTCTTTTTTCTTTCAATATTCAGTGTTTACTTGGGCATACGAATTTGTAGAAATATTAAAATAATAATTGTAAAAACCCGATGTGTTTGTATTTACGGCAAATGATTGACTGCACTTAAAATTAACACCTGTTAACGGTGTAAAACAGTTTGTGCTAAAATATATTGATTACTTTGAATACATGTTAGGATTTGCTTTGAATAGAGGGTAAAATTTTCCGTTTGCCTCACCAGCGCAAAATGTTTAATAGTTGCTTCAAATTCATTATATTTGTTAACTGATCCGAAATATATTATTTGCTTTCGACGGTACGAGGATCATATGATATGATCATATGATCGCAATGGCGGTTAAATAAATTTCCGACAATTTGAGTTACGTAAAGTCTTAGGTCTATACCGCTGAATTCTCCTTTCATAAATATGTGGGAAGACATTTTGAAGTTATTATTTTTCAATGGCTTGCACAAATTAGCCACCGCAGTTCTCAAAAGTTCTATCTAAAACATCTGTCCTGCTCTGCTTTAAAAGTTCGGTAACTAAGTTGATAATGATGAATATATATCATGTCATTCAGAGTTTAACTAGTTACAAATGCCGGCTAATTGAATTAAATATTCTTTTACTATTGTCGGCTAAATCAAATGCTACACTGATCGTATTATTTTATATATTTTCGTTTATCCATTTTAACAAAATACATAATGAGATAATTAAACTGCAAAAAAAAAATATTTATGAAAAACTATTAAAAACTGGTTACGAAGAATTCAAAACTATTTAAGAAGAATCGGAAATGCGGAGAATATATTCCAGGTAAACTTTGTTACAGCAAGTACAAAAATTGCTGTATGCTGTCAACAACAATTCATGCATTTTTAAAATGCCAGAATGACTAAAAAATAATTAGCTGGTGTGGAACTCAAACACTTACTATGAATTAAATTTGTTTCAGAAGCGTTTCCGAATACTACACAATACGAAGTTCTTGAAAAAAATCACTAAAAATCATTCCTCAACATCCATTTTGAAAAAAGGATATTTTATAAATTTCCAGGTGTTTATAAATCTAGAAAGCATAAAAATATACCCAAAATGGCAACACTGTTCATGGACGAAAAATCAAATTGCAGCTTCCGCCGCCTTTATTTGGAATAGTGGTGAATTTGTGGGAGAAAAAAAAGTAAATAAAAATGACTGCTACAAATTCTCTCACTTCCAATCATTCCTCCCTTAATTGTCCTCTCAGATATATTCGCTAGTTCCCGTACCTCCGGCCCAATGTAGTGCATGACTAGGAGTTGTTCGCTGATTACCGGCCTAAGAAACACGTTTTGAAACTTTTGCGTTTTATTTGCTTCCGAAAGCAGGCGCTTAAAAAATAACCCCATGCAAATAAAAACTAACTAAATTTGCACCATAAAGATTGATAAAGAAATCGCTACAAACATAAATCATTTGTATTCCCTACACTGCAAAAGGAAGGCATTAATAGTTTATCAGTTCGTTTGTAATATTTACAAAATTAATTTTCAACCGGCTGACTCATTCATTAATTCTGATAAAAATAATATGAATATAGTTCAAGAGTTCTGATAGGGATGATCCTTTTAGTGCCGGTCTTGGGCAAATTTAATGAATTTTACTTCTTCAATAACATAAATTTTTTATTGGAATGCTGCAATGCAGGACAAATATTTTCCACATCCTTTGAAATAATTAACAAAGAAATACGTAGGAAACTTAAAAAATTACAGAATTCGTGATACTTTGAAAAAATTAAGTTGTTAAAAAGTAAAAAGTGTAAAAGTGTATCTAAAATGTTAAGTGACCGGTTATATAGAAATACACATACTTGTCATTCTTAAATATTTATTCTGCGTTCGATATCAATTTTAGTTACCTGATAACAATAATAAAATTAAAAAAAACTTTAATTATCTGCTAACAGTACACTTCAACAATAGATGGTGCAGATTTTGAGGAACGTCCAATAGCTAAATCGAACAAGTACAGATACACACTTATGGCACCCTGACATTATTCCCGCACACACACACACACACACACACATATGTAAAACATATACTTATGAATACACTTGAGTGTTGAAAATTGCAATAGTTTCATTTACAAATTTAAACCGATTGTTTTGCAGGCAGTTTTTTAGCGCCAGCTCATTTTTATAATATATTTATTTGATATTTTCGCCTCGTGAATGTAGGGCACGATGCGCTTTCAGCCAGGTCAGCTGTTTTAACTTTTTGTAAATTATAAAATTATAAACCGATTTAAACGTTTACCCAAAAACGCTTCACGTTTAAAACGTTGTGTTATGAAACTGAAGCACCATTTTTTTAACTTGATAATGTTCAATAAAACGTAAATGTTTCGCGAATCACATTGAAAATCTTAAACTATTTTTGTAATCAAACTTACGATTAGATAAGATGGGAATGTATTAATCGATTTAAAGCAAATCATATTACGGTTTCTTTTATTAGTTTTAAGTTTATAAAAAAAATCGCACACTCTGCTCTGTCGGCCTGTCTGATTTACCAAAGTATAGCACCCGTACTACAAAAATTATTACAGCACCCATCTTCGTGGGTACTGCAGCAAAAAATACGCTGGCGAAGTAAAAATTAAGAGGCCGGATAAAGGTAAAGTAAAACTCTCTCTATTTTTATCTTTCTGCATCTGTTCTCTCCAAAATATCGCCTCCTTTTTACAGATCCGGAACAGTTAAGGTCAGCCTTTGAGTGACTGCCCAAGTTAAATTTGTTTTGATGTATATCGAATTTTTTTTTCTTACAACGATGGAAATCTCCCAACAGCATCTATCGATCTTAGCAAAATGTGCAACATTCGGAATTTTGAACCCTATTCAATCGATAGCTTTGGTATGTGAAGAGAGAGAGAGAGAGACAGAGAGAGGACACACTGGCGGATGTCGATTTCAAATAATCATAAAAGAATTATGGCCTTCATTCTTGTTTTCGTTTAAAAATAATAATTTTAAAAAATATTTTTTTTTCACGTAAAGGAAAAGTCACTTCGTTATTACATCGGGTGTTTATTTTAGCTGCATGAGCATTATCTCTATCGGTACTACGGTCTCACAGCTTAGAATAGCAAAGAATAAAAAAAAAATTATAAAAAAATTCTTCTAAATTGTGGACCACCAGTATTTTATTTATTTCGTCTATTTTACGGTCAATGTAATCGGACTAGTGATGTGACAGTTTCCGCACTACTTGTACTCTCTTCGGTCCGAAACCATCAAGAAGGTAAAGAAATGATATTATCTACTTGGGGCCAAATTAACGCATTCGATAGCAATCGAAGCTTCAAAAAAATTTGAATGGAAATTTCGATCGATATCGAATGCCACAATCTCTCCCAGGATACAGTAAAACAAACTTCATTCCAACCATAAATATATTTTGTACTATTTCAAGTTCTTATGCCGCTAGAAAACACCCGATATTAAGCCGAACTCTTCTTTTACTCTCACATTGTGTAACACATGTTTTATTCGTTTGTTTCTTAAGGCATTTCGAAAAAAAAATTGCTTACGATTTTCGACGTCACTACGTTGGAATAAAATTTTGCATTTGACTTTGTTTATGATGTTTGTTTATTCCGTTTTCTCTCTTCTGGTTTTTGTTTATAAAAAAAAAACACCCTCTATTTTGTTTTTCAATTTATTTATAAATTTAATTCATTATTTGTTGGCACACTTCGGCACACAAGATAACTTTGTTAGTTTGCTATGGTCAAGTTCAAGGTTGTTGTAAATATTATTGGTAAATGATTTTTAATAAAAATAATATCAAACTAATTTCCTTCTTTTCTTCCGATAATCTTTAACGTTTTTATAGAACTTTTACATGCAATATTTTACACTGCGATTCGCTGCAAACTCACATCACATATTTCAAATTGATTGTACCCGTCGCTGAATGTTTTCACAATTGATTTTTTTCTTCATTATTTGCATTTTATTATATATTTTCCCATAATTTGCTTTGTTTGTTTTATTTTTAAGTAGTCTTATGTAAATATTTGTTACAAGTTAGCTGATTTTTTTAAATATTTTAAAATTTCTACTTAATCATAATGGACATTTCCGTACTTGTTTATGTTTCTATTTCTTTTGTTTCTGTTTGAGGATTTTTTATAAATATTTTCTTATGGAACAAAAAAAAAACGAAAAACTAACAAAGAAATTAATTATATATAATTTTTATTTTTAATTTACATGTGCAATGCACAAAGCTTTTCAACTGACTACTGCTTCTATTCGGAGAATTTTCGGTAAAGTTTCGTTAACGAAACTAATGAAATTGTTTGCTACGAGGATGGTTAGAATAATGCCTTCGCCATATAGACGCGGTCTCCATAGTTTTCACTGTTATCGTGTTAATGTTAACTAAATCATTATTTATAACTAAAACTTATAAATATTATTGATATTAGAGAATTAACGATATACCTTTTCGTGCATACGATAACGATAACCAAAAAGTAATATCGACACCGATAAGCATACGATGTGGATGGCATATTAGATTTGGTTTCTAATTAAAACTAACAAAATTGAAGTAGACTTAAAAAAATTCTTGTAGGAGAAAAAGTTTAAAATAACAAATTTCAAGTGCAGTAAAAGCCTGCTTTAAGAAAAATTCCGCACAAAAAGTTTGCCTTATAAGCAGCTTATAAGCGTAACATATTTTTGGTGACAAAAATTAAATTAAATCAAATTATTACACAAAAATAAAGTGCAAACGATTATTAATATATATGAAATTGACTTCAACAAGATTTTAAGAAAAACAATGCAATGAATTTGAAACCACGACAAAATTGAAAAGCAATTAATTATTTTACAAAATAACAGTGAAAGATTGATATCGATAACAGTTAAAAACAAAGAATTAAGCAGCGAAATATATTATTAAGTACTTAACAAAAAAAAAATTATTATTATTTTATGCTTATAAGTTATTTATAACACAAATTTTCTATACGCAATTTGCTCTATAAGCAGCTTATAAGCATAAAATATTTTTTGTGAATAAGGCCTTTAATCTTTGAAATTAATATCAATAACGATTTCATTAAAAAAAAGCAGTGTTCCCAGGATTTTTGAAATCCCTTTAAACCAGACCGGCTCTGTAAAATAGTCTAGCAGATGTGACAGGCCTCATTTGAAAAAATTTTGCAAGTTTGAATATAAAATATTATTGCGCTAATAATAAAGCGGGTTTGCTTAACTAGACAGACCCAACCCGAAATAAATTAGGAGTTATATAGATTCCTCCAGCTTTTTGTGATACAGTGAAATTATTTACTCAAACAAGCGTTTCTTCTTATGGATTGGTGTCTTTAACACTTCAGGAATGCGGATCAACTATCTCAATAAGATGTTTATTCCATATCTGCGATTGGAGGCGACTGTCACTAAAATACTCGAGCTTTGTATAGAGGATCAAAATTTGTAAATAAATAATAGGTTTCATATTTCTCTAAGAAATCGACATATTCATGCAGAGTTAGTAAAAAGTTTGTTACATCCTGCAGTATTTTCCATCTCCGTTGATTAATTTTGTTATAATACAGGAAGACTGTTAATTAGCGGAATAGTGTGACACCATCCAGGAGTTACTTGATTTTTTAGCCCCTACGAAATAACCCAAAATATTCAACACCTCTTTCATCATTATCCATTTTCTAAGAACTTGTTCTTGAATTCCATATAAATATAATTTACACTCCCTGATTAGGGCCCGAAACTCGAAAGATAAAATAAAGTTTAAATAAATTTATATCTCATGGCTGTCGGTGCTGTTCAGTGACCAGTGAAATTTTAACCTTAAACAGGCCGACAGTTAACACAATCATGCACTAACGCTGACTTAGATTCAACCCTCGGCTTCGTAAACGACATGTCAACAGCAGCAGGTTCGAGCAAATACTGAGGGCTAATGTCGATTTCTTTTCTAGAAAATAATGCAACATTTTTCACACTTTTTAACAGAAAATGGCAACATTTTGACATTTCAAAATAAGGAATTTATTAGAAATGAATCCAACAGCCGTCACGAAAAATAATTTCTGTTTTATAATTTTTCCAAACCGCCTTTTTTTTTTTTTAAATAAGTGAAAAAATGTTACATGTTTTCTAGAAAAGAAAACGCCGTAAGAATTGATAATGTGTCACTCATTATCAGTTTTTCTCGCCTTCTGTCACCATCCTCGTAAATATTATATTCAAAATACAACTCTAGTATTTAATATGTAGCGATTATAGCAAATTTATAAAACCAAACGTCTCTGTGATGAGAACAAATTTTTTCTTTGTCTGTACTCCGTCGGTTTGAGAAAATGAGAACTAAATTTCCATAAAACTCAATAAAAATTGTTAAAAGCTGCGCATGTTCAAGTTCTCGGTTAATTCGATTAAAATGAAAAGATTTGAAACGAAAAGAAGGGTAAAAATTGTGCAAAAAAATCTGCCACTTGTTGAGAATGTCTGTAAAGGAAATTGAATTTCAGCGGTTGGTAAAAATGTATCCAATTTTTTACACATTTTGTTTTTTACATAAATAACATATTTTATTATCTGTAATATATTGGTTTTTTACAAAATATATATCTATTTTTGTAAACAATTTAATACACAAGCATTTGCTTGTGCAACTTACAATCTATAGAAATTTGTCGGTTTCTTACACTTAAGTAAATGTCATAAATATAAAAAATATTTAGCTCTAAAAAGCCACTCTAAGAAATATATTCTATTAAAAATTTATTACACATTTTGTTGCAGGTTTCAATATTAATTATTATTTAAGTCTCATTTCTTAAGATTTTTGTATGTTTACTTTTTACAATTTGTATTTAATAATATTATTTCAACGCATTTAGAAAGGTAAAATAAATAATTAAATCCGACTCTTAGTGTACATATTAATTTTCCTTTTATGTGTTATTTTAAAAAAAGTCCAGCGATTGGTTTTTGTTCTAATTCCGATGTTAGTCGTCTTATTCAACACGAAATATTAACTCAAAAAGGCGTAACCACTAAATAATAATGAAAAACCTTTTAAGTCATCAACCCAAGTTAATTATTAATATAATTTTTTTTTGATAAATTTTAAAATATGTCGTAAAAAATTTAAGTATCAACATAAATTTTAATTCATTTGTACCAAAAATAAAACGATTCTTCTAGTGTTAAACACATGGCAAACGTTGCCAAATTTGATCGATTTCGCCACGACTAAAACAACTATAATAAACACATTCCACAAAATCCCCGATTTGTATCATTTTACCTTTCTAATAACATTAACATACAAATTTATCTTTATTCTAAAAAATTATGTTACAATAAATTAAGGAAGACTCTCGGTCTACTTTTATTTTTGCACGTGTTTTCATAGCATTTCATTAAGTCGACAGGTTTGAAAAGCTCTCTAAAGCTTCATTTGAGGTTTCTGTTAATAGTTTGTATTGAGTCCTAGACTTGAATTAACCTTGCAATCCCTTCGATTTCTTGTTTAATAATTTCCGTATCAGCGACTCACTTAACCATAATAACAGCGCCATGCAAGTGAAACAGTTAATAAAATGTATGGTAACTTTGTAGCTGAAAGCGTCAGTAATTATGCCTGCAAATAAATTGTAAAAGAAGTAGTTAATAATTAAATTATTTATCTATTCACATAATTAAATTTTTATCTATTCACAAACGATTTTGCCGTTAACGTAACTCACCTAAAATTGGACCAAACGCGAATGAAAATAGTGAATTGAATATCAACTGCAATCCAGAAGCAGCTGGTAGTCTGTTCAGTGGCACATAACTGGGTATTATCAGGGGAGAGAAAATTGTACGGAAACCCTTGCCGAAACCAATCACAATAAATACAGCCAATACCACATTGTATGAATCGGTCAAGGTAACAACAAAACGGCCAATTGAGATGGCAATAATGCCAAATGCGAATAAGACTCGATTGTCCAGTTTCACTTTTTCTAAAGCAAATGGCGCCAAGAAACGCACAAGCACATCCATGCCACCCAGCAACGACATGGCCAAAGATATTTGATAGTCCGAATAGCCAAAACTGTTTAGGATAAACGGCGTTAAGACCGAGAAGTTCATTTCGCCAAACATCATTATGGTCATGCCCAGGGCAAGATTGACAAAAGTGAGATCTTTCAATAAATCCAAGTCAAAAAATTTCACAACTTTTTGAGCGAATGACATTTTGCTTTTGATACGTTCATCTTCCTCCACGGCCGCCTGTAGTTCTGCAGCCTCCAATTTTTTCTCCTCATCGGTGAGTTTTTGCATCAAAGCGTTTTCTTCGGCACAAGTACAGTGAAACTCTTCGGCGCCTGCTTTCGAGTACACACTCATCTTACTGGCATAACGATCGACATCTTCTTTTTCTCGATTGAAATAGTTGGGCTTGTACAGGGCAGTTTCATCGGGATTTTCATCATGACCATTTTCACCACCATCACGTCGTGAATACTGACGTTTCAGTAATTTTGTATGTCTATAACGCGGACATTTTTCCGAAGCCAAAGACCACTTGGAGCCAAACCAGCCATCATTTGCTCTAGCTAACATGGGCGTAGCCGGTTCGGTGATTTCATAGCCCGGCCTATCCGGGTCATCATCATTGAACAGGTATTGAGAAGAGAAAATACTACGTTTGCGTCTGCGCTGATGTTGACAAAATTTACACTCGACCTCCGGTTGATCCTTTTCATTCGGTATAGCCACTGTGTCATTTGGTATAGTATTGCCGTTCGTTTCAATTACTTTTTCCTTTTCAGGCTTGCTCACATGCCACAAAACGGGCTGAAACGTTAAGGCGCATAAGAAAGCATTTAAGCCTAAAGCAGCATAAACCAAAATGGAACCTTGCGCGCCATAATGACTCAGCAAGAATGTGGAAAAGTGAGGAAATATAATCGGCCCCAAGCCAGTTATGGTCCAAGAGAAACCAGTAGCCTTGCGACGTTTATTCTTAAAATAGGTGTTGACTGCCAAAGCGGACGCTGCCATGCACAGACCCAAACCAATGCCTGGCAAAAGAAAATTTATTATTTATGGAAAAGGTATTTTATTGCTGATGTACTGCAAGTATTACCATAAATACTGGAAAAGCATACCACATATTGCCAAAATTGCGTAGCAAATGCGGAGAGACAAACGCCGCTGAAACCTAAAAGACTGCCCGCTAGTGCGACCTGCCTAAAAGTAAATCTCCTAAACATGGCACCATTCACTAGACCCGTTAATGAAGATATGGCCATGACAACATTCACGATGGTGGTGGTCTGTTTCGCATCGAAACCCAAACCTTTCATGCGTTCTCTGTAAATGAGGCCATACTGTTGAAGGGCGGGAAATAGGGACAACTAAAAATAGAGATAAGATCGTGTTAGTCAGTTTCAAACTAATCGGATGTTACATCCGAAACTTACGTTACTGAAGCCTGCAGCTAAACACACCACCCAACCCCAACCACCATCGGGTGCCACGAAATCCGGTCCTAAATCACTTTTATCTCTCCTCTTCTTTTTGGGCCTAGTGGTCTGTTGGTACACTGCGGTGTTATTTTTTGCTGTAAGTTCAGTCTTTTCCACAGCCGTGTCTGTTTTAGTCATTGTGGGATTCACTTTTCTTTTGTTTTCAATTACAATTTATTGTATGTCTGTGTTCTGGCTTCCTCTTGGCCTCCGTTGTGAATTGTTTGTTCTTAACGTTACGCTTCAATTGTTGCAACTATCGACTGCTACTGTACTCAATTTGTTTCGGTCTGCAAGAAGAAATAAAAATGCCATTTTTGTTAGCTTATTTGCGATCTTGATGGTCTCATCTCGTCATGTAGTGGCAATAATAATAATAAAATGTAATGAAAAATTAAACAAATTTCAAACTTCGTTAGTCAGCCATTCAATGTTCAAGCGTTGCCTGTTGAAGTGATCAAGTGATCAAGTGATCATTTCATTTACTTGTTCTTTTTAAAAGTGCTGCCTGGAAGTGTGATATTTATTTGTTGTATGATTTTTTCTTTCTTCTTATTTTTTGTGTTGGTTGAAGAAGATCACCCCAACATTTTAGAGGCGTGATATTCACACATTGAATTGCTGTTATTATTTTTTTTATTTCTAGCTTTTATTAAAAAATTAATTTTATATTCAACAGCGCAAAAGTAAACTCTTTCTGACACTTATGTGCTGAAGACATTCTGTTGAGGACCATAATTCTTATGCAGGCTCCGCTATTTTATTTAAGAAATAGTGTTTCATACGCCACAATAGGAAATACCGATAATTTTTCATCGATGAGTAATAAAATATAAAATTAAATTTATTTACACAATAAAATGAAAAACTCGAACGTCTTAAAACAGAAAAGTTACGCTCAATATTGATTGCAATACTTTTTTATATTTCACTTTATTTTTCATGCTGGAAATTTATGTGCCACGACTTGTGAAATGCCAAATACCGAATTTGATGTAAATGAGTAAAGAAACTTCCGATATCAAACGAAATATTTTTATATATTATTCTCCCTATTCATAAAAATTAAAATGTATTTGATACTCATTTAAAAAAATTTTGTATGAACTGCTTTTTATAAAATGTATTTTAAACTTATTTTTAATATTGTGACTATGGCGGTATATATTTAAGCCACCTATCAAGTGTAGCGGCTTTTGAAAACAGCTATTCTGCTCTGCTGTGTAACTTGAATATCTAAAATTTATGTTGACTTTCTTTTGTTCTGTGAAATATTTATCATGTCCTTCTGAATTAAATACAGCTCTTTGAACCTGAGTTATATTTATAGGAAGTAAAGAAAAACTCTTCTGAACTTTTTTTTTAAACTTTCACGCCCTAGACCCATTGTCCCTTGTTTACGTTTTCAAGCCCAAATAAACTACACAAGCGATTTGACAAACTCAAATTTTGCTTTTGTATTAGTCCATTGTGTTCTTTGTGGAGACGATTGCTTGTACAATAGTTTGATTCGTGTTTGGTCAGAAATCAAACATATTCGGCTCATGGCAAACATGCTCGTCACAGTGAAAGTTTATCATATCGCAAAAGAAGTAATAGGAAAACAAATTCAAAAAAATTTTCAGAGCAAAAGGTGTGTTACAATTAAATTAGCATTAAAAAATTCTAAACTCATTTCCTCCAAATTTTTTCTTCTATTTTCCATATTTTTAGCTTTCATTCATTTAATGCGCAAACGGAAAGTGCGTGTTTGTCAAACTCTTTGTGTAGTGTATTTAGCCCTGTCAGAAAAAGGTTCATATTTTTCAATATTCACGTTACTCGCAGAGAGGTAAATATCCACGTTCCTGCGAGTTCATTCCACATATTTCAGTCGGCCTTAAAGAAAAAAGAAATCTTCCTTTATTATCAGATAAAAGAATAATTTATATGAGTCTTCTGTTCTAATAATATATTTGATTTTGTTTATTTATTATTAAGCAAAAGAATGAATTCTCTTAAAGCTCTTACAGTGGCACCATAGATTAATAAAGTTAAAATTTAACAATTAGTTAACCTAAACAATTACAGAACTTTTTTTAATTTAGTAATAATTGTGCAAACAAAAAGAAAATGGCAAAAACAAAGTTAAAAATAGATATTTAAATAGAATGATATGAAATACCGAAATTAAGAGAGGGAAAGAGAGTTTGAGATTATATGTTTCATATAACATGATCTCTTCATATGCAGTGGTCCGGCTTGTTTAAAATTATTTCAATTCGATCTATAAGAAAAATACCTGCCACCTTGGGCCTCAAAAACGTTTATTTCCACAGAGATTTTTCACAAATTTTTCATAACATCGACTTACACACTCGTGCCAATTTGACGTATTTGCATTTGATCATCAATCATTTGCACTTCATGCTGACTCAGCATTAAAATAGAAAAGTTTAGTATTGTAAACACTTGAATCTCAACGCCTGCACTATTGATATTTTAGAAATTTTTTTCTTTCAATTTGTATTCTAAAACAATCAACAACACACCCCCTTTCACTTGAACAAGACAATCAATCCATGCATCTCTATAAATAAAAATCGATTACAATTTCAAAGCAACAAGCCATTGTCACTCCATGTTTGATAGCCAGGCACGCCACGCTGCACGACGTCAATCGTCTGTGGAGTATAATTTCAGTTCTTCCCTTTTAACAATCGTGATGACGATGACGACGACGATGACGATAACAATGATGATGATGATGATGATGATGTTGAAATTGTTTTAACATCTCACACAATTATTTGTTGATCGATAGCAATTTGTCATAAATTGCCGCTGCTGATAATGTTGTCTGTAGCTTTTTTTCTTTGTCTCCGTCACGGTGTCTGCGCTTTCGTCACTGTGACAACTTTGTACTATCACTTTTTGCTTCAACACGCATTTCTCTTTAAAAGCACAACCGTGCTGAGGAAAGAAAAAACTAATCATGTGTAGAAAATTAAAGGTGTGCCATAATTATTGCAAATTGATGTTCAATCATAAATAAATTCTTTTACTTAAAACTGCCTTTTTAACACACAACACGCTGTCGTATTTTGCAGCCATCACATGCAGATCAATCAAAGCGAACTGGTTTAAAAGGGGTATTGGCACACCGGCAATTAGTTTCGCAAAAAGTGTGGGCAACTATCAGGAAAAATTGAAAGCAAAGTGCACCATCCGCTGATGGATGTACAAAACATGTGCTGCCTCTTTTTAAAGAAACTAAATTCAAGGTTTTTAATATATTTCTGTCAAAAGTTTTGCTCGTGATCAGTACATTGATCACGAGAGAGCAAATCATAGAATAAAGGACAGGTCTGCGTAGTTTTAGATTTTTTTTGCATAAAAATTAAGATGCTGCTTAGAAGGCTAGACACTAGATAGCCACTATGCCCTATAGAGCTGGACAAGGAGAAGTTCCGGATAATCATAGTTCTTCGGTTTCTATGGTTTTAAATACCGTCAGTTCATAACGGAAAACAGTGCGGGATGGCCTTCTCTGAGTACTCACAACAGTTGTCAAAGAGTCTTCGAACAGAGACTTACGAACTTTGACGGTTCACAACGGCCATCTTGTTGAAGTCACATCTGTTAAATTAGTTGTCTTTTATTCCGCATGTTTTTGCAAAATGAAACTTGCAAATAATAAATAGATTTTATTAAAATTAAAACAGAGTGTTCGGGCATCTGCAGCGATGGGATTAATCTCTAGATTAATGGGTGCGTGCATAAACAATATTGTCAAACTGGGGACGGTGCCGTTACACATGAGATCCAATGAATTCCGAAAAAATCACTTTTCGGTGTGGAGTTAGGGTTTACGGCATCATCGGTCTATATTTCTTTAACAACGACATTGGCTAGCCCATCACTGTCAACGGCGAGCACTATAGATTCATGACTACCCACGTCTTTAGGTCTGATTTTGGTGATCTGGACACCAACGACATGTGGTTTCAAAATGTCGACGTTACGTGCAACACGGCTCATGCCACACTGGATATTCTGCAGAGGTTTTTGAGGCCTGGTCAAGTGTAAAGTGGTACCAGAAATTGCACTACTTGACTCCTATTCTTAAGTCGCAGATATAATGAGAATCAGCCACAAATCACAGCGGTCCTCAAAGTCAAAATAACCCATGCCATCGGCTTGGTTTATATTATATATAATATAAGTATTACATTCCACGCAAAATTACTTTAATACATTTTTCAAACGAACACAAAATGTTGATAATATCTCACACGAACTTTATTTTATTCAAATTTAAAAATAAAAATCGCTTAATAGAAATCGCTTTAGAAAAAACCGCTGTAACTATAAAGGAAACATGGTTTTTCAAAGGAATTAGTGTCAACTTTAGCCTTGCATGCTGTTTTCGTAACTATATTTTCTTCCACATCTGTCATCTGTTTATCGATATTTTCACCTCTTTGTCCATTTCAAAACGTGTAACTTTAATACCCATCCGTCCGTCCATCGGCCATTATTTTTGATATTTTGTTCGGAGATGGCTTGTTTGAATAGGTCTTTTATCTTCGTATAATAATTTTCGCACATGATTTGAATACTAATGATATTGTCAATAAATATTGATTGACATTCAATTGCTATCACACACATGCATGTTTGAGTTATCGATTTAAGGCCAGAGAAAAGGAGAGAATGCGTTTCAATTCTCAGTCCATTATAATTTTGATTAGACGTTAGCAAACACTAAAGAACAAGCCAAGTTGTTAGTCATTGAAATATTGTGGCATTTTGAAATGCGTCTTTTGCAACTCTTTTCTTTTTTTTTTTTTTCTTTTGCCTTTCAGTATCCTCTTGTGGCCAAGTTGTTAAGTTTATGAACTTGATCTAAATTACTCTTATTTTTCACTTATTTAAGACAGCAACCATATCGTTTTTGAAGATTTTTTTTTTAGTTTTCAATATAGTTCTTGCAATATTAACTGACAGCTAAATAACCGGTAATTTATTGTACGTATTTTCTACACTTTGAAAAAATTTAAAATATTAAAAGAATTTTGAGAATATCGAAAATCGTCAATTGAGTGAAAATTTAATAAAACAGTTCTTTATTTAAAAAAATAGTCTATCAAATGTTTGACGAAAGAAGAGTAACTTAAGGGACATGCTACTCGAAAACCTATGATTTACGATAATTTGGACCATCTATCAAAAACTCAGTCTTATGTAGGACCGTTAACGAAATATAGAAAAAAAAACAAAAATAAAATAAAAAGTTAGCTTAAGTGCATTTTCCTTTTGAATTCTTAGTTTCTCTAATTTTTTTCGTAACCGCAAAGTGCCGATTAAGCGTTAATTTTTTTATTTTCAATTTCTAAGAACAATAACTACTAGTTTTAATAAAAACTGATTTTTCATGACATCAAGAATATTGCAAAGTATCTTATCCGCTACAAACAATCGTTGTCTCAAAGGAAATTTATTAACGTTAACACTGTTGACAGGTAAGCGTTGCTAAATACCGGCCACAGAGACTTGGTTAATTTCATTCCGAAGAAGAATAATTTCGGACTCATTTAACTTTAGGACATGTAATGGGTCTTAAAATAAAATATTTTTTAGGAAGATTTGAAACTTCCGACTCTGTCGTACGAGATCAAAAGCTCCTCCAGTCTAAGAACAAAACATTAAAACACCTACAAACTTCGTCGCGGACCACAACGAATAAACTAGCGAAGTAAATGCCAAGTGTATTTAGCCACACTTGCTTAATGTCACATAATTTACATGCTTATATTTTACTGGTCTTTTGAATTTTTGCAACCTCTTACTTGTTTGACATGATTCAGTAACATTTTAGAGTCTTCCTTTCAGTTGTATGTCTTGTTTTTTTTTTCTTTTGCTGATTCTTCTTCTACGCAAAAATGGATGAGATGATTATTTTATCGCAACACGGGTGACAACATGTTCTCTGTCCATTTATTTATATTTTCACTCTGGTAATTATAAATACATACTAATCTAATGCATGCTAAAGATTTTGCTAGTAAATCTTGGCAGCTTAAAAACACGAGCTTTAAACTTGTTTTTAAATCAATATTTTTTTCTTTTTCTTTGTTCTTCAGTTTCTTAGCTGGCCGGTCTTAAAAGAAAAATGTACGCCCTCGTGTGTTTGTTTTTAATTTATGCCTGAATAGATTGTAGACAAAAAACAGGCGGTGATCAATGCAACTGTATGTAGACAAACAATGTTGATAATCGCTTGGCTAAGTTGGACGGGTTGGTTTGTTCATTTAAAACGAGACGAAGAGGAGGAAGAAGAAAATATCCTCTATATTTAAAACGATTAATATAGTTGCTGTTATTTTCCTTCGCATGTCTGTTCATTTCTGCCAAACCTTTGGTTGCTGCTGCGGGTACTGCGAAAGCCACATCTCTGTAACCACAAATGATATTCTGTTGCTTTAAAAACGCTTGTCGAAGACAAACATAAAATGGTTAACATTGAAATGTCCAGGAACTACAAAAACAAAAATCCAATAAAGTAATACATTTTTATTTCAGCATTCATTGTACTTCGGGATAAATTATGCAGTTGTTAAAGTTGTTGCAACATGTTTGTAAATATTAACCAGAATCGATAAATGTGTTAGGAGCACAGTGGGACAAGGCAGGAAAATGTTTGTGCGTATGTACGTACACCAGTGAAATGTCAGTTTCAATTGAAAGTTCAAAAGAAAGAATTATTGATTTGTTATCAAATTAGAACTCCCATACCTGCTGGAATTGGCATTTTCAATTTTTGACACAACAAATTTGTCTTATATTATTTTGAATTAAACTAAAGTATTGAAATGAAATTTTCAAACGAAATACGATCTTTCGTGAAATTAATGAAGCTAAGTGCTGCAATTAAGAGCAATAAAATAATAATAAATTCAAATGAACTACTTTTGCGATAGTGCGAAAATTTTAACATAAATTAAGTTGTGAAGTTAAATACTAATAATAAACCGCATACATACGCAAGTATAGTACGAGTGTTTACATGTGAATGGAACTAAATCAAACAAAAGAATGTTTCTTGTTCGGTATTCAAATCATTTCTGCATATACTTTTGTTGATTTGAAAGAGCAGAGGGCAATTTGACATCGATCTAAATCTTTATTAATTTTGTATTGACTTCTGGATCGATATTGAAGGTGATAATTTGGCCCCAGCATTTTTGTTTTGTAAAATGATTTTTTTTCATTAAATTACTACAAATGCTTTATTTAAATCCAGTAATTTTTAACAAAAAATTCTCTACTGCCCTTTTACATTGAAAATCTTGTGCGCTTTCATATGAAAAATTCATTAAATTTTAATTAAAATTAATTAAATTATCTGCTCATAAACTGGACTCTTTCCCTTTTCTGCCAGCAGCCTGCTTACTTAATATAACCTGCCTAATAAACTATCCCAAGTTCAATGAAACAATTTTCCCAAACTTCAGCTCGAAATTACCAGAAAAAAATCTATTAATTATAGGAAAAAGTCCATGATACAAAAAACACTGCTGATGTCCAACTAATTTTTTTATTAAATATTTATTTGATTAATGAAAACTTGTTTGAAATTTCTGTTAAATATATAGAAATTTATAATACAAATTGAACTCAACAAAATTTAATTGAAATCAGGGAAACTGTAAACACGCCATTTTCCACAGCGACCAAAACGAAGTTTGTTAGAGTATTTCATTAATCATAATACTACTTAAATTTCTTAATTGCTCAATTAATTAATCGTGATTTATAATTATAATAGAATAATTTTAAATTAAACGGGATCTTAATTACTTGTTTTGTAGCATTAGTTATTTTCATTAAATCATTTATAGAAATAACAAATAATAATACCTTCAACACACATTCAGTTCTTTTAAGGCATTCACAACAAATAATTAAATACTTAAAAAACAAGCTCAGATTCTAAAAAAACTTAACCATTTTACTTAATCGAATAGTTTAACTGACTAACGAATTAATCGATTAACTAGCCCAATATTATTATTATGTATATTATTATCAGAATATGGTTCTCAAATTCCATTTATTCGTATTTTCCAAAAAACACAATTTTATCATATATTTTTTATTTACCGCCCACTGTCCATTTACTACGTGCTTAAATGACAGCAATGAACTTTGGCGAAGTGTGTCATAAATTTATATGATCTTGTGTCATTAGGGAAGTAAATAAAACGGGATTTTCACTTCACTCTCTTGTGTTTAATAGAGGGCTTTATATTCATATATTTTTATAGCTTTTTATTATTTTATCTAACAAGCCAACTGATATTTGTCTCAATCAAGAGAGGATACCAAAAATAATTTAGCCAAATCGGTAAATGTACAGAGAAATACAAACAGCAGCAAACACATAAACGAGTGAACAGCTCAGACGGGAGGGCGGACTACATGCTGGACTACTAACAGAATCAAGCTTCCATAAACTTAAAACTTGAAAATTGCACGGTGTGTATATTTAATGACTTTGACAAAAGAAAAAAAGTAAAATATTTGAAAAACTTGTGCCGGGCCTATAATTATTACGAGTCAAAACAGTTGTACAGCATTTTATTTGTTTATTTTTATGATCCAACGGCTGATTGCTTTTATTCTATTGGTTGCCTTTGTGCATATTTTCTATTTGTTTTTATAGTGTTATTATTTTTTAATTCAACTCTGTTTCTGAATTGTTATTAGTTGTTGATTTTGCACTGCCAGATACCGGTTTCCAAGCCATTTAGCGAACATATTTGCAAATAATGCTGAAACATCATCACTAAAATGTTTTTTAATGTTTCTGAATAAATTTGAAAACTAATAGTTATTCTGGCATACATATAGCCGGACTGTGTACACGCATACTTGTGTATGTACATATGTATTGATGACGTGTCGAATGTCAGTTCGTGATATTCGGTAATACGAATACGAGTATCTAAAACACTATTCGCGAATACGAATACCGCTATTACATGTAAAAGTTAAAGACATTTAAGTGGAGTTCTATTAAGGTCCACAAAATTATGAAATATTTTGGTTAAAAAAAAGAATTTTATAATTCTTTTCGATGACATCGAAATTAATAAAACGTATCCAAAAGTTTAAAGAATAAAAATTCAAATGCCTGCAACAAGCGCAGGCCAACGCTAATTTCTTTCTGGGGAAAAGTCAGCTTTTACCAAAAAATCTAAACAAACCTTTCGGACTTGGGTAGTTCGCTCCGTTTACACAAGAACTTATAACAAATTCACCATTATTTCGTTTGATTCTAGATTTTTGGCTAAAAGGAGTTACATGGAATTTATGGCATTTAACTTTCAAGCGTGTTGAAATTTTTTTTTAGCAAATTCGGGGGTGCTGTTGACTGAAATACTAACTAGACTACGTAGATCCAGAGTTCGGTTCCACGATCAGCCATGAATATGGTGTCGAATTTTTCGTACCTGCATTACTGCAGGTATGTCTCACTGGCGAAGGCATAGGACGGGTCGCTGTACATTACCGACAGCGATTAACACCGTCATGCACTAAAGAGCTGAATACAGTACCTTGCTTCGTTGGTTACCTGCAGCAAAAAAATTCACCGGCGAGGCGAATGGAAAAATAGCTAAAACAACATCTCGGTCTTTTTTTAATCTGTCTCTATCCCCTCCTTTTCAAGTTCCAGCGCAGTACGCTGTATAGTAGAGGTCTTCTCCTGGGCGCTGGTCTTGAAATTAAAATAAATTAACTTTTTTAAATTAAAAAAAAGTATACATATATATATATATATATATATATATATATATATATGTATATATATATATATATATATATATATATACACACATATATATATATATATATATATATATATATATCCATATATATATATATATATATATATATATATATATATATCCATATATATATATATATATATATATATATATATCCATATATATATATATATATATATATATATATGTATATATATTTATATATATATATATATATATATATATATATATATGTATATATATATATATATATATATATATATATATATATATATATATATATATATGTATATATATATATATATATATATATATATATATATATATGTATATATATATATATATATACTCGTATATATATAGATATATATTCCATTTGAGAAAAATCTTTTGCTTATGAATTATTTGAGATATATTCGCCTAATTAATAGACACGAATGTGTATATATAAAATTGGCCGAATATTCGGCAATTCGAATACGCATATTCGCACATCACTAGTACGTTTGTACATGTTTGTAAACATATGATTTGTTAATGCTTTTATTAACTATTAATTTTTACTAAACAAACAAAGTACTATCATGATTTTATTCACACTAGTGAGCCAAATCAGAAGTTTTAGGTAGATGTGAATAAAATATGGCCGATTTACGTGAATTCACATAAATACGCTCGTGAGTGCTAAAAGAAAAATAACACACGACTTGCTTAATTTTTATATATATTTTTAAGAGTAAAAGTGTTATACATGTTTTATTTTTTGTGATATTTACCCAGACTACTAACCATGTTAACCCTAGAATCCCAATGTATTTTAGGAATAGCCAAAACAAGAATATACGCGTTAGAGGCAAACATGTCCGGAGGGCTACATAAAATATATTTATTTATTTATGTGCAATTTTACAATCGTAATGTGTTTTTAATTCAGAAAGATATGATGAATAAATATGTCGGGGCACAATATAACTATTCTACTTCCATAACAACCAGGTAGTGTAGCAGCTGTTTTCCAAAGCTGCTACACTTACACCAGCAGTGCTCATGGGTATTGTTGCTTTTAATCACTTACTAAGTGGTTAAGTTTTATGTGACAACAATTCGTTTTATGCAGATTTTTACGAATTATAATACGAGAATTGTATCGAATTAAGTTGTGTTTTTTGACAGAAGAAAATTGAACACGCTCTAATTAAAATTTTGTCATATCCTTCTCAATCTGAGTTTTAGAGATATATTTGATAAAATATATCGTGTTTGGCAGCCTTCAGTTATAAATAAATATAAATTTTAATATAAATAGATTTTATGAAATCAACTCAGTACTAAGCAAATACTAGCACCCATATTTATTATATTTAAAATGAATTTGAAGTGTATTTAATTCAAAACATTTCATATAAAATGTTCTTAAAATTATATATCAGTTTTTATGAATATGGAGATGAGTGTTTTCATAATATTAAAACAAAAAAAATTTAATCTGTTGACATGCCACTGCAGCAATATAATGTGAATTGCATAAATAATTTGAAGAATTAATTCTTTTAGATATCAGCCTCCAATTAATGTCTATTTGCTTTTTTCTTAGAAAACGTACATTCAAGTGTGTATGTGTAGCACACAAGTTGGAATATGTAAATGATAAGTATATAATTTTGTTATAATTTTGTTGCCAATTCGATTGGAATTAAAAGTATCTGTTGCCTTATCCAGCGTCGAAATAAGACACTTAAAGTTGTTTTCTATTTATATTTTAATTTTTTTTTCAAAGAGATAGAGTTGTTTTTAGCACACTCGCTACTATTTAGTTTAGAATATGTATTTTCATTCCACTTTAATATCAAATAATAGTTCTTGAATAACACTCGTATTTAATTGCCAAAAATGTATTTGAACTGAAAATAATGAAATGAGTACAAGAAACTTTTGGTGATAAGATTTTTAAAATAACACCGTTACATAAAAGAAAATTAATACTTTTAAAAATCAAATAAACAATCATAAAATAATTAATTTGATAATAAAATATCGGCTGGCATTATCTCTGGCAGGGTCCCTTACACGTCCTCAAATGGCGTGTTTGTCATACTGTTTTTTGGGTGCAGTGCAAGCGATATCACTTTTAATATAATCGAAAATTATCTCATTAATTCACATGTTATTTTTGTATCTTTATCGGCTGATTGAGTATTGATAGTTGGATATTGTTTAATAACTTGTCTTTTAACTCTTTCTTGCCAAGTCATTGAATTGACCCGTTTATTTTCTGTGAAAGTTTTTACTGAAAATAAACAATGAAGTTTTTGTTAAATTTTGGTCTTGTACTTTATTCAAATTGTTTTATTTCCTGGATTGAATTTTACTAATAAAAATATCTATTGGGATTCGGTTATTACTTGAAAAACCCCAATCTTCTTACCACGACTTTAGCACTAGACCTTCGAATTTAGGTGGGATTCCCCTCAATCAAATCGGATGATATTAAAATATCTAACAATTAAAGTTGTCTCCTGCGTGGTTTTATATTTTGATATTGATCCAAATGATATATTAAGTTTTGTGTAGGAATATCCACGTCTCTTTTTATTTATTAACCTCAAAAATATAATTCTGTTTTTACAAATATTTACATACAATCAATCAGATGCACTTGGTCAACGCTGTTTCTCTTATCTTCCAATACCAACAACAAATTTAGAAGCACAAAAAAATCCAGACCTCACATGTCAAAAAGCTGGACAACAAAATAAATAAAATGTCTCCAAAACAATTTTATCGTTGACACACTGCAAAAAAAAAAATAATAATAAAATAAAATATAGTGAATAATAGAAAAAATCCGATAACAAGATCCGTTCTACGCTGCTGTAGAAAATGCCTGACACATTTTCAAATTAAAAATCATAACAACAATTTTTGTTTTCATATATTTATTAACTCTGAACTTAAATACAAATAAATTGAATCTTCAAGTGTGTTTATGGGTTTCTCCATACAACTTATGAAATATTAAACCCAATATATTCCTGCCATTAATTTTACTGGCTTACGATTTCTCCCACTTGAAACAGTTCGACTTGTAAAACTGTCGAATGATTTAAACAAAACAGACTCCTTCCTTATGGTATTGCGACTAAACAAAAACATGTTTTTGTTTTCAAATTCTATTTGCAGACACAAATTTATTTCACCAAATTATGCACCACTGAATTAATAATAGACGACAAACGAAATAAGACAAAAGAAATTTTGTATATCAAATCGTGGCTTTTTAAAGGGAAATTTTCAAATGCCTTTTGCCTTAACGGAGACAAACTGACATTTGAAGTGGTCTGGGATTAAATTGCAAGTTCTAAAGAATCTTAGGTTCACAGTACGTGATAAATTTTATATTTCACTGATACTTGAGCGAGACCGTAAGAGGAAAAGTAAAACAACAAAACAGCTCGCAAGTCACAGAACGAGAACGTATTAAATCAACAAGTTGCGGTAACTTGCGGACGGAGAACAAGACAAAAATTGAAATTAAAAAAATTCAAGTGTCATTTTAATGCGTTAAGAAAATTTATAATTTTTCAAAATTATAAATAAATTCCTATTTACATAATGCTGTAGTAAATGAACGGCTATCAAATCTGGCTGGCATCTAGGCGTAATTCTTGCTTGATCCTACGATGCGCCTGTCTGCCTGCCTGCCTGCCTGCCTGGTTGCCTGATTTTATTATTATTATTATTTTTTAAGAACAAACACTTGCATGTATGAGGTTAACACGATCGAGTGTGACCAAACGTGCCTGGGGCATTAAGGCTTTTTATTAAAATTCATCTTAAGTAATTACCACTTGTATGTGGCGGGAATAAAGAAAACTATTTATTCTCATATATTTTATTTCATTTCTGTTCTGTTTTGTGTGTGTGTGTTTCGTTTTGTACCTCGATAAAAGAAATATTTATTATAGATTTAGATCCACGCTTTTGCGCTTTAATTGCAGTTTTATTTGAATATCATTGCGCCCGTCGATGTGATCTCTTCCAGCTTATTATTATCAGCTGTCTATAATTGTAGGCGATTTAAATATGTATATACAATTTGCTTGTTACTTAAATTTCGCGATACGTGTGAGCATGTATGCAAACAAACATGCACATACACCTACAAACATACACACGAGTGTGTACGTTTATTGATAAGAATAAAATGTACTCTTCAACAAAATATATGTAAATATGTACAAACGTTTACGACACCTCTCAGCCGCATGGCGATTTATTTAATGCAGATTTATTCGCACTGATTGTAACAAAGAAACTAAAAAACAATATTTGCTGTAGGAACGAATATGTGCATTGAAATTGAAATTAAAAAATTAAGAAAAAAATTGAATCTGTTTTTATAGCCACAAGCGAAAAAGCAGATTCATTTCATAAAATTTATCAAACTGTTTGTTTAAAATAAATGGAAATCATAGGCATCTGCGGCCTTAAACCGATCAGCAGTTTTTATATAACGGTCCAGGTAGCGATCGGAAAGCCTTGCTTGTAGTATTTTCATTCTGGCATGGTTTTAATAAATTCTGGTTTTAACGTTAAGACCAACAGTTAAAATTTTATTTTACCCTGCCACTTTTGAATTGGTCTTAAGCAGGTTTTAGGAAATGCAACCCTGCTTGTTTTCGTGCTAAATGGAGTGCTGCCAAGTTATGTATGAAAAGCCCACAGAATTTGCGTAATGTTTATATAAAATAATGTGATGTCCAACCATTTACTGACTTTGTATAATTATTTTGGTTATTTAAAAATAATGATGTGCAAAGTGTAACAGCATTTCTATTTTAGAGTTCAGAGTTTCTTATTCTTGTGTACAAAGAAAAAAGTTAAGGTACAGTTTGTAAAATAAGTGTTATAAACGTAGAAATTTAATTTGTTGTGTCAAAATTTATTAGAGAAACTTATATTTATTTTATTATAGAGAAAATACTATTATATAATTCTAAAAAACAAAAATGTTGTGTTTGCGATGCGTCATCGGTAAATATTTTCTTAGAGGCCTTTTAAACAAAAACATGTGAGAAACTCTGCTTTCAGCTAATAAAAGCTTTTCTAAAATAAAAACAAAATATGCAGGCAGTCATGTTTTGTAAACCTTTTTATTTCCTCCACAATCATTGTAATAATTGTGGTAGAAAATCAAAAATTTTTGACATTTTTATAATTGCATTTTTCCATTCGTAACATTGTGTTGGTGTTTCAAAGAAAGCGTAGAGGTAACAAATAATCTTTCCCATAATGGTTCTCTAGCTGAAGGTACTTTAACTCGCATATTGAATTTTCTTGGCTCACACTGTAGTCAAAGCAATAATAAAAACAATTCTAAAAAACGTTTTATTTTATTTGCGGTGTTAAACACTGTAAAACATTTTGCTATTTGAATGCCACATATTGACACAAATAAAATCAAACTTGTTGAATTCGAGTTAAGAACTTAAGAACATTAAATAAGTTCGATGGTGTTTATTCGGTCTAGCTTAACCAGCTCCGCACTAATATTTTTGAAACTTATATTTTTGAAAATATAAATATTGTTATAGTAAAAAACATTATTGAAAAATGTCCCATGAGGTAGAATGTTTCTCCTTTAAACATATTTAGATATGCAAATCGCATGAAATAAATTTTTTTTTAAATGTTTTGTATAAATGCAACACAAAAGTATTGTATAAAATTATATTGAGTTATGAAGCTAAATACATAAACGTAGCTGAAGACGTAAAAATTTTGTCGCAGTAAATATTTTTTTCTCTCCACAACATAATTACAATATTTTTCTATTGATTGCTTGAAAAAATATCGCATGAAATAATATTTTATCTCTAGAAATTTTAGGATCTAAATGATTTAGAAAATAATTAAAATGGTATAATAAAATATATTTTAGAAGATATATATTCTAAAGATAAATATATGTAAATACAGGCGGTTAAATGTGCATATTATAATGTGATTTTTTTTAAATCATTTGTGAATTTTTATATTTAAGTTATTTACATAATTCTCAGATGGTTTATAAAAGTCTTTTAATAAGTTGAGAAGTTTGAAACTTTTCAAAACTGTGGTTCAAGTCTACTGACGATTTGGTAAGAAGCGCCAATGAAATGCATATAGACATTGCTTAACCACCCAACAAATAAATTTCATATTATAATTACTTGAAAAAATATCGCATAAAATGATTTATTTTCCTTACACATCTTAGGATCTACATAAATCATTCAGAAAATAATTAAAACGATATATTAAAATACGTTTTAGGAGATATATATTATATACACGCGGTGCAATATGTAAAAAAACGTCGCATGAAACACTTTTTGATATAAAACGGAGAATAATTAAAATATTCATTTTTATAATTTGTAAAAATATCAGTGGCTGGTGGGTAGCAACGCTGGCCTGTTGGTCCATTGGTTGCGCCAGACTCTGTATATTTCGTAGAGAAAGAAATCGTTTTGTTGGGTGGTTGCTATTTTAAGAATATAAATTTTGCACATAACAAAATATTGCACTAAATATGTCAAAAAAATATCGCATGTAATAATTTCTTTCTCCCTTGAGCATATTTAAATATACATAAATGCAACGCAAATTAATTAAAATATTGTAAAAAAAAAACAAACACAATAAATAAATTATATCACATGAGATAATTTTTTTATCTCTTAAATATTTTTTGCACCTAAATGCGACGGAATATTTAGGCGTGAAAATAATTGTTTTTTATATAAAAATCAGTTATTTAAGTTTCTATAAATATTGTGCAAATAAATCACTTGTGTATGAGAGAGAATAGACACATGCTTAGAAAAAATATCTCATGTCATAATTTGATTTCTTTACAAATACTGTTTGAAGTTAAAGGCAAATAACATGTGACCCAACCGATTTTAATTTTTAATCGAGTAGAGACAATGGAGGAAACATCGAAAACATTTTAAATATTAATTTTATCATGAGAATTCCATTAAAAAATAAGCGAACTGAAGATCGCTTACAGTCGATCTCTAACTTTCATGAATAGGATGCGTGCTTAACATTCAACTGTTGACATTCCTGATCTGCTTCGATATTCCCCATACAAATACAAATTAATTTCCTTAGTTCCTCTCTAATTGACTCGACAGACTTTGCTGACTCATTTCGTAACTTCAGGTATTATTTTCAAACAATAAAGTTCGTTTGTTATTATTATTATTATTTGCTATTTGAGTATATTTCACTGCTCGTACATTTTATCTCCAATTATTTTAATTATTTAATATTTCGCAACGTCATATATTTTTAATTATATATGAAAACGCAAAATAGATCTTAATTATCAAAAGCAATTACGTACTTTGAACATGCAGGGGCAACTAGATTTTATAAAATTTTTAAGTACAATTTTCTATACTTTTTACATACTGTGTGTAATTGTAAATATTCTTAAACTTCTTTCAGCTCCCCTTGAAACAATTGGAAATGTGAAATGGGGAACAAACGCGTTGGTAAGTCACAAAAAATGCTTAAAATATTTTACAATTATTCTAATTATTTATAATTGAAATTGGAAATATTTTTATTAAATTTGATACATTTGCAAAAAAAATTCAGCTGTTAAACCGTGCTTAAAAAATTTTTATAATTAGTTTAGAAGACCATCTCTGCAATCTTCTACGCTTTTGAGCTCTTCGAGCTAAAACACAATTTTCTAATTTTGAAACTACTTTAACTTTTTATAAGTCAACCGATTCCTACGTCATAAGCGGTGATTGATGTAGTTTTCGAGACCTATAACAGAATCAAGACCCCTAACTGATCAGATATATGAACTCTAATATTTTAGAAAGCACTTCTTTATTTTGTTATCACTTAATTTATATTTTGTTTTTGTTCACGATATCTCACGAATATACATTGGCCTACTTTGACCCTGATTGCGGCAATAACGTGGGTTTTAAAGCTATTTTGAAAAAATTTACTTTTAAAGAAAATAATTTTTCTTAGTTTCTTGGGAGGCTTCTCAAAATCTATTGATTCGAATTGGATGCAGTTCACAGAAAATCCAAGTTCGATAGAACTCTTTACAGACATTGTGACGGCTCACAAGTAATCAGGTATCTGATTATTCAATAAGTTTTGTAAGTAAATCTTTTTATAACCTTTTTATTAATCAAAAATATTAAAACCAAAGTTGGTCGTATCTGAAATTCGAATAAGAATTAAAAATTTTTTTAATTTTTTGTATAGAAATAATCATTCAAATTAACTCAAAATCACTAACAATATAATTATGATTAAAAGAATCGACACTTTTTTAATGTTGTTGGAAAAATTGATCCAAATTTTAAAGATGAAAGTGATAAACCAGCGTTAAGTTCTGAGCACCGAGTAGTGCAATTTCTTGAATTTCAACACAAATATGAAATGGCTGAAAGCAAGAGAGCCGACAACGCAAAGGCTTTCCTGCTAAAATGATGGCTAAATAAAAATTCTAAATACTTCTCTCTCTCTCTCTTAATATAAATTTAAATTTCACATAAATTCTTAAAATAAAAGTAATTTATTTATTCGAGGACTAATAATTTTCAGTTAAATTGCGAAACAAGATATGGGAGTCACTATAATATAAAAAATAATATTAAACTTAAAACAACTAATAAAATAGCACAAAGAGCAGCAAATTGTAAGAATCGTAAAAGTAGTTGTTGTTATAACACTTCTACTGATTACACTGTAGCACTTTAAAATACTACTAGACATTATCAGCATTCTTAAGGAATTTCTTGGTGAGTGGTGGTCTAAATTGTATTGAAATTTGATCGAGAAACGCATGTAAATCTCTTACAGTTACGTCATAATATTCTAGAATTTTTACTACAAATTTACTACTCAAGTGTATTTGCTTCGATAGAAATTTACTAAATTTTTTAAGGACAACTCTAGTAAATATATGAGACATTTTGTACTGTAATTTTTTATTAGCTAAATGCCACATATTAGAGATACTTTTTGTGAAAATAAAACTATGATTAAGATGCAGATTTTAGTCACACATACATACATACACATGCAACTATATTCACAGTATTTCTCAGTGCATGTACATAATGATTGTTTATATCTTCAATATGACGTTATCTTATTTAGTAAACTTTTCTTTACAATTTGCATGCGTTGCTAACAAATAAAATCCCAAAACAAATTGTATCTACTATTTATCTTTTGCCGAAATGAAAATGCTTCCGTTTACTCTAAAGTAAAATTGTATTTGTTAAACCAAAATTTATGATTTACGTATTTATTACAAAATTGTTACATAATTTGATTAAGATTAAAGGGTGATAATTATATGTGAAACGTAATGACCGATGAAAAAGTAAATAAAACGAACAGTGTGATAAGAAAATGTTTAGACATTCAATAATAATAATAATAATAATAATATTTAACCTGAAAGCAATTCTTAGGAAGCAACCAAGAAAAGTTATAAAGCAAAAATTTAAAAAAGCTGTAGTACATTTTAACAATTCGCTGAATTTCAGCACAAGTTATTTTTTGATGATTCATACAAAAGAACAAGAAAAATGTAAACAATTAAATCTCTTGAATTTAAAATTAATGTGCTTTTTATCATTTACTTTTCAAGCAAATAATTAAATAAGAAACTGCTCATTGCACATTGGGACGAAATGGAACTAATTTCAAAATTAACGAAATACAGTGGGACAGGCAATTGTTGTGAATTTTTCGAAGGCTGGCACATTTGAGGTTAGGAAGTAAAATGGCAATTAAATGACGAAATGTCAAAAATTTAACTGTCATCCCTTAACGTATCTTTAGCTAAGAGGTGGGAAATGTAGAACGTTATACTATTCAACAATGAATTATAATTGTGAAAATTTAGTATCACATGAACTGGCTGCTTGAAAAACTGAACGATTTTCAACAAAATCATATCAGCTGCCGTTTTCTGGGCCATTTAAAAGACCGGGTTTACAAGAACAAAACGTAATATAAGATAAACGAAATTTTGTTCCAAGGTACGGTTTAAAATTTTGTGAAAATAGCCGACGTCTTCCGATGTTTTACGGGTAAACACATGCCCCACATTGTATTTTATTATTATTATAAAACCATTTAAACTGAATTTGTCGAAAAAATAAAGAATTTTTTTAGTAAGATTTTGGAAAGAAGAACTAGCACAGAATTAAAATTAAAGACTTTTTACTTCCTAATTTTAAATTTTCCCAAACCTTCATAAGGCCACTGCTAAAAAATTGCAAAATATTCAAAGTTGTAGAAATGTATTCTGTTGTAGGAATTAACGGTGAGACTGTATGATATTTGCAAATCTCATACAGCACGTTTTTATTTAAAATATTCGTCATTAAGCCCTGAAAATATCTGTTTACGGATAATTGCGAAATATGATAGTGCATAAATTAAACAATTATTCACCATTTTTAAACCATCCATAATTTTCGTTTAATTCTCGAGTAGCACATTAACACGATAATTTTTAATTATTAAAAATAATTTTTGGGTGATTTTCACATAATTTACAAATAATTGACTATCCGTTTAATAAGCGGATTCAAAATAATTAAAGGCACTTTTAAATTGTTTTAACTTTTAAAACCAAAATATATGGATATTTCTGAACTTTCACAGACACCAACGCGGCGCATCATATTTTATTACTAGTACGAGTATCTTCAGAACTCAACCAATTTTTATTTTTAGATCGCTTCTACTTGAGAAATTTAATAATGTTATCACTTGATAATATATAATTTTATTTATTATTTTACAACACAGTCAATTGATGAAGTCATAATTATATTCTTAAGTACCGAAATTAAATTGATAACAATATAATTTGTAACGCACTTTGCAGAAGCAATAAATTTCGGCCGTTTTATTACCATCGAAACATATTGATTTTTATATATGAACGTGATTTATAACAATTCACTTACAATCACAGATTTATTTCCAAAATACACTTGTTTTTTTGCATGTTAACTCGTTTGAAATTTTCAAAACAAACAAAAGAAAGAATGATTAATAAATTTTTTTTTTTTCTATTTTGTACAATTTGAATATTATAATTTTTGTACTACAAAATTTTGTGGTTTATTTATTCTCTCGTTTTGTATGGATTCTCTTAATTATTTTTATTATTCAACATATTTTTCCAAGCTCTTGTTAATTCACTTAAAAGTTCTTACATTCTCTTAATGTAGTAAAAGAAAAACACAACTTCAAAATTAGCCGTGTCGTGTTGACCGTTTCGCGTGCGGCGCTTGACTTAACCAGATGCTCTGTATGTTTGTTCACTTTATAGAATTCCAATAATTAAATGTATTGAAACTCAATGGTGTTGCCATTGCAGCGTTTTCTCAGCCTACGGCTGTATGTTTTACTATGCTTCTGCACAAATATTATTAGTTTCTAACTCATTTCTAATAACAGAAATTTAATAGCGGAAGTAATTACGCAAATGAATGGATGCAGCAGAATTAAATTGAATATCTCAGAGTAAATTTAAAGAGTAGGCAAATTTGAGGTTAGGAAGCAAATTAGTTCAAATGCTGTTATTTTAAGTATTTTTATACAAATTCGGTTTCATTGATACTATTGTAAAGTATAAATGTGGGAATTAATAACGAAATATGATGTCGGGGGAAACGACCGCACTTTTTATAACATTCGAATCAATGCAGCATCCAATTGCACCTTTCACAACGTCAGCTGATTCTAGTTATTCACGACGGAGTTTCCTCATGCAGTAACTGAATTGTTTGGCCGGCTGTGTGGCTTGTAACATCGTCTTGTTGTAGCCAAAAGTTTCCGATGTCAAGTTAGAGATCATGGTGGCAACAAAAAATCGATTATTATGGTTTGATAACGATGACGTGTACTTACTTAACGATGCGCCTGATCCTGGATTTTCGAGGACTGTTTGTAAATTTAATGAAGACCATGTGAGACAATTTTATTTGTTACCATAACCGTCGAATTGAAATGAAAAGATTATTTTGTTGAGAGAGTATTATTTTTGATAGTGAAAATTTCCCAACTTTCAACTAAATAAATATCAAACGATGACAGCTCAACTGTTGACATTTTATCATTTAACTGCTAATTTACTTACGAACTTTAAATTTCCAAAAATATTTTGGTACAAAAAAAATATAAATACCCAAGCTTGACCTCATATTAGAAAAAAATCAAATTGAAAAACATTCAAAATGGAAAAATTATATAAAATTCATTATAAATTTATCATAAAAAATTTATTATAAGCCGCAAAGTAGAACTAGAGAATGGGAACTCACACTATTGGGGGATTCACACTCCAGTCATAAAGTCATAAAATAATAGCACGAAAAATATGACTAGTGTGCAAAACCCGTCATAATTTAGGCTGCTAAATGAATTTATATGTATAAACCAAAACAGCTGCTATCTAGAGTTGAGCTAAATAAACCCTTTTGGCGGCGGCAGTTAGAAAAACGTTCAGTGGCTGCCAGTTGCGTAAGTTAAACGAGAGAAATTTTTGTCTAGTTTATATTTAGATTTTGCGATTTAATTCCCTTTTAATTTTTTTTATGTTTTAAAAAAGTGATTCAATGTACAGACATAAAGGTATGAATAGGTTTTTAGCCTTATTTTATTCGTGAATCGTATATAAGTAACGGCGGCAAACATATACTATCGCCGTCTCGTCTAAAGATTTTCAGCCGTTCGACTCAGATCTCTAGAGCTATTTTATGACAAAACAAAAGCATACTTGAAAGTCATATTATTTTATGACTCTTTTTGTATGCAGCACAACAACTTTTTTAAATTGGTCTAAAATATTATGACTTTATGACAATATGACAACATAGTACACAGGGTGAATACCCCATATATATGTTGTGGGTATATTGGAGTAGAAATAACGCACCCCTCTTGTGGTGTCGCAGACAATATTAAATTCAAGCCTTTTACAGTTCTTTTGACAGGCAAAGGTTTTGAGAAAACCTATTCCTCAATATCATATTAGAATGTATTTTGATACATCCATAGTATTGTATTGTTCACACGTGCTGCATTGGATTTGTCAAGCTGGATTTGGTCACACTGCTATTAACAACATTGGCCGCAAAAAAAAATAATAATAAAGTAGCAGAGCACCAAAGTGACGTTATGCACCAAAGGGCTTCCTTCGTCTTGTTTAGAGAAAAACAATTATAATAACTCTTTTCAATGCAGTGCGTCATTAACACACACACACTCCTATACGTATTTGAATGTATAATCCAGACGCGAACAAATGCAGGAAATACAATAACAAATTTACTCTCAATATTTTTTTACACAATCTGTTTGCTCTTCCAGTTACACGAATTTATGCGAAGAGGAATTGAATGTACTGCCAAAAATTTGTTTTCATTCAATAACAATTTGTATATATATTTTTTTTGTCAAAGATCCAACTAAAAGACAACAAATAATTATTGATAAGAAGTCAATGAGGACTGCATACAGACAAACTGGTGATATATTAAACTGGTGAGGGTATCCCTTCGCAGGTTGTTGCAAACAAATTTTGATTACAATCAACGAAAGATCTGGCCCATTAATAATTTCTTTCAGTTAAAACGAAATATTTTGTTAAGTATATATATTATAAAATAAATTTAATTTGAACTCAAATGTTATATAATTTGCTAAAACAAAAGCAAATTCAAACATTTTGTTTTCAAAGAAAGACAACAAGAATATGTATCAGGCTTGGTAAAATAGAATATGCTTGCAGCCTTATTTCAGAATGTTATTGCCAAGGAAAGTCTAGCTACAAACGAGCAATTCAGCCAAATGGTTGATTTCATATTGGATCTGTAAGACACAAGTCGTTTAAAAATGTTTGCTTCGTTGTCGATAAGTAGAAAGATAACAAAAGCAGTTGACTTTAACTGATATCCGAATATCGTTAGCAAAAATCGGTATATATTTCATCCACACGATTATCGTAATAAGATTTAAATGTTTTCAATAAAAAATTTATTTATTCTACTTTTGTAGGAAAACCAGGAATACTTTTGTATTTCAACACTGGCTATTTTAACTTAATTTTTTTTTTTCAAAAACAGACTCTCAGCAGCGGCATTTTCATTATCTTAATAATTCTGATTTTTTAATGGCATTTGCTTCTAAATGCTTTTCTAAAATTTATTGCATCACATATTTCTTTAAAAGTTCCCTTAAGAGTGCAGCTTTTGTGATGACGAACTTAACTCATCTCCCACCTCAAAGTCATTCAATGCCTAAAATTTATTCAATAATCTATTAATTTTATTATTGCAATCTAGTATTCTATTTTCATTGTTATCTATTATCTAGTATTACTTTCTAATGAAAGTCGTGCTGTGACGAAATATTTTTCACGATATTGATTGATATTGTAATCGCCTTTATGGTAAATTTTTTTCAAAACAAACCCAGATAATAGGATTGTTTTAAGCCTGACTTAATCTACGTTAAACTAAGACAGTCCTTAAATTAATCTTTTTAGTTAACAGTTCTGCTGGTGGTGATGAACATATAAAACAAGCAAATGGTTCGCCAGTAGTTTATGTGAAATTAGCAGGCAACAAATGTTTAGTTGTGTTTGTTGGATGGTTTATAATTTGATTTGCCGATTAGGAGGCGTGTTTTAGGAAATACAAAAAATCCGTCTTCACTGTTGTTCATTGAAGTTGTAGCGCCTTCACAACATGTGTTAAGAATAACTCCCAAAAATTTTAAATTTTTCAAAATTCAGAAACTCAGGGCAAAGACCACACTCATACACTCAAAAAAAAAAAAACATCTGCTAAAGTCCATCACCTGTTATGTATTAGATTTTCCTAATTGTAATATAATGGCTTACTAGCAATTTAATTTTGTAATTAGTTTCCATTATCCCAAGCCAAATTTCTTTGTCAATAGTCCGGTTTCAACAGAATGCAACGCGCTTTAAAACTTCGTCTGTAATATATTGCGCGTTCTTGAATCTTATTTAGTAGACTTTACAAGGGTTTAATCAAATAATGTTTTATTATTACAAAAATAGAAAAGTTCTTTTATTTAAAAAATTTAAGTAATTCATTAATTTATTTTTATAATAATTTCAATTATTATGATATCTGACAAATTGAATACTTTAAAATTGTACAACATTTCGCATCGTTTATTTCCATACTATTTAAACTGTCATGTGAAACTTTGGAACACCTAAAACTTTTAGTAAAACTGTAACGGCTGTGATCACAGTAAATAAGATAAACATCTGATATTATTATACCATTTCTCATATTATTTTACAAACTTCGTGTGAGCTTTGATCGTATTCAACCCTAAAATAAGCTTGAATAATGTATCAGTTGAATTAATTAATTTAAATTCTACAAATTATAGTTCTTAACCATTTTATAAAACTTTATTGTTGTGAAGTTTTGCTGGCAAGTTTTGTTAAATTTATTTTTAAATCCATGAAAAACGAGTTTGGAGAGCAATCATTGTGATTTCCTACAACTCTATAAGTCATAATTAATTCCCCATGTTGTTCTCACATGCAAGAGTTTTTGTTTTATTTCAAATGAGTAACAAGTATAATTGAATTTGTTAAAAATTTTTGGTGAAAGCTTGTGCACTTTTGAAGCCCTCTCTCATTCTGGTTAACAAACTAAATGTTTAAAATGAAAAACTATTCAAATAAAAACATATTCATCCAGAACTTTGTCCTCTTTTTGATCTCCTCAATACGTTTAAGAGCCGAATTTTTTGGACCGCAGCTTTTCTTTTTAAAATTTTTTTGTCTATGGGATATTCCGCATAGTGGTATTTATTATTCCTGTAGCATAAGGAATTTCCTAAATTCCATATGATGGAGTTTTCCCTGAAAAATATTAAGCCGCAGTATTTTTTCTGTTACACTGTGTAATTTATATGTTAAAAAATTACTTCTAGACAGGTAAAAAGGTAAACATAATATTACGCAGTTTAAAATTGTGTGGACAAAATAATTATTTAACGCTTTAACTTCTAATTAAAAAATGTGTTTGTTAAAGTTGTTCCCCTAAAAGCTCTGTGAAGTGTATTTTTAATTAAACGAACTTGAACTTGTAAACTATTTCTATAACAATAAAATAAAGTTATTTAATAAGATAATAATTTTTGTGTTAAATAATATACAATAAAAAAACAAGTGTTGCTACACCCGGCCCAAATTTTTATCGCAAGTTTGTTAGACATGAAAACATTGTGGTGACATGATACAAGAAGATAAGAAATTATTTGCCATTTATTTGCACTATTTATTGCATTCACTTTCCATCGCAAAGTTTCTCTCTTCCCAAAAAAAAATTTATTAAACGAAAATTTCACAAATTATTAAGTAAATTTCTTTTTATGTGAACTTTGTTTCCTTATTTTTCTCTAGTGGTATTTGCATGCACTTTGAAACATTCTTAATGATAATATTATTTTACTATCCCCAATAAAATGACTGGATTAATGGGGGTTTTCTACTGATAAGCAGATGTCTTATTTAAAAAATATTCTCTTGAATAAAATTTGTAAACTTAATTGTTAATCTATTCGCTGAGAGATTTGTTATAAAACTTGCTTCAGTATGCAACAAAATTCGTATATTTAATTTGTATTTGCTCACTCAGACACACTTTTATTGACCAAGAAATTTTGCAGCAAAATAAATAGATAAAACAACGAAAAAAAGTGATATAGAAACATTTTTTATATTTGAAATATTAAAATTTGTACACAGGGGACAGAAAGAGCCAAAGAGTAAAAATGATATTAAAAATTTCTTTTATAAAAATTTAATGGAAATTTTTTTTTGTATTATTTTCTGTGAAATTATATTTATACAAAAGCTTATAAAACTGCTCCTTCTTTGTCACCAGTACTGTAGGGAATCTTATAAGCCTTTAAACTCAGGCTTATTATGAGTGTCGTGGTCGTGACAAAATCGATCAAATGTGGCAACAAATACGACAACTGAAGCGAGGGCCTATAAAACCACATTCAACTACAAATTGGGGTTATAAAATAAAGTCTTTTTATGTTAATTCAAAATAAATGTGTCTCAATAAAGTTAAAAATATACACTCGATTATGGCAAATTGCAAAACACTTTCAATTTATATTCAAACTATAAATATGTCATCTTGGCTGAAATACGAAATAGCATAGACTACTAAACGAACGAAGACCCTATTGGATTTTACGATATATCCCTATTTGGGATATGTCGTAAAACAAAATTGGTTTTATTATCAGAGCATTTATTGTTGTAAATGCGAATGTTCGTTGGCAATAAAACCAAAAGTATTGACAGCTCCAACTCGACTCTCAGCCACACGAATTAGACTGCTCTTCATGACTCAATATTTGCCAACATGTTGAGGAATTTCTTGCAAACGGTTTATTGTCATAATTGTAAAATATTAAAATTTCTTTATTAACAATTTATTGTATTTAGCTCTGTGCACTTTTATGAATACGATTCTATTAATTTGCAGATTTTTGCAAAGCATAAAATTTTACAATCCTAAAATCTCTGCAAGTCATATACTTCTTTAAATAGGTTTTCTAGATATTAAAATTTACTTCCGATTAAAGCATGTAACTGAAAGCTGCTCGCAGAGTAACTATTTCTGATATTTAGTTGCTTAATCATTTCCTATATAATTAAATACACGTATCCCTCTACATACGCCATATTTTCTTCAATGATTTTTTAAATTGTTTTTTGGCCTACTCTGAAGTAGAGAGATTTGAAAATTATTTTAACACAATAAAAGAAATATCATTAATTTCAAATGCTCTTCTATTTATGCACGCATTTTATATTATTGATGATGAATATATTTAAAATTTAATACTAATTTGTCTTTGAATAAACTGTCAATGGAGAGAATTGAAGAATATATTATAGAAATATGAAGAGAAAACTCGTAATTAAGAGAAAAAAACCATTTTGAGTTTTAATATTTTGGCATGATTTTAGAATTTATTTCAATGCGTTTTCACAAAATATATATGCATGCATGTATAGACATGTGTACATAATATACACACTACACTCAAAAAAATAATAAAAAAAACTTGGCGAAGTGTTTTTAATCTCAAATAATAAGTTTCGTTAATGCATTCTTTTTATTTGATTATATCAGTGAATTTTTGCCTAAAAATAACAGAAATATAAGACAAATTCCTTGGAGGAAATTTGCCTTTTAGCAATGAAAATTTTCTGGGTCACCATCCAGGGTTAAATAATTATTCTTCTCATCAAGGTAACTCTTCGTTAAATGGACCAACAATTTTCAAAAATAGTTCTAGTCAAAAAATTGTTGAAAGTTTAAAAGTCAACAAAAACATTTTTAGTTAAGTATTTTCTTCAAAAAAATAATATAAAAAAATAAATAAATATAACAAACAATTTTTTTTTGCTCTTAAAATTCGATACGAATTTGAGAAAACTTAAAATAGTTTATACGATAAAAAGTAATTGAAATTCGTCGATGCGACAAACAGTAACTATCTAGGGTTAATATAACATGATTCTTTTCATTTTAATATCTTTGACTCAAAACTAGGCCATAGTGCGGCTTCAATTTCATTCATCATGCTGCACCGCACAGACAAACTGCATTTTTGTGTAAATAAAACAACAATTTTCGTCTGGTATTTTATATTGAAGCAACAACAAAAACAAAACTATCAACAATATTCAGTCCTAAACGAATATTCGTAATTTATTTCCAAAAATAGGCTGCATATCCAAACAGTGGTGCCAACAGAAAACTACTCAACTCCATGAAAATCCTATATAAAGTCTTAATACGGACGTCACCCCAAACTCAGTCATTTCCTCCCGCAATAGTGCATATCAATCCACTTGAACTGTTAAAACACTTAAGAATTAAATAAATACAATCAATACATAAAAAAAAACCTCTACTACGCCCTGCATACGAGCGCTGTAAATGTAACGTGAAGTTTGTACTTGAATTCATAGTTTTTTATCTCCACAATATATTTAATTGTTAAATATTTACTCTACTTAATTAATTCAATCGCATCGTTAGTTATTATACGTAACTTTGTAAGGGGAGAGTGTGTTGGAATATTATTTTCTACTCTTGAATGCTTTTTCATGTGTCATTGTTTAGAGCGTTTCACAATCAATTAGTTTCAATTAAACTGGTGCTGCTCTGCAGTTCATATAATTTGTTAGTGATCAATTTCGAAACTGCACGCACTCAAATTCTGATCATTAAGTAATAAAAAGAAGTGAAATTTATGTCTATCTGGCTGTCTGTCTATCTGTCTGTGTGTGTTATAACCGGTAACTCTGTTTAAATGCAACATTCACCCCAATCGCTGTAGTTTTAGTTCACTGCACTCCTCGCAATACGCCTTGTTGCAAACAATAATTCTTATTTTCAATTTGGGTGGCTGGGTTTTGTTTACAATTTTCTCAAATTAATTGTATTTTATTTATTTTCCTTTAAGTGGCCAGTGTGCACTTATTTCATTCACTCTTCCATTCATTCATTCATTAATTTCCATATAGTTTTGGAGCACTGGCGACTAAATTCAGTCAAACAATAAATGTTTTTTTTTGTTTGTTGCCTGTCTCGTAATTTTTTTTAAATAGTTGTGCATCTACATAAATTCGTTTTTATCAATTTGTATACGAAACAAATTCATTGAAATTAATTTCATTACATAAATTATAACAAACAAACAACTACTGAACAACAAACGCACAACGCTTAAGCCACTGGCTGACTGATCTGTTCTTTAGAAATTAACAATTTTCTTTTTATTCGTAACACACGCCTTCGTAGAATATATATTTTTATGGCTGCTAAAGGAATTTATTCTTTTTGGATATATTAAATATATTAAGAATAGCAGTAATTGTGCTCCTTTCCGTGTACTTCTGCCAATGATTTTTACGGAAGCTCTTATTCAAACTACCTGGCTCTCAATTAATTCAATTTCAAAATAATTTAAAAACTTTTTACTACTGAAAAGTGTGACATATTATTGTTTATAAAAGAGGTTTATGCACTGATTGTTTCTCGTTCTGCCTTCACCGCCATGCAAAAATAAATTTTATGGCTGCAGTTTGCAGTGAATTTAGTGAAAAAAACAGTGTTACCATGTGGCTGTTTATTTGCTATCCCTTCACCATTGTCGGTTTGGTTATATCAAATTTAAATTTTTTATTATACTTTCCAATGTGCACACGTGTAGTGCAGTTTAAATTTTGGTTGTTTTCTAAAATGATTTCCAAAATTCGTAATGTGAAACTTAAGATCAAAAAACTCGATTTTAATTGAAATGGCTCAAAATGTCTAAAATTTAGCTGAAAACATCTTTTAAAACCAATTTAAAAAAAAAAAATTATTTTATTGCAGGAATGGAAAAAAAATTTTTAATATGTTTTGATACGAAAAAAATTTTTTTTTAAATAAGAAGACAATAATATTATTAGATAAAAATCTGCATCGCTCGTTTATCTCAAAAGTGTCATAACTCAAAAAACTAGTTTTGTAGAAAACGCATTTAAAACTTTACATCTACTAACAACTTAAAGGAAATCGGAAAATATATTTTTATCTCAGAGATAAAACGTTTGAATGATACATTTAAACAATGACCCGAATGATATGTTTGAAAGTTCTGCATCATTAAGTTCAAAAATACATTATTTTGAGTTATGACGATATTGCATTAAATGAACGATATCTAACTTAACAAATTTGTGGTACATTAAAGCACATGATTTAAGAAAAAAGAATTTCCCTGCTATGGCACTCAATATTTAATTAACTATTTATCAATATTTTACTAAAATTACAAATCAATTTTTAATTAACAATTAATTCCTTGAAAAGTCTGCTTCCAACAAAAATAAATATTCCAATTTGCATTTAATGTTTATTCACTGATGTACTTGTGTCTACATATTTTTCCTTTCCTACTTTGGGTTCCATTACAGTACGTCCGTCTGTCTGCCTGCTTTTGTACGTTTTGATTTAATGTTAAACGATTTTTGTTTCTTCAGCATTAAAATTTTTAATTAAGTTGTTGTCGCGCATATTAATTACATGCATGTATTTCTATCTAATGCTCAATAGGTGAAGGAATTAATTAAAATGCTTCAACTCTTTACAACTTTGTCAACGAAATAACATAATAATTTTTGAAAACAAAGCCAACCGCCACTGACCAAAATTGTTTTTAATGAAAATGTTTTATGTTGAACATTGTTTTTATTGCAGCTGTAAATATCGAATGATTTACGGTGTACATATCAATTAGAAATGCCTAAAAACAGGCAACAACTGGTTGGAAGAACTGTGAAGATCAGTGGAACACAGCACAACATCAGTGGTGCCAAATGAGTGTTGAAAAATTTTTGGAAAAAGTTAGAGTTATTTTTGAGAATAATCAAATTGGGGGATCCCCAATCAAAGTTGGGGAAAATCGCCTCGAATTAGGAAGTAAAAAGTTGCTATTCAAAGTTTGTTTCTTTACTGTGTTAGAGAATAATTATGAAAAATACATTAAGTTGTTAATGTTAGATTGAAGAAAAAGTCCGCAAATGAAAAAAATCGTTGAAACTGCGGATCGATAAATTGTTTACGTATTTTATGAAAACAAACTAAGGAAATTCGGAAATAGTTTCAAACCATTTTAAAAATCATTATTGAAATAAAAAATTCAGTTGTTAAAAACATGTTCTAGTGAAATACATATGACATATTATTTTCTACATGCACATTTTAACAAGTTGACATTATTTTTGTAAAACGGAAAACACCACAAGTTTTGATATAATTTGTGATGGTATTTGGAGCATTTAATAAATCAATAACATGTCAAAACAGAACTTCAAGTGGTTCTAATCATATGATCGATTGTGTATATCAATAAAAATTATCGTTGAGTAACATTTTCAAAGTGTCACCAAACAAAAGCAAAAAATGTGTTATTATTTCGTAAATTGTTAAACACTGAAGTGACCTTAAATGATTAATAATTTACGAAATAAGTTTCAATAAAAAGGTAAAATTGGTAAATAGTTTATTTGCACCATTTGAATTTAATGACAATATAAATTTTAATACTTGAATTTACAAAATACTTTTATTTAAGGACTTCTTTGTTAAATTCTAATAAGCTCATTTCTTCTTTCAGCAATATTTTTGGAAAATTCTCGTTTAAATTTTCATATTTCTTTTGCATCAATTTCAATAAAAACAATCCCCCTTATTCCCCAACAATATGTCGACGTCACCTGAAGACAATATCAATAATTAAATACTTCTGTTCTTCTTTTGTTCAGTTATTAACAATATCTTACCATAATTAATAGTTCGATTGAACTATTTCTGATATTGTCTTGACGTGACGTTGATATATAGTTACATAATAAGGGAAAATTGTTTCCTCTTTGTTCGTTATTGAATATCAAAGTGTAATTCATTTCAAATCTTCAATTGCTACCTTTGATTTATTTGTATGTTTACGCACAAACGCTTCAATCATCCAACAGCCAATGGCCGACAAACTTAAAGCGTTCAGCAAATTTAAAGTAAATGCGAAATCTGTGCCGTCACGTATAAGACCTGAAGTAAAGTTTTATTAAATACAAATGAAAAACACAACTTAATTCATGGTGAAACTATATATATGGTGGCATCGCTACGCCGGATGACAGTTATTTGCTCAAGGATTATTTGGCTACATTTATGTCAAGTTCTTGAGTAAAACAAGCCCTCGTTGTGCTTGATATGTGAGCGTTGTTTACATTCCTGCGTGTATGCAGCATTTCGATGCGTTTTGCTGCTATAATTTTTGACGTGGACCAACAATTAACTTGGTTGTTGTATTTGTTGTTTTAGCGGGGCCACCTTATATACAATTTCAAAATGGTATAACCCAAACTCACCAATAAGAGGACCAACTGCCAGAGATAATAAACCGGACATGAGAAGCTGCAATCCGGCAGCAGCGGGTAGTCTTCTTAACGGCACATATCCGGGTATAATTATAGACCAAAATACCATACGGAAGGCCTTATTTAAGCCCATCCATATAAATATGCCAATCATCACGTAAAAATTTCTGGTAAACGACAAGAAAATGCGACCGACACACATTCCCAAAATCCCCAAAGTAAAAAAGGTTTTGTTGCTCAAATCGATTTTGGCTGTTATAAACGGTATGAGGAAACGTATAACCAAATCAAAGGTAGCCAACAAGGACATGGCCATGGCAATTTGATGCTTTCCAAAGCCAAAGTCAGATAGGATGAAGGGTGTCAATATAGCAAAATTGCTTTCAACAAAGTTAATGAAAGTCAAACCCACTGCGAGATTTACATACGTAAAGTCACGCAACAAGTCCAGATCGAAAAATATCACCACTTTCATGTACCAGGGCAGTTTTTTCCGTCTCTCGAGTTCATCCTCTAAGGAAGTGTTCTGTTCCTCTTTTTCACTTTCTCTGTCTCTCAATTGCTGCAGATCAGTTTGCATTTTATTGTCTTGATTTTGCTCCTTTCGATCCTGATTGGTTTGATTATCATGCTCCTCGTCTTCATGTTCTTCCTCTTTAATACTGTGACTTATTGAAAAACTGCGTACTTTGGCTGAGTAGCTGTTACTTCTTATGCTGTCTCCACTATTCAAACGCTTTAATTCCACTATTTGAGTGCCTTCCTGTGCCTTGTCCCAAGAACCCAATCTGTTTCTGTTGGAGGCACAGCTTAAGGATGTTTTGGAACCAAACCAACCATCATTGGCTCGAGGTAATATTGGCGTATCCGCATCCATTGGCTGGGCTATTACAAGATCATAATCTTCCTCTTTGTTTTGGCTTGTGGATGCCTCAGCATCCTTGTGTTGCTTGTTAATATGCCATTCAACCGGCTGGAATATCAGAGCACTCGCTAACGTATTTAACGAAATACCAGCGAAAACCAATATAGTTCCTTGGACGCCATAGTAGTCTAAAAGGAATGTGGCTAAATATGGCGAAACAATCGGACCCAAGCCAGCAACAGTGAACTGATAAGCTGTGGCGGTGCGCCTTCTTTCCTTGAAATAAGTGTTAACGGCTAAGGATGATGCTGATACGGTGAGACCACGACCGAAACCTGTGCAATAAATAAATAAATTTAGTATTTGAAAGTAAGTACTCAAATTATGCTCTCACCGTAACAGCATGAGAAAGACAGACAAAAAAGTAAAAATGAATCCGCGAAGACACATGTCGACAGGCCCATAAATATTAGCAGTGAACCAAATAGAGCTACTTGGCGAAAAGAAAATCGTCGAAATAGAGGACCATTTAAAAGGCCTGAGAAAAGAAACATTTAATAAATTTTTTTTTAAATTGGTTATATTTTTTATAGACAAGGGTCCCGTTTCCCGAAGTTACAATTTACAAATCCACACGTGAAACTCTCAAAAAACAACAACAAATTGTGGAAAGTGTTGCTGTTTTTATATTCTTTATCTTTAATTGTTGATATGTGACTTATTATTTAGAAACGGGATCCATGTGGTTATTGCGTAATGCGATTGGAATCGCAATTTTCGAAAAAAAGGAAACATAGTCGATAATCGGTACCCTCTGGTCAATACTTTGCCATTATGATTTCCACAATTTCTTATTTAATACATGGATTTGTATGTTTACGTTAGCGGGGGTATCACAATAAGCACTTGATTGTGAAGAACTGCTATTTAAATACAACTCTGTATAAGAGATATTTTCAAAAAAAAATTTTAATTCGGTTTCAGAGTCCGTTTGTTGGAATGTTACTTTTGTACGGAGCGTGTTGCAGCAGACAGAGGTATCCTTTCCAATTCTCCGTAGTATCTGTTAAGAACTGAAGCAATTTAAATGTTTTAATGAAACATTTTTCATGTTCCTCAAAAGTTCTCTGTTCACAAAACAAATAAAATAATGAAAAAACTAGATTCGACAAATTTAATCTGAGTCAAATATCGTAATTTGAACACTAAAATGTAGCTCTCGAAAAACATTTACTCTTATTAATTAAAATTTTTAATATTTTTAGAAACAAAATCATTCTTTAACTAATTATATTTTAGAGAAATTACTCTTCCAAAAGTGAATAAAGGCTCATATGGCCCAAAAGATTTCAAAGGCATCTCACCTGTTAATGCTGCTACTGAAATTTGGATGTTGATAATTGAAGTCAATTGTACACTGGACATGCCCAATTTCAACACGTAATCACCGAAAATAATACCGAATTGTTGAGTCATTGGAATTGTTACCAGCTGCAGGTAAAAGTTTTATATATTTGGCGCTCATTTGGGATAAAATAGGAATAGATATTTTAATTTTTTTTTTCCACAATTTCTTACATTATTAACGCCACTGGCGGCAGCCACAAGCCAACCCCAGCCGCCATCTGGTGGTACGAAATGTTCACCCAAATCACTTTTATCTTTGCGTTTATTTTCGGAACCTCTCATTTTCAGCAATTTTTCATTGTAGTTTGTTGTACTACGGGGAATAACATATTTGGGTAAATTTTTCGACTCTATTAATCTTGTTCTCTTGCTCTTATCACCATTCCGTGCCTCTGTAGAAGTGTTAGTAGGCGTTTGCGATTTCATATATTTTGTTCAATTTTATAACTATTCTATATGCAATAAATTTTTATTAGTTGTACGCCGGCAAATAAACATTTTTGGAAATACAAATAACATTTGAGCAATAAATAACTAAGAATATTCATATCGTTAAATAGAATTCATGAGGCCGTAACTGACAAAAATTCTTAATTTACATTCAGGCCTTAATTGTGTCCATCAATTAGCGTTAGTGAAATTTGTATGCACACAAACACAACATTTCAAATGGTTTTACTCTTTTTGCTCTCTTTTACTCTAATTGCTTTTTTTTTTGTTTTAAAAGTTTTATATATTTTCAAAGACAAAGCAGAGCATGAATTTTTATTCGATAAAAAAATATAAAGATTCGTTGTTGCTTTCCTTTGAATTTCAATAACGCAAAGTGATTTAAAAAACTACGGCCTTAATAATGTATTTGAAATAATCAGCTTGATTGCGATTGTCGACTTTCGCCCTCAAATACGACAATTTGTAATAGATTAAAGAATAATTCAGCTTTTTGTTCTTAATCTTTTACAAACTATCGAACTTGTAGGCGAAAAACGCCAACTGTAATCAGGCTGATTGTGTCACTTTATTTAATAAGCATTTGCTTAGCACTCACATACCGGTACCAAAGGATTTTTAAAGAAATATATTCGTCTTTAATTCAAAGTCACTCCAACTTTCATTTGAAAAAACATATAGGAAAAAAAGCAATGGAAACCCGGCTTTTCGTTGTGCTGAGCTTTCGATGTCACATGATTTGCAGTTCCCACATTTACATACAATTTACTTCAGGTCCCTCAAATGAGGTGAGACCGCGATAACTCAAACCAGGTTAAACAAAATAGATTTAAATGTTATTTTTGAATCGCCTCAAATCGAATACTCGTAAAAACAGAATGAGGTGTATTTGGAAATAATGCTTTTTTTATCTCAATAAACTATTTTTCAAATAATTATTTTTGCTATAATTTTGTAATTACAAATCACTGCCGGTATTAATATTTGAAGTTTATTTATACACATTTAAAAAAGATATGGTCAGAAGTAGGGTTCCCAGTTCAATTGAATCCAAAATTTAGCGTTAAATTAATTTCGGGTAAGGGCCTCAGAAGTCGCGCCACTATGCTGGAAAAACGAGCCACAATTAACTCCTTCCAGGCCGAAATTATTGGTGCTATTTGAAGATCTCATAGCGATAAAAGATGTATAATTCAACTTGTAGCGCCTGTTAACTTCACCTACAATAAATTCTACATTTTGTTCTCATAAATAACAAGTTAATAAATAACATTTACATATCGCACGCTAAAGCGTAAAGAGTCGCCACTCAAAATCAAAAATTTTTTGGAGATATAATTTCTTATGCCCCTAAAAATTAATTTGCCTAAAATATTTAGTTGCGTTGTCCAATACTCAAAATTAAGTTACATATTATGCTTTGTGAAACTAAAAATTTATCGCACAAGCAAAATCCTTTTCACCTTGAGTTGTGTGCGATATGCAGTTGTAAATTAAATTATGTATATAAAAACCACATTTATATTGAGTATAAAATAGTTTGTGTTATTAGTATTAAAACTTTTTTTCTAAAGGAAACAATCGGTTCAAATTCTACTGCTTTTCAGGTTAGATAATGAACTAGAAACCCTGGATGGAAATGATGGTACAAAAAAAAGAATAAAATAAAACTGGTAACAGTGCTATATTCGGCATGGCCGAATCTTATAAATACCTCACCCATGTACGACTGTTATTTTACCAAAAAAGAGTTTCAATTGCCCAACTCTGTAATCGTCTTTTTGATTTCGTTTTGTTTTACTGGCTTAACTAATAAAAAAAATAAAATATTAATTTTACCTATATAGTTACATTCATATACCAAAAAAAATTAATTTCCCAGCTCTGGAACCGTATTATGGATTTTATTGATTTTTACTGATTTTCAATAAAAATCTTTTACGAACTGTTTCCAATATATTTACATCAATTCAACACCGAAGCCTTTAACTTTTCTGATGGCTTCGGAAAGCGTTTTTCCTGTACAGGCAGATAGCCATGGTTTATTCCACCTCCCTATTCAAAAGAACTTAGAATATGTATGCTTTATGCGGTCGCATGTTAGTATTGTGGAAATAATATTGATAAAAAATTAGAAATACATTTTCAAACCAAAAGCACTACACCAAATCTTCAGCCCATAAAATTTTTGTCAGTGTTCTATTTATAGACTGGATTTAAGAAACAATTTTCACAATTTATTTTCACACGGATTTTTGAAACTTAATTTCCAAGTCCGTGTAATAAAAACTAAATAAATACGAATTTTAGCACTTGTCTGTTTGGTTTCCTAATGCCAACTACTTGTTGCATTACAATTTCTAATAACCACGTGTAAATTACTTCTCTCGCTCGCTCTCTCTTCATGTGTTCTCTCGACGAAAGAATGTTGATATCATATCTTGTGTTATTATTTTTAATCAGGAGCCGAATTACGGAATACGATATCGAACAATATTTTTCTATAATTGAGTTAATTTTTCCCCAACCCGTCAAATTAAATGGCCTACATTTTTATATTCGGCCATTCGTGTGTAAATTTCTTCCAATCCCAATAAATACTTAAATTTATTACCAGGCCTTTTGAAGCAAAAAATCTCTCAATTTAAAAAAACAACAGGCGATAAAAGTTCAATACTGAAATTGAACACAAACTGAAGACATGTTTGGTTTGTGCTATTTATGACAACCCATATTATCTTTTGATCTGAATAAGAATATCAGGAAAAAAATTGATGTCTGACTTATATTATTTTTAAAAAGAATTTGCGAATACATATCGCCAGAGGAAATGCATAACGCAGGTTTAGCATTTTTGCAGGCGTAGCAAAACAATTATTGATATGAAAATATATGGTTTACAATTTCCATAAAATTTTTCTAAATAAATAAAACAGCAGCAAAAAAGGGTAATTTTAAATTAAGAGAAGTTGCATTAGTTACGCACTTTTGGTTTGTCATTTTATCGAACAAATAGTTTAATTTATAATTTCTATAATTTTATTATAGAAAGTTTTAATATTTTTAAGAACTCTTATTATATTATATATTTATATCTGCTTATTTAGACCTGTGACTTAATCCGTGCGGAATAAAAATTGTCGGAGTTGCCAGATCCTTTTGTCATAATCTTCAATGTGCAACAACAAAGACGTCTTCATAATTGAGAACACTTTCTGACCGCATGGAATATGAAACTGGATTAATTGTAACTAAAATATTATTGTGGTGCATTTCATATATCTTGTTTTTTGCAAAACATTGATCAAAGATATATGACTTTAAAGGTATTTTTGTGTAAATATGCACAATATAAATGATATTTTCAAGTTCTTACAAAACCAGATATAAAAAAGTTGGGTAAATTTCATTTTATGTTTTCTGCCTCTGCTGCAACAGAGTCACTAATCGAAAAAAAAAGAACTAAGAAAAACGCTTCGCTTTTCAAGACATGCCTCTACAGACCATTTTTTAAGTGAGAGTCATGTGGCCAAGTCTCGGTATATTCACGTCTAAAAGCTTAAAGGGCTCTGCTTCATTTTTATTGCTGTAGAAAATAAACAACAAAGCACCTTTTTGTATTTTCTCATATAACTTTGTGATGTAGGAATAAGAGGATAAGTTTTCTTTTCAGTGGTCTTATTGTGCAGAAATTGTTATTTTAAATGTAACCGTCAAGTGATTGAATCTTGATCTGTGAACAAATACTTCTTTCTGATTATACATAAATTGTCATTTCTTTGTGAAATCTATAATGTTTTTAAGTGACGAGGAAATTTCAAAAAAATTTATTGACGTGTATAAGCAAAGTTGCATAGTGTTGGTGTTTTTTGCATTCAATAAATAACTGAGGCTAAAGTTCAGACATTTTTGTATTAATAAATTAATATATAATTCAATTTGAAAATGTTTTTTTATAAAATAGAGATGATTTTCTTCATGTACGTAATAAAAATTTGCTTGCATTTCGGGATTTTACCCGCTCATCAAGAAGAAATTAACTTAGAGAAAATCAGAAGATATTATTTGCATAATTCTATAAACTTCTACCAATCCAGAGAAAATATAGAAATTTAAAAACGGCAACGAATCGGGGGAAATTTTCATTCACGAAATTACTGTTATACTAAATATTCTGCAAAATTCATTTGAAACTTTTTATTCGATGAAGAAGGATTAGCCTACAAATCTTCCATAAAACACATTTCCACAAACACTATCAGAATGATTTTATTCACTTGAAAAATAAATTATATAATGAAACCTTTTCTTCCTCTTATCATTATCGTTTTTCTTCACGAAAATTATAATTTTTCTTCAGGAAAATTATAATACATTTTGAGCAACATTTACTGTTACATTTTAATTCAAAATCATATAAAAAAATGAAAACTTGAGTAAAAACATTTTGAACAAAAATAATTTCAACAATTGTCCTCTAAGCAGAAGTGGGCCTCCCACATAGAACATGATTTATAAAATATTTTCTATATAATTTCTCTATATTTTTATTTTAAACCACTAAACACAGACACAGTCGCCGTTCTAAATTAGCAAATTCTAAAAGATTCGAACATATTTATTAATTCTTATATTTACAAATATATTTATTTCTTTAAAATAATGCATTTAAATATCTTATTTGACTTATGAAATATATTTTTATAATACAACTAAATATTGTAGAATATGTCTTAAACACACTAAAATTGTTACGCTTTTACTTGTTGGAATCTCTTTGAGAAAATGCTCATTATTTTGTATTTTATTCTTAACTATTTGCACAAAAATTATTTTACTTATTCTAAATTAACAACAAACAGAAAATAAAAAAATATACATATATTATATAATTTAATTAATTTTAACAACATAAAAAGTATTTTGTATTGTTAAAGGAAGACAATGTTTATACGTGTAAATAAGACGGAACAATCTGTGGAACTGCCCGTTCAAGGCTCATTTTAAGTCTTCTGTCACTGGTTTGGGCTTACTTTTGTGTTTCCGCACAACTGCTTCTAAGACCCAGCCGGCAATGGCCAACAAACACAAAATATTTAAGAAATTTAAAGCAAAAGCAAAATTGGTGTTATCACGAATCAGACCTAAAGCAGAGTTTTAGATTAATTAATTGTTTGCAACAAATCATTAATTTTGAAAATACAAACTCACCAATAAGAGGGCCAAATGCCAGCGAAAATAGACCAGACATGAGAAGCTGCAAACCAGCAGCAGCGGGCAGTCTCTTTAATGGCACATACCCGGGTATAATTATAGACCAAAATACCGTGCGGAAGGCCTTATTTAAGCCCATCCATATAAATATGCCAATCATCACGTAAAAATTTCTGGTAAACGACAGGAAAAAGCGGCCAACGCACATTCCAAAAATGCCCAAAATAAAAAATGTTTTATTACTCAAATTTATTTTGGCTGTTATAACCGGTATGAGGAAGCGTATAATCAAATCGAAGGTCCCCAGCAACGACATGGCCAAGGCGATTTCATTTTTTTCAAAACCAAAGTCTGACAAAATGAAGGGTGTGAGGACGGCAAAGTTAACTTCAACAAAGTTGATTAGAGTCAAACCCACTGCGAGATTTACATAAGTAAAGTCACGCAACAAGTCCAGATCGAAAAATATTACCACTTTCATGTACCAGGGCAATTGTTTTCGTCTCTCATGTTCGTCCTCTAGGGAAGTGTTCTGTTCCTCTTTTTCACTTTCTCTGTCTCTCAATTGCTGCAAATTAGTTTGCATTTTATTGTCTTGATTTTGCTCCTTTCGATCCTGATTGGTTTGATTATCATGCTCCTCGTCTTCATGTTCTTCCTCTTTAATACTGTGACTAATTGAAAAACTGCGTACTTTGGCTGAGTAGCTGTTACTTCTTATGCTGTCTCCACTATTCAAACGCTTTAATTCCACTAATTGAGTCCCCTCCTGTGCCTTGTCCCAAGAACCCAATCTGTTTCTGGTCGAAGCAGAGTTCAAGGAGGTTTTCGAACCAAACCAACCATCATTGGCTCGAGGCAATACAGGTGTTTCCGGTTCCACTGTCTGAGCTATTATGTGATCATATTCTTCACGTTTACTTGGTTTTTGAGATGCTTCTGCATCTCTTCTTGGCTTCTTCACATGCCATTTAACCGGCTGATATACCAGTGAACATGCTATCGTGTTCAAGGAAAGACCAGCGAAGACCAATACGGTTCCTTGTACCCCGAAATAATCTAACAGGAAAGTGGCTACGTATGGCAAAACAATGGGACCCAACCCAGCAACAGTAAACTGATAAGCTGTGGCGGTGCGCCTTCTTTCTTTGAAATAGGTATTAACGGCTAACGATGATGCTGACACGGTGAGACCACGGCCAAAACCTGGGAAATAAATTTCAAAAGTCAGCAGTTGAATTTAAGAAAAACCAAAATATATTCTTACCATAACAACATGAAAATGATAGACAATAAAATAGAAATGAATTTGCAAAGACACATGCCAACAGGCCAATGAATGTTAGAAATGAACCAAATAGAGCCACCTGGCGAAAAGAAAATCGTCGAAACAGAGGACCATTTAGAAGACCTGTAAAATTAGAAATAAAAAATTATAGCGTTTGAAATAAGTATTACTCTTAATATATAAAGCATGATATCGTTTTTTATCTAACAGTTCTTGTTTGCAACCGTTTTATTTGTTAAAAATTAAAAAAACAAATTTCATATTAAACAAACCATAATTAATTTCCAGACAATAAAATATAACTGCGTCATAACTATTCGCACTATTGAAACTTTGAAACTTGTACTTGAAAGTATCAAACTCTTTAATACAAACAAACGATTTGAGAAAAGCTAAAATTTTGAGCACAACTCTGCTTTGGGCGATCTCTAAACTCTCATACGTTCTTGTATACACGTCAGTGGATAAACAGAAATGAGAGGTGGAATCGTTCTCTTTATGGTGAATGTGAGTTTCGCTGCTTTAAAAACGATGTTAAGTTATAAAAAAAGTTTTACTAAGTAAACTTATAACTATAACATTATACATGTATATCCATATCTGATATGTTTATTTTTATATAGCTTTTGTAGTACTTAATCCACCGTCAGTCCCAGTTCATTGGAGATATGAAAAAACGGTTTCTTAGATGTCTCGTATTGTCTAAAGTTATTGGTAACAACTTATTTCAAGAAAGAAAATGCGACCCAGTACACCATTCGACTGATCTATAAAAAAACAAAATTTATTTAAATAAAAATTCAGAAAAATGGGACATGAAGAAAATAATCAAATGGTAACACAGGTATCATAACACACAAGTGTTAACATCAGGTTGATACAGTTCTCGGATTGTTTTTCACAATAAAATTTGTGTAAATAGGAACTGTTATCACATTCAACTAAACCACCTAAACAGTGGTGATAAAAACAATATACACATAAGCTCTGAAGATGAAAGTGTAGCGACTTTCGAAAACAGCTGTTCTGCTCTGCTGTGTAAGTTGAATAAAACTGATGTTGACTTCCTTTGTGCCTAGGAATATTTGTCATCATGCCTTTCTGAGATTTTAACTAAGTTAGAAAAATTTAGCCTATATAAATATTAATATAGCAAAATAAAAATGTTCAATAAAAATAAAATCACATAAATAAAAGTATAATTTGTGAATTGTTTTTGATTCAGAATGACATAATAAATATTTCAAGGCGCAAGGGAAAGTCAACAACAATTTAACCAAATTTATTGACGTGTATATTGCGATTTACTGTTCGAATAAAAAGAGGCACTGGAATAAAGGGCCATTTCGACAAACATATTTCGAAACTGTTTCTTTTTGCAAATGAATTTCAGTAGATTATGTAGGGGTAGGCTCATGCTACGCCTACCAAAACCGTAAAGTGGCCTCATATAAAAAAGTTTGGAAAAGGGTGAACCCTGAAAACAATCCCTGTAACTTCTCGCTAATCTTAACCACAAAACTATCGTAACCTGGTCTTTTAAAAAAATCGCTTTTTTCTAATTTTTTTCGTTCACGATATCTCATAAACGGATTAACCGATTTTGACCCGATTTGCAGTGGTCGACGTGATTTTTTAAACTTGAGAGCTAATTAGTTGCTGGAATCGATCGATAAAGCCATTTAAAAGTTGTTTTAGAAAATCTTTTTAAAAAGGTTTTTTCGAATTTAATTATCTTTTAATCTGTCGGTTCCAATCTGTTTAAATTAAAAGGAAATCGAAGCTCAGTAGAACCTTTTAAAATGACATCAAATATTTGGTTAAAATCCGTCAAGCCGTTTCAAAGTTATAAGCAGGTCACATACTTACAAACATTCACACACACACATACACACAGAAGCAGCGACGCGTTCTGAGAGAATTAGCAAGGACAGCTTCCTACAACCTCAAAACGTCGAGATCTGATGAGAACTCGATATGTCCCGGTTCTTGAAAATTTGAAATTTTCGGAGCGGGAAGTCAAAAATGTCTTAAATGAATCTCAAACAAAGTACTTGTAAAAAGGAACATATTGAAAATAAAAAAATGTCTCTACCTTCTGCAAAAATGACTTATTAAATTATCAAAATTTAAGAGAAACAATTTAGGAAATTATTTTTGAAAAAGAAAAAAAAGTACCATATAAAAAACACTATTAAAAGTACTCGAAAAAGTACAATTAAAAAGTTGTACTTCTGCAATTTAAAAAAATTTTATAAGTACTTATAATAAAAAAAAGAAACTCTTTATAATTGTACTTTTAGAAAAGTGCTGAAACCATGTACATATTTTGAATAATGCGCTTCAACATATCTTGTCGTTTTGCAAACAATTATCTCTTAAAGAGGAGGTATTTGGAAAAGTATTTTGTAGAAAAGTACATATTGAGGGATATATTTCAACAAAAAGTACCTACTAAATACACAATTCTCAAAAACTACCCTCCAATTAATACCTTTTGCAAAAAACAACTTTTAAAAATCAGTAGTTAAAAAAAAGTTATTTCAAAACTTTATTTCTTAAAGCTATCCCGCAAACAACTACCTTTTTATAAAGAAAAAATGTACGTATTGAAAAATTATGTATTTCAAAGAAAGTATGTTAAGAGAAACCTGCAATTTCAAATCACTTTCCACGAAGAAAAATAAAAGACAACTAAATAAACAACTTTAGATAAGCAAATGGATCTGCTTTTTTAAGCAAAAGATCCACTTTGGATTTCGGTTTTTTATACAAAAATTGTCTCACCTGTAATTGCTGATACAGCAATTTGTATGTTGATAATTGACGTCAATTGTGAACTCGAAATGCCAAGTGTTAACATATGATCGCGGAACACAATACCAAATTGTTGGCCCAAAGCAAATGTTACCAACTGGAAATAGAAGTATTTGTTTCTATATCAAAGTTGGCAAAAAAAAAGAGTTCATATCTCAATTACTTACAACATTAACGCCGCTGGCTATGGCCACAAGCCAACCCCAACCACCATCGGGCGCTACGAAATTTTCACCCAAATCACTTTTATCCCTTCGTTTCTTCTTTGGCGGGTTCGCTTTCAACGACTCCTCCTGGTAGTTTATTTTGCCATCGGGAATGACAAATTTCGGCAATTTTGTTTTGTGGCTCGTGTCACCATTCGTGGCCACTGTAGAGCCATTATTGGCTGTTTTTGATGTAATTCCTGTTACATTATCTCCCATGCTGTAATTGTCGGTGACTTCTCATTACTCTCCGCTCGAATAATAATCTGGAAATTGTAAAAAAATTTGAATTATTTATTATTTACGATGCCATTGTTATTGTTGCGGTTTTGATTTTAATTTTATATATTTTATTGAAATGATGAAGAACTGTTTCAAAGCCACGCGTTCTGATTGGTAAAAGAGCAAACGAATAATCTCGTAAGACAATCACAATTTGTTATCTGAGTTGGCAGAGTTATAAGCAAGTAAATGTTCTACATAAATTCGTACTTGAAATTAATTTTTTAATTTATAAAAGATTTTAATAGTGCATAAGATTCTTGATTTAAATGCCTTAAAATAATTTAGGGCAACGTAAAAAAGCTTTATAATATTCCTTTGAATGAGCTGACGAGAGTCGGTGTGTGAGATAATAAAATGATTGACATGGTTTAACTTAGTCTGAAGCTCTTATATATCCGGCTAAATGTGATTTTTTAATTATAATTTTTTTAAAGCCAAAACTTTAACTAAAATCAAGCTGTTCGGTCAAAATTAAATTTAGTTTAGCTGAGACCTCAGAAACCCAGCATAAACCGGTAAAATTGGACTTAGTATACAGAGCATGATAGATGACGATTTCAATTACTGTCGAATTTGGTGGGGATAAAGAGAAATAAAAAGATTGCATTACGAAAAAATTTAAATCCAATAAAAATTTAATTAGTTTTCAAGCAATTACGAAATCCTTATTATATTTCATCAGTTTCAACTGAAAATATATTTTACTTGTTAACAAAAGAAATGTTAAATTAAGACCAATGAAAAAAAATAAATAAAAAATAATTATCTGAAAACATCGTCGCATTATCTAAAAAATCATACAATTAAACATGTCTTGCGGTAAAGTGAGTTTTAACTTGTTAAAAAAAAAACAAAGTCCTGTATCGTCCGTAGTGAAACAGTTCACACAGAGTTTTGTAGGAATCGAAACTATAACCCTAGAATACTACCCAGTAACCTACGGTGTCTTATCCAAATAATAAATTATTTTCAATACTAAGCTTTTACTAATTTATTAATCAAAATATTGACTTTCTTATTCTTGGGAAATTATTTTGTACTAAACCCATGTGCTTTTACTGAGTTTTCTATAAAAATGTTATATATTTTCGTAACAGTGGGCAATACTACGGCGTCACAAAATAAGCATTAAATCTAGTATAACTAAACAATTAGACTGACCATTCTTACTAGGCTTCAAATATTCAGTATGTTTCAGTTACAATAATATATAAGAATAAATGAAGTAGTCAGTACCAAAAGGCCTTGAAACCTATTATTCTATAATATCTCCTTTAAAATACAAACATTAAAAAATTGGCTTCTAACAGAATGTGCCAGGCGGCAACAAAAAAAATCCCCAACAAAATGGGCAATATCGTCGTACTTGCAGTTGAAGTGTCATAAACTGTGGCAACTTTAGTTCCAGTTCGAAGGATCACCAATAAATCATGGCATTCGATATCTCTCAAAATCGCAATCCAGTTCAAATGGAAAATCCGATTGAAAGCGTACAGGATAATTTGTGCCCTGGGAATTTGTCATACGACTTGCTCCATACATGTATTGTGTATCGCTACAACACCCCACCATTCCTGATGTTATAGTATTTTCATTAACACACGACGTATCATATAAAAAAAATTCATTTGAATTTGAACAGTTCTCTGCGACCCGCTGACCACAAGAACACAATTTGTGTCGTGGAATATCAAATATCAAACCTAAATAAATTTAAAACGGAAATCCATAATTAATTCATTGTCATCGTTTGCTCTCTTCGAATTGAAATTAATGTTTGGCGGCAAAAATGACGAATGATTCAATGACTTACAAATAAATTAAAATTGCGCCATCACAAGAAATATTATTAAATTCGAAAATTATCTTTGATAATTATAACAATCACTCATGCAATTCTAAAGATTGTCTACGCATACTAGCAAATTAATACTGTACATGATATCCCACTTGACCACAACAGTTGCTAACACCAATATTATCAGCGAAGGGAGAGTAAACTTGTTGAGAAGTTCATGTGCCTTTCAGTTTGGGGCAGTAAATCTCAGCGTAGTGACTTCGGGTTTTTTTCGCACCATCTTTTAGTGCTTTCGCAATTAATTTCCGCGAAAAAATGTTGAAGCTAGTTTCCGGTAATTTTTTAAAGTTAATTTTGATGCTGTTTTTCTTGTGATTGTGACCCAAAATTTAGGTTTTGTGTTCTTGTCTATAAACGAAATGTTTGCCTTTGAAAACATTTCGAGTTTTAAAAATACTCTGTTCCATATGCAGATGTATTTATGAAAACTTTCTGATCTCTTATAAATATGGATGTCAGATTTTGATCGAAGTCTCGCAAGTATAGGATTTCGTTCAGGTTTAAATTCGCTCTAATGTAATTGTGAAATCAGAACTACGATTAAAATTTTCTTTTTAAAAACTGACGCATTGTGTTTTAATTTTTTTTTTTTAATATGATTTAATTTACTATTTAATAAAATTTTTTTTAAATTTTGAAGTTATTTGTTTTACCCCGTTTCTCAAAAAAATAGCGTTCATCATATCTCGACGTTGTGAGGTCCTAGGAAGCTTCCTTGACTACTTCTGAGAGGGCGTGTGTGTGTAGGTTGGTTGTGTGTGTGTGTGTGTGTTTGTATGTTGATATGAGCGATGCGTATAGCTCTATGATCCGCTTATAAATTTTTGAACGGCAAAAGTTCAAACCGAACTATGTGGAGTTAAAATTAAAAAAACTTTGTCGATCGCCGCAAAGACGGTCCATTCATGCAATATCGTGAACGACAGAATTACGATCAAAACTTTCTTTTTAAAAACTGACGAATTGTGTTGTGATTTCTGTTTTTATTTTATTAATTACTTAATTTTTTTTTTTAATTGGGAAGTTATTGGATTTACCCCGTTTCTCAAAAATCTAGCTTTCATCATATCTCGACGTTGTGAGGTCCAAGTAAGCTTCCTTAACTACTTTTGAAAGGGTGTGTATGTGGCTGTGTGGCTGTGTGTGTGTGTGTGTGTGTGTATGTGTGTAGGGATATGTGTGGGGATGTGTGTGTGTATTGATATGTGCGTGTAACTATATGACCCGCTTATAACTATTGCAGGACTTGATCGAATCGAACTGTGCTAGTGGAGTTAAAATTAAAAAAACGCGATATCGCGAACGACAAGAATTCGAAAAAAGTGATAACTTCAAAAAACTCCGAAATTATAACTGCTCGACTGTTTTATGGGACTCATAACCCGGAATCGGTTGATTTATTGCAAAGTTATAGCAGTTTATAGATTAAAATAATTGTGTTTTAGAACGAAGAGCTCAAAAGCATAGAACAGCACAACAAACCACGTTACGATAGTCTTGCGGTGAAAATAATCTGGAAGTTGTAGAGATGGCCTTGGGGTTCATCTATTTGACATATTGTGGTTAAAGGAAATTCTTGATTATAGAAAGACTGTTTCGCTGTGTCAAACAATTCCTATGATTTCGTGTTTCGTGTCAACTGGGATATTCGTTTGTATCGCTATTTACGCAACAACAACTGCAATACTACAGATTCTATAGTATAGAATGATATTTCACTTGGAATCGATAATTTATATATACATATATACTAAAAATGTGTCATATAATGGTCACCGACATTTCTGATAAAAAAAATTATTTTGTTATGAAACAACTTTCTTTAAAATCCTTAGAAGAGAATGAAATGTTTCTGAAATAGTTTATTTGAGATATTGTCTCAGTTAATTGATTAAATATTTCCTTTGTGGGTTCTGATATTTTGCAATTAGACTCAACTAATGAACAAAGAAAGTGGCTTTAGGCCATTCAACTCTTCACTTTGCATTGTATTTGCCAAAAGCAAATATTGCAATTTTGTTTCCCACCTGTTTTTTTATATATAATATTTCACAGTATTTAATTAACAAAGTTTTAATAGTCACTGTGTCAGTTCATTTGTTTGTTGTTTAATATTTTGTTCATTTATTTTCTTTTGTTTAGATTGTACATATTAACTTGCAAATACTTTTCTAATGAAATAATATTTAAACGTTTTTTAATTATATTATTTTTATAGAAATATTTTCTAGACATTTTTTTGGAACTGATAAGAAAATATTTTAATCACATTTTTTATGATGAATTGGTTTGACAAAACAAATCTCATTTAATTTAGTCCACATCATTTTGTTTTTGCTCAAATTCTTATTTAACATAAATGAATCGAATGATATTTATATATGCCGCTCTTATAATTATGTATATATTTATACAACTCATGATCGAAAATGACGAGATGATATATCAAAACACAGACAAAACTAAAACCACTTTAAACCTGAAAAGCTCCACACAGTCTCATTAACTCAAACATTTGCAATAATTTGTTTAATTTACAAAATAATTTTCTAATTATATTGTCACACTAAATTTTCCGCCATTGATTTTTATTAATTATTTACATAAAATTTCCACTTAAAAATCAGTAGATGAACACGTTTTTCTTTTTAGAGAAAACAAAAATTCCGTTATTTTGAAATTCATACCACTTTTCAGTTTCGTTTCCTAATGCCAACTACTTGTTGTGGTAGACTCTCTCAGCTAAAGACGTGTAAATTTTATTTTATATTTCTCATTAGGCATAAAAACAACAATTTATTGATAACGTTTATCAACAAAAAGTTTTGCTTTTTATAAATTACTTTTTACAAATACTACGAACGCATGCTCTCGACCACGGAGTAATACTCTGCTTAACCAAACAGCTGTTTTCCGCAACATGCTTTTCTAATAATGACGTTTTTTTCTTACGCAAATAATTTGTTCATATGACCTTGTGTCTACTTCTGAACACTGTGACACAAGTTTGATCACATAATTAACACCTTCGGAATCCAGCAAATCTCAGTGCAGATTTAACCAGTCGTTTAGCAGTATTTAGGTAATTTATTTATAATCGTATAGTACGTGTTAGTATGTGTACATTCATTTATTTAAACACATTTAAAGTATTTATCATTATTTATTTCTATTTTATATATTTTTAACAGCACTTGTGTCACCACAAGCAATTGAGACTTGAGACGTGAGACCCACATTGGAAATTATTTGCTATACCAAAAGAGAAACAAAATTTCAAATGACTAAATGAACTAAGTTTGTGTATATATTCAGGAAAATATTTTCCTAAATATACACTAAATCTTTACTAAATAAGTGATTTAGGCGAAAGCCTGCTTCACCAGAGAATACAATGCAAAATGCAATTAATTTGCAAATAATGAATTTCTTAGTTATGAAACCAAACCATGCGTAGAACTAGGGACAAGTGTCAAACCTACTGTCACTAAGTGTGTGCTCTCGAAAATCATCCGCCCTCAAAGAAAACAAAAACAAAGAACACCTTTATTTAGATATGGGTATATTAGTTATCACTAAACTGCAATAATTACGATATTATTTATAAATTCGCGAGCACGTGGAAATAAATTAAATATTTTCTCATTTTATTGCATGTGCCAATAAAAAATAAAATGTAATTAATTTTATTAACTTATCTAGCATTCAGTGTGACTCGCTGCTCACTGTTTTAGCATTGCGAAAACAAAAATATATATATTTATTTTCAGAAATGCATTCATTAGATGTCATAAACTAATACAAAGTTCAGACTAATACAAGTATAAATGCGTGCCAAAGTCAAAAGTCTATTAATACGATGTAAATAAATCGTAAAACTCAATAGGATAAGTCGATTAATAATTACGCTGCAAGACCATTCCTTTACTAAAACCTTTAATATATTAATGTTTGTCTATAATAACTATATATATATATATATATATATATATATATATATATATATATATATGTATATGTATATATATGTAGATATACATATATATATATATATATATATATATATATATATGTATGTATCCGTTTAATAAATCCTTTACATATTTTGAAAAGTGTATAAAAGTAAATGACAAAGACGGTAAATCTGCTTTAATAAAAAAATTATTCTTAACAATTTTTCGCACGCTGTAGCACTGCGTGCCACGTGCTGTTACACCATTGAATGGATTTCATTATACATATTATAATTAAGGTAGTACATAAATCAAGTGGTAGTCTAAAGGTACGTTTACACTTGTCAAATATGTGACCAAATATCGGAACCACTAAATAGTAATGAAAAACATTTTTATTCAGACAAGTGCTCACTAAGTTAAATAGATCCCAATAATATTGGGTTCTAATATTTGACAAGAGTGGACTTACCTTAAGGGAATTTAAAACAAATTGGCGGTTTGTGTTATTCTATGGGTTTGTTTTCGCTGATTATCTTCATCGACAATAAAGTTTTTCTTGCTAGAATGAAAATGGAACCGGGACTATGAATGGAAATACATAGTTCCGCCGGTGAATATTTGTGAAACAATGTGCTGCAGTGGGATCTTTATTACATGATAGTGTCAACCTAACCGCCATCGGTACTATTTAGAGATCAGTGCTATCTATGGCTTCGTCATTGAAATAGGCCGGCAATAGTTGACACACAATCTTCACTAACGCAGATCGGCAAAATTCGATACCATATTCATGACTGATTGCAGCTTCGCAGTGTACACGTAGTGTACTACAATACATCAGACCACAACACGAGTAGAATCATTTGCTGAGTGGCGACTCAAATTTAGGAAATAATATCTACAACGTATGGAAAAGCTACTACTAAACGAACTACCATACTGCGCCTATTTACTCATTTGCATATCAGTTATTTATTCGCAATAAAACTGTGTTCAGCAATGAGGCTTATTTTTTGCTCACAGAAGTTATTAACAAACATAACTGCTGCATATAGAGTGAAAGTAGCCCGCAACAGATCCTACAAACTTCACCACATCTACTGACATGCACCGTTTGCTACAATTTACGCACGGTTTGAGGATATCATTGGACTTTATGTCTTCAAAATTGGCAAATAATATCGGCTAAAAATAAAAATTTTTATAGTTTATATTAAATTTTTAGTGACAAAATATGGAGCTACGAAATTTTCACCCAAATCTTTTATATCCATTCGTGCCTTCTTTGGCGGGTTCGCTTTCAACGACTCCTCCTGTTAGTTTATTTTGCTATCGGGAATGACAAGTTTCGGCAATTTTGTTTTGTGGCTCGTGTCACCATTCGGGGTCACTGTAGAGCCATTTGTGGCTGTTTTTGTTGCAATTCCTGTTATATTATCTCCCATGCTGTAATTGTCGGCGACTTCCCGGATAATAACCTGATAATTTAAAAAAAAAAATTGTGACATTGTAACATTTGCGGTTTTGATTTTAATTTTTATATATTTTATCAAAAAGATGTACTGCACACATGAAGAACTGTCGCAACGCCAAGCGTTCTGACAAGTAGAAGAAAGAGTTGGCGAATAATGTCCCAACTGAGTTGACAGCGTTATAAGCACTAAAAGCTCTAGATCATCATTTTTAAAGATTTTATGCAACAGGTTAATTAAAATATCAAAACTCTGTGAACATACTGGAAAATTATAGGTAAAATGATGATAATTCTAGTTAACCAGTTGTAGTGGAGTTCAGAGCTGCCGTTTTTGGTTATTTCTAACCAAAATTGGTAACTTTATTTTCCAATGTGAAGATGTGAATATTTTTTTCATTTTGGTTACTTTTTTCCGAAAATAATAATAGATGTAAATATTGTCATATTTTACCTGTTAAATTTATAGGGTTTTTGTTTTGTGAAATTTAAATTTAGTTTATTGTAACGTTCCTATTAAAAATAAAAATTACAATAATAATTTTATTTATGTACTTTAAAGGAAATGAATTATACATGGAAAATTAACTCTCGTAAAACAAAAATATAAATATAATATGATATTTATTTGTTGGGTGGTTAAGCAATGTTTATATGTATTTTGAGAATTTAAATGAAAACTCACTTCATAAAATGCTATGAAAGTTATACAAACCGAAAACATTGCTGAACCACTCTATAAATAAGTTTCCTATTATAGTAATATCTACAATGACAACAATATGTCAAATAGTTTCTTGTTATTTTTTCAGTAGTAAGAATTTTTTAATATGTAAATGAATTACATTTCTTGGTTTGTAATTATTAACTTTGTATTGCATTTCAACTTCAAATAATTGTTTATGATGTTTCCTAAATAAAGCAGTGCATTTTAAATTTGGTTATTTTTTCTCAAATTTGGTAACCCTTTCAAATATTTTGGTTAGAATATTTTTTTGATGTGGCAGCTCTGGTGGAGTTGGATTAACACTTTTCTTATATAAATTAGTGTTTTTCAAGAATTGGCATTTTTAACTAATCAATCATAAGTAATTGTAATGATTTTTTCTCGAATATAATAAAAAATCTAAAAAGATATAATGGATGGATTTTTTAGTTAATCAGTTTTCAATCAATCACTTAATTCTTAAGGCGTAATTTATAAAGAAATAAAGTGAACTTGAAGAATGCTTTTTGTATGAAATTTTATAAATTAAATATACAAATTTTAACAGAAAATATTTTTTTTTCTACAAAACAAATGTTATATTAATAGAAATTTAAAAGAAATTGAATTACTCTAAAAAGAAGAGTTATCTGTGGCCCTTGACAACTTCTTATGTGTACATCGATTAAGTTCCGAACGATGGAAGTGTATTTAAAATATTATAAATATACTTTTCACGGGCTACCCAATAAAAATAGTAGAGATTACAAACGGAACAAGAAATTTAATTATATCTGCTGCACTTGCGGTAAAGCGTAGAAAAATAATCAACTATTTCTTATGTACGATTGTGTGTGTACGAAGTTGAATTCGTAATGCTTTTTTTTGTGTGTGAACAATTAACTAACTTGTTTCATATGGGTTTAATAAATGTTTGCAACTAATAATAATTTAAAATAAAATTGTATTTGAGTTAGTTAATATATATTAGGGTATTCATTTCATACGAATTTTGAATTTGTCGTTTAGTCTGGTTGGAGTTTTTAAACTACTCGAACAATCGTTTTAGATTTCCATTTTCGAGTAATTTTTACTTTTAAAAAAATTATTGGATTTATAATTCGTTTTGTTTTAATTTATATGCATTTGAATAGTACAAAAACATTTATAATTACGGGTAGTAAAACATTAAGAATAAGAAACTCGTAATTTTCTGGACATTAAAGCTCAGCAAAGAAGAATTTAAGTTTCGTTGTTTCTAGTGACGGTGTGAGATAATTCACTTCATATGATTTTCCCACTTGTCAAATTTCATTTCGAAGTCTCTTCCGAAGTTACCCGACTGTGTAAATAAGATGGTAAAAGAAACCAATAAGTGATGTTAGGGATTCTAACGCTCTTGACATACAGCAGCATCGATGAAATGTCATTCTTTATGAAATCAGAGACTTGTTTCCGAAATCCATTCCTTTGTACGCATATCATGGAATGCATGTGCATATATAAGGGCCATTCCCTTGGTGGTGGTCCTATTAACAATAATATTTTCAAACTCAAATTATTTGCAGAAAATAAAAAATATCCGTCGACTTTATAAAGAATAATGCAACCCTTCGTTGATCGAAAACATTGGACTAGTAGAAAAGAATTTAAATTTTTTTTTCCAGTTCTTTATTTAGTTTAGATATATTTACGAAACACTATTTCATAAGAAAAAATCATGATGGTTGTGATAATTTTGTCACGAGGTTGCTTTCGGCAGTTTTTATTATTTTCTCGATAAACGTATCAACAGTGGCAGCGATTATCATTGTCATCATGTACAAAGAAAATAATAATATTTTTAGCCGACGAAGTAAATTAATAAATAGAATTGTTAACTAAAAAAACTCTCTCTCTCTCTTTCTCTTTCCCAACCTTCATATTCTGTCCGCTGCACATTATCCCCTAAACTTAATTCTGATCAACCTTCATACATTGGCGGATCAACAGGTATTGCGGTATGATTAGCTCCGTTTGCGAGGTGAATATCGGGAGTAATCCGCAGTGCTATCTCTAGAGTCTTCTTTTCTCTGATGATCTTCGTGCAGATTTCTCTTTTCATCTTCCTCTAAGACAAGCGGAATGAAAGGCACAGAATAAAGTCCTAAGATCACATACCACTTTCTCTTTTCTAGTTGGCCAGTGGATGGATGTGTTATCCCAGGCTGACTTTACTCATCGCTCTTCTATGAACACTTGCAACGCCATTAGAAAATGGATCTTCAGGTATTCTATCACAAGGCAAAAGGAAGACTAAATTTTGGCCCATATGAAGTTGCTGGACACATGTAAAAACAAGCAGGAACTCTAACGACATCTCAGTCATGAAAGATGATCGGTAGACATGCTGATAGAATGGACCAGTTACATAATGAGTTCTGCATTTAAAAAAACGGAAAAAAGAGAAAACTTCTTACCTTTTTTGTGAATGTGCAACTTTGCATTAAATAAAAATAAAATAAAACGTTACAATCCAAGTAACTTGATTAAATTCCCCAATTCTAGAGTCCAAAATTTGAGGTGGGTGTGTTAGATTATTTTGGTAATACCTGCATCGTTTTGTGTTTGATTGTCGCGTTCGAATTTTAAGCGATAACATTTTTTACAGCTAATTTTTGGTTTTTTGCTAAGAAGTAAATACTGTTAGAATTTTTATTATAAAATAATACTGAGTAAATAAGCTTTATTGTAGGCGGCAATTCTCTAGATGTCTTATCTAAGTTTGCAAAAATAAATAGCAGAAATATATACGTACATACATATATACTCGTGTATATATGCGAATATGAATAATATTAACAGAACATACAATATATTATTATGAACTTTTAACATTTTTTGCGATTGTGTTGTCTAGGAAATACATGTGCTCTCTATATGTTTTGCTAAATCTGAAGTGAATTTTCATAATTATATATATATATATATATATATATATATATATATATATATAACGAGTGATTTTTTTGCTATTATCTTTTTGGCAACACTAGTTTTGACAGCTCGCGCACGTTTTGTATCTTGTGTCACTGTCAAACATCTTCAGTTTGGTCTATAATTTAATCATGAATCGTCTTACAAACGAACAACGCTTGCAAATTATTGAATTTTATTACCAAAATGCGTGCTCTGTTAAGAAAGTTCATCGCGCGCTTCTTCCATTTTATGGTCAGCTTAATCGACCTACTGAGGCTTCTATTCGGGTTATTGTAAAAAAATTTCGCACCAAATTTACATTGTTGGACATTAAACCACCAACACGCTTACGTGGAGTGCGAACTGAAGAAAATATCGCAGCCGTATCGGCCAGTGTTGGTGTTGACCGTGAATTATCGATTCGGCGCCGTTCGCAGCAATTGGGCCTCTGTTACTCCACTACGTGGAAAATTTTGCGGAAGGATTTGGGTGTGAAGCCTTATAAGATACAGCTGGTGCAAGAATTGAAGCCAAACGACCTACCACAACGCCAAATATTTGGTGAATGGGCTCTTGAAAAGTTAAATGAAGATCCACTTTTTTATCGAAGAATTGTGTTCAGCGACGAGGCTCATTTCTGGTTGAATGGATACGTGAACAAGCAAAACTGCCGTATTTGGAGTGAAGAGCAGCCAGAAGCATTGCAAGAGCTACCAATGCATCCACAAAAAACAACCGTTTGGTGCGGATTATGGGCTGGCGGCATCATTGGGCCGTATTTCTTCAAAGATGATGCGAATCACAACGTTACTGTGAATGGTGAGCGCTACCGTGCGATGATAACAAACTTTTTTTTGCCCAAAATGGAAGAGCTTGACTTGCATGACATGTGGTTTCAACAAGACGGTGCCACATGCCACACAGCACGCGAAACAATGGACCAATTGAGAGGCGAGTTCGGTGAACAGTTTATTTCACGCTTGGGACCAGTCAATTGGCCGCCCAGATCGTGCGATTTAACGCCTCTAGACTATTTTTTGTGGGGCTATGTTAAGGCTAATGTCTATAGCGACAAGCCCGCTTCGATTGACGCACTGGAAGCCAACATTGCCAACATTATTCGTGAGATACCGGCCGAAATGTTGGAAAGAGTATGCCAAAATTGGCCTAAGCGGATGGACCATTTGAGGCGCAGCCGCGGCCAACATTTGCATGAAATAATCTTCAAACATTAAATTATATCGACCCAACTATCAATCCAAATAAATATTTCATGCATTTTTCTGAATTTTGTGTGTTTTCTTTTTTTTTAATTTCCGATAGTTCTTATAAAATCACCCATTATATATATATATATATATATATATATATATATATATATATATATATATATACTATATACTACATTTTTTTAAGGTTATTGATGAAATTATTTAATTCAATTATCTCAAAATATTTACTCATTTTTTTTTGGAATTTGTTTTATGAGAAACCCTAAATATTAGTTTACTGGTTTGCCAACTTGAATAGTTTTATGGACTAACATATAATATTAATTAAGCAAATATTAAAAACCTACATTTGTCACAATTAAAGTTTGCATTTTATTTTTTAATCACTCAATATAGAGCAACACGAATGGAACATATTTTATTTTAAAAAAAAGTTATTTATTTCGAAAAGTATTTAATTTGAAAAGGAAATTCTCACTACCTATTTTACAGTAACATTCGGTTGGGGTTATGTTAACGTCTACAAAATTATGAAAATTTTTTTATAAAAAAGAAGTTCATAATTCTGTTCGCGTATATGAAAGTTAATAGAAAGTTCTCAAGAATTTAAAGGACGGAGAATTTCTGTAAAACAAAATGGATGGCAACATTGTAATATAATTTTGATATCAATGAAACGGTCTTTATTGGATAGAAAATTTTATAACATTAATGCTTAAATATGATTTCGGCCATGTGGCCGCCACGGCTGGCGCGTACAAGGCGCAATCTGGAACACCGATTTCCACAAACAGTAACATTCTGACCAACATCGTTTTCGAAGCCATATGGGCCAATGACTCCGCCAGCCCATAAAGCGCACCAAACAATAATTTTTTGTGGATGTAATGGTCTTTCGACAAAAGCATGAGGATTCTCCTCACTCCAAATGCGACAATTCTGATTATTAAGTACGTACCCATTCAACCAAAAATGGGATTCATCAGAAAATAAAATTTTTAATGGACGAAGTGCGCGATAAGTTTGACGAACAGAACCATTATTTTGATAAAAAATTTCCACAATTTGCACGCGTTGCTCTGGTGTAAGTCCATCCATAATGAAACGTCAAAGCAAACTAAACAAAAAGCAACTATCAGCTGTTAAATGGGTGGTCAAATAAAGCAGTGATGCCAACTCAAAGTTGTATCACTCTATAAAAAACACCCTATATATATATATATATATATATATATATATATATATATACACATATATATATATATATATATATATATATATACATATATATATATATATATATATATATATATATACATATATATATATATATATATATATATATACATATATATATATATATATATATATATATATATACATATATATATATATATATATATATATATATATATACATATATATGTATATATGTATATATATGTATGTTTCCCAAAAAATTCAGTTCATACCAAATCTTCGACTTGGGTCGAACTCGTTCATTCGCTTTTTTTACTTATAAACTTATTACTAATGCAATATATTTTAAGTGGATTTCATCCTAGACTAACGAACGAAGGAGTTTTAATTTGCATAAAAATATTTATGTGCCATTTAGTGAAAATTTCTTTGAGCTATTATATCTCTATTATCTTGTTTGTAAAACATTCGAGAATTATCCACTCAATTGGAGAAAACGAATATTCGCGCATCAAGTATTCGTACTTAAAAAAAACTTTAAACAAGTGTCATATATGTACATATATCAGTGGAACGGGACTAATATATATTCTCTTTGAAGTATGTACATACTCTACCTATTTTGTGCCGCTACTTAAAACAACAACTCCTTTGTGCCCAACACTGTATGTATGTGATTAGTTCATACCTGTACTGATCGTGGGTACGTCTAAATAATAACACCGTTTTTTTAACTCTTATGCAACGCAGGGCATACTTTTGGGAGCATTTAATAAATATGAAAATCTTTACAGAATGCATGATCCTAATAACAGTATGTGGGTAAGTGTGTGGACTTAATGAAAACAAAACTCTATCGAGATGCACATTTGTGTGCATATATATATATATATATATATATATATATATATATATATATATATATATATATCTAATGGAAATATAAAGAGTGCAGTTCTATCTCTATATACAAACAAGTATATCATAAGTATATATAATATATGAAGCTACGGTTGAAACAGGTGTCATGCCATTTGATACATGTGTATGTATGCGTGGATATGCATTCATTTATGTATTTATTAGAAATGAGTCATTCTATGATTTTTAAGGATCATCGTGATTGTTGAATGTTATATAAAAATCAATGTTCCTCAAAATTGTGATTCCGATCAGGCTTTGTCAATGTTCAGATCTTTTCACACATACATGTGCGTCTACCTCTCCAGACTATTAAATTATCCGAATAACTGAATAAAAACATTAGCTTTGTATTGAAAATGTTTTTAAAACTATATTATATATATATATATATATATATATATATATATATATATACATATATATATATATATATATATATATATATATATATAAATATATATATATATATATATATATATATATATATATATATATATTAATTATCTAAATATATATAATATCGTTCTTGTTCGATCATAATTTAATAAAGCATTCAGTTTGATTTGATACTGAAAGTTACACTAATCATTCTCAATTTGATACCAGCCCCCAACATTTTTTACAATAATGTCTTTTCCTACTTATTTCACTTCAATTGTATACATTACTAAAAGTTAACTGAGAAAAATAAAAGAACTCGAACCGATGAAGTGGGAAATAGGTAGTAAATTTGACATAACTTTGAAAAACTTACTTATTATTAATTGTATATAGATAATATGTACATGCGTAAATAAAGGTCATAGTAGTTAAATGTTGACATGCATTCAATGTACCAGAATGGCATAATCAACATAAATAAAGTTGAAAGGACTAAAATACATACATAGAAATGTATACTCATATACACACTCATCCGAATGTATTCAAATTTGAAAGTATTTTAAGTAATTAACTTTGCTTTAATATCGATAACAACCTTTTTGCCTGTCACTGTTTTCATAATTAAATCAAACTCAATGTGTGTAAATAGACGCGGGTTTACATATGTTTAGGTGTGTATGTGTGTGTTATCTGTTAGAAGACGTGTTTTTCAAACAGCTGATTTGATAGCTGAAGCATGACAATTAACAGTAAACAAAAAAATCTATATATTGAGTGAAATTGAGTTTTTGAGAGTAGCCAAAGCGCAAAAGAGCACAAAGAGTGCAAACGGTTTGAGTGTTTCATTTAATAAAAAAAAAACAAAAACAAAACAAACTGCTACATGCAACATACAATATTTGATGTGCTTTCTTGACAAAACTGTGGCTATTTACTTTCGCTACCAGCTGGGGTACATAACCAAATTAAAAGCAAATGAAACTTTTTTCTAGCTGTACTATATGCTCATTTAATAACAATTTGTTGCATTATTTTCTCACTTCACTGCAGTTTTTCATATTATGTGTGTATGTACGTATGCATGCTTGTCCATGCGTATGGGGTTGTGTATACTAACCCGGTAGAAAATATCAGTACTGAGACAGTATTGATTCACTGCTGACATTATCACCAGAACTATTGATTTAATACACCCTTTACAATTTAACACATGAATTTCATCAAAAATGCATTAGTTCTGTAGGAAGCTCTCAGTCATTACTCCACCTGGAAAACATTGGAGATATATGTAGTTAAAAAAATTAATATATTTGATTCGTCATCTTTATTGTGTTAAGTTGTGTTGTAAGTTCTTTGTTTAAAAAATTTATTTGTACCGTTGAAAAGTTGACATTTTTGTCAGGTGACCTATTAAAAGTTAATATCGCATCTGAGTTTTAATAGAAATGAAGATTTTAATAAAATATATGTATATTGAAAAGCAAAATATATATTCATACATATGTATGAAAATATATGCTTTTCAACTTCAATATACCATATAGCCAATTGCAGAGCACATGATTTAGGGAAAAACTAAACAAAATTATACCAGCTGATACTTAAAGCGCGTAAAAATATGAGAATTACCAAATTTTTCATATGACGTTGCATTAAAAGTTCTTTATATAGCATGATTAATTATATGCCAAAGCAAATTTGTAACGCAACGCAAAGCGAAAATTCTGTCTGACATCGCGCCTATTCTGCAAGCTCAATTCAAGTAAGTGTGAAAATAAGTTGCTATTAGCGATTAACTCAATTTGTTTTAAATCGATTCAATATATAGAACATGTAGCTATTAAAAGTATTTGGCACTCCTTCCCTCAACAGGCAACAGACAGTTTTTTCAAAATGATACTGCAAAAAAAACCAGACGAAACCAAAGTTTACTAATCAAAATCATAATATATGTATGTATATATAAAAAGTGTAGACGCACCGTTGACATCGCCACCATAAACTGTCAACAAATTGTTGCTACGCTTGAATCCATATTGTCTACATGGCAGTTTCTTATAGAGCGAGTTTATTCGTTTATATGTATAAATTTATTTACACAAGTATCTACGACTAAGTATATATATATGTATATTGAGAACTTTTTGATTTTGCTTTTATTATTGGTATAAATTTAAGCATTTGTATTAATGAGTGAGGGACTGTGTAGGTGATTTTGTTGTTCATTTTGTTAAGCAAAATAAAGAAAGGAGCGTATTCGTCGTGCTGGGTGACGATGATTGCTATAATATATTGTTTAGTATATAGAAACGCGTCGAAGGAACCTAACAACAGGTGGTTAATTTAGTTGAATATGTTAAGTTAAAAATTTTCTTTAAATTTTCCGCGTAAGATTTTGAAATTAATTCATTATAAAAAATTTATGTATGTATGTGCATGTAAGATATAAAAAAAATAATATATCTGGAAAATAGTGAAAATTTTATTTACCAAACATAAAGTTAATATAGAAACGTATGTACCTATTAAATATTTGTTAAACTATCAGCTGTCGAGTGGTGTAATTGAAAAAGTTCATTGCTTTCTACAGTTAATTATTGACTTTGATTTGTTGTTATACGGTAAAAGAATGTGGTGTTAATGTATACACCTCTTCCTCACAGTTAGTGTTGCCAGAAATTTTAGTTATTTTATGATGAAATTTGTGTTAAAAATCTCTAAACAAATTTCAGTGAATAACATGAAAAGTTGATTAATAAACTTGATTACATTTATTACGTCACGGTATAAATATGTATGTCTGTTGTTTCCTGTTAGTTTTTATGCCACTCCTGCGTAGAATTTGTGTTTGCGAGTGTTCCAAGAGAACATATTATCCGTTTATTGACGAAATATATTTGTATGTATGTACGTGTGCATACAAATGTGTGTGTAATAACTGTTATAAATAGTTTCTAGTTGAAGTTTTATTGTTTAAACTTGGATATATCGAAAATAATGAAAGCGTTTAAAATTAATAGCGCTCATAAATGTTTAGTGTAAATGTTTTCTGGTAATTGTTTTATATGTAGTTAAATTGAAAGAAATGTGTGTTCAAATACCTTTAGTTTTGTCGACTGTTTTTGGTGACTTTTCCGCGACATTATAAACGTAATCTCCGCTTTTAGCATAACCTTTTATTAAGAGCAATATATTCTTAATTGCTATTCTTTCTGATAGATTAATTAATATCATAATTAATTATGTATGTAAGTGTTATTTATGTCCGTGAATTCGGTGCTAACAGCAAAGGTTTTCAACTAAAATATTTTATCGAATCTAAATTTAGTTACATATAAAATTAAGCCCCTTATATGTACATATGTATAAATAATTTTTATTGTCGTGCTAAGTAAAACCTTTGATTTTAGCTATCTGTGGGCAGAAGTGCAGAATTTCAAAAGCAGGCTAGTATAATGCAGATGGTTCAAAGGAACAGGTGCAGGCTTAATGAAAATCACTACCCGTATTTTATTCAGGAATTTTCATGCAAATGCATGTTTAATGTAACAAAATAATGTTTGATAATATATAAAAGTTATTATATATAAGTTGCATTGCACCGATTTTCAGTCGCAAATATTATTGGATGTGCTGCCAAGATATAAGTGAGAACATCCCAACGGAGATTAGCCTTTGAATTTTCGTTAAATGCATTAGCTGATGGAAAAAAGTGGAATTGCTGCACTCCTTTTGCTTTGAGTCAATGTTCCACGTAATGTGAGCAAACAAAGTATTATAAAATTGCGGACAAACATACATACGTACGTCTAGTCAATCTGTCTGAATAGCTTAATTGATATGTCAAGGTTATTATTTCAACTTAAGCAACAATAAAGAGAGAAGCCATTAATAATATTTTGTTACCTACGATACGCACTGGTATTATATTCAGGTATCTACATATTTAGCTGTAAACTCATGGACATACTTTGTACGATATGAATTTCTACCTCAATAAAAATGGTGGGAACACATTAAGTGGTTTCTAAAAATTAATAGGATGATTTTTCAAAATATCGACATGATATATATATATATATATATATATATATATATGTATATGTAAATTAAAATAATTGCATGCATACTTATATATAGGCCCAATTAACTTGTTTTCAGTTATCAACATATGTATGTAGTGTGTAGAATATATAAATACATCCATCCCTCTTTAGAGAAAATCATTTCCATGTTATATTGCCATCATAAACACTAGTCTGGCATCACTAATCGGTGTTGATTTTATATACTTTTTGTTTTGTTTTTGAGTTTAACTCAGTACTTTTAACAACTTTGCTGTAAGTACTCTCTCCTAATATCTGTACTCTCAATTGAAGATTGATTTGTAAAGTTCATTAATTTTATTATATTCTCTCATATACATATTGAATAAATGAGAAGCTTCAATGTGTGTGTAGGATATTTTACCATTTGTTGCTTGTGCGGATCACATCAGCTGGTTGTTTGCCTGGTTAATTAACTGGATGTGTCAGTCTTATTTAGGAACAAGACCGACGCACAACTATCCGAATAGTGCACGATATAATTTAAAACATACACACATAAAACCAAATCAAGATACAAAACTAACATAATCAAAAGAGCAAAAACTAATTCTAAAGACAGGGATCAGAACACCAAAAAATTATGCATGCATGGTATTGGACGAGGTACGTGCATTCATACATACAAAACAGTGTTAAAAGTTTCAGTTTAAATAAAAACTTTTTGTTTTAAAAATGCAATCTTCAACAAAGAATAATAGAAACGAAATTTTAAACATAACAATTTAGTATTAATCAAAATAAATTTCACAAATAATAAAGTGTACAATATTGCATTTGGAATGGAAATATCAGCAAATAAGCTTTTTATAATTAACAGCAATATATCCAGAGCAACTATAATTTCCATAGCAAACTCTGAGATCCATAAAAATTTATAGCGTTAATAAAAATTAACCAAATTTAAAAAGAACAGTGACCTCATCATCTACATACGAGTATATCACTAACGTAAATAAACGACAATTTTTTTTAGAAAATTTGTAACTTCAACCGTAAATTTTTGCAAAATACACATACAGACTTTCATATATATTTTCAAATTTTGCATATAATTTTATTAAAAGTTGAATACAATTCAAGGCCAAAATTTTTTGAATTGCATTCGCTTCAAAACCAAATTAAACAAACAATTGCATACAGAATTGCTTTTACTAACACAACGGAAGTAAAAATTGAAACAAAGCAGTGACAAGTATGCAACAGACGCCTTTGCTCGATCAAACTTTACAAGCAGCTATTGATAATATGAACAAAAAAATGTGTAACAAGTGACAAATAAACATTAAACTAAAGCGACTAGAAAGTGAACAAATTAAATTAGTTTAGTAAGTTTTTTTATTTGTTTTGCAACAAAGTATTTTATTACCAAAGTTAATTCAAACGTGCCAAATTTCAATAAAATATAAATATACATAATAAATAAAATTAAAAATATGAAACCACAAACAAAAAAAGTTGCTCCAGATGGCGGATGGGGATGGGTGGCTTGTTTTGGTGTCAGTTTAGTAAATGTAAGTACAATCTTTTCTATTTTATTATTCTGCTTTGAAAACAATGATGAAGGTGATCATTGTGTATGTTTATATGAAGTTGTTGTTTTGAATAGGTGAAGTTGTTATTTTGAATATTAAGGGCATTCAATGGATAAATTTTGCTCTTCTAAAAAAAGAGCATCATTCCAAGTAAAAATTATATAAAATTTTTAGAACTGATTGACATCTGAAAAAATATATTAACTTCTAATTTGAAAAGATAAAAAATAGTAATTCAGAATTTAGAAACGGAAATTTTCATGAAATTTTTCATGTACCTATTAACATTCCGATTTTTATAAATTAATTGTTCAAAAAATATTTACTATAAGCAACAAGCGAAGCATCAACCATATTAATTGAGTTGCATTGACGGAAAAAACTTGTCCCTGATTCCTTGAAGTTCTTTCAGCTGCTTGTTATCAAAATAAAATTTCTTCAATGAATTATTCCACTGATTTACTGAGATGCGCGTAAATTCACACGGCCTTACCTTGAAAGAAAATAACAAAATGTAGTACCTACTTGCGGATCATCAAACCGGTTTGACATAAGTTATTCTTAATATGTCCCAGAAATGTATCTCTTGCTTCATTCTAACCATAAATATTATAACATTAAATTGATCTTTCTTAGAATTAAAAAAAAAAGTCTGCAAAATTCATATTACAATATATCAATTGAAACAATGGACGCAAAACTTCGAAAGTAAACAATAAAAAACCAGCTATCAAATGCTTTCAATAACACAGCTTTACAAAATGTTAATTTGAAAAAATACCAAGAATGCCACATGCCTCGATAAGTTAATTGGGACCTCCTGAACAAGAAAAACGCTGTTATATTTTTTTTCTTAAGTACCGTTTCTTAGATAACGGTACTTTTGTGTTTTTCGGTCTATGGTCCCACTCAAACCCTTTTAAAGCCCAACCGAAAAGTCCGATCGAACTAAATCGCATATCATTGAAAAGTTAATTGAAAACCTTTTCCGTCGACGTGCTGCAAATTTCTATGAGACAAGAAATGACTGAGTTGTGGCATCTCAAAGTTAAAAATTTGCCTATTTTTTAGGTTTTTTTTCAAAATTTTTCATTTTTATTTGGTTTTTTTTTTCTACGTTATAGTAAAAATCTGGAATGTTTTATTTTTTTACCAAATTGTTTTTTTTTTAATTTAAATTTTTTAAATATACGCCGAATGTAGTGTGTGAACAATGAAAATGTCGTTCCACAAAATTCTTAATAAAAACTTTATTTTTCATCCGTTTTTTTTCAAATTACGCTTAAAATGTTGGTAACTAAATAAACTATTTGGTAAAAAAATAAAACATTCCAGATTTTTACTATAACGTAGAAAAAAAACCAAATAAAAATGAAAAATTAAAAAAAAACGGGCAAATTTTTAACTTTGAGGTGCCACAACTCAGTTATTTCTTGTCTCATAGAAATTTTCAGCACAGCGTCGGAAAAGGTATTCAATTAACTTTTCAACGATATGCGATTTATGTTAAATTGAATTAATATTCATAGGCTAATTGTTCGAAATTAATTTAAAATCTCTGAAAGACATGATGATAAATATTCCAAGGCACAAAGGAAAGTCAACTTCAGTTTTATTCAACTTACACAATTCGATCGGACTTTTCGGTTGGGCTCCAAAAGGGTTTGAGTGGGACCATACACCGAAAAGCACAAAAGTACCGTTATATAAAAAACGGTACTTAAGAAAAAAATATTACAGCGTTTTTCGTGCTCAGAAGGCCCCAATTAACTTATCTAAGCATGTGGCGTTGTTGGTATTTTTTGGCTGTAAACCAGTGTAATTAAAGAAAATTCAAAAGACGTGTTGCTGACGATCAAGTACAAAATCAACAACAACAATTATGATCTACCATAAGTCATACTGACGTGAACGCCTTAATAATCTCCTTCTTTGGTTTGGATTCAATAAAGTCGTATTTGTTAAATTACTAATGAAGTTGTTGTTGTTACTGTGATCATGCTCTCAAAACGTGATATCATTCCTTCGCTTCTTTCATGTATAAGCACTGTTGATTAATGCAACTTATTGAATAAAGACTATATTTTGATATTTTGCTTTCATCATTTATCCTAACTTCGTTTCTCATAATATAACAACAGAAAGTGCTATTAAAGAAGAATCGATAAAAACAAAATGTAAGAACTTGAAACAAAGTGATCCACAGAAAATGCAAACAGCAGTAACAAGAATTGGAGCATACACAACAACAATAAGTAATCAAGCAAACAACTGCTCCCTGCCAATAACTTTTGTTATTGTTGCCTACACTGACAGGCTGTTTTGCAAAATTTTGCATAAAATCAACAATTTTATTTTTTGAAATGAAAAGAAGAGGAACACCAAACTTTATTACGCACTCAAACAACTGGCAAGTAGAAAAAACAAACACAACAACAATTGTTTTGTTTCATCCAGATAAAAAACCGGACTTTTGTTTATATGTATCTTTAATAACATACATACATATTTACTAATCCATACATACTTATATATCCATGGAGATAAATACATATGTATGGATGTGTGTACGTGGGGATATATGGTTGGAAATGTGTGTTTTTATTTTGAAAATAAGACTTGAATGTTTGCATGGAAAGTTTTCTTGATTCTCAGTTGTTTAAGTATTATATTTAGCTTGAAATTTATAAAAAGCTTTCGTTAGTAGTTAGAGAAGGAATCGCCATAAATTATTATGTACTGTATGTAGGGCATCCTTCACACGATTTGCATGGATCATGCATATTAGTGAGTAATACTTGCCGGATTGAAAGTAACAAAAAGCTGGACATTTGAATTAAAAAAGCGGGATTATTAAAATAAAGCTGGATACTTTGATATAAATATTTCACGAAAAAATAGTTACTAAGCTTAAATTTTTTCAGTTCATTTATCCATATCGATATGTGTGCAGCTATAATCAAAATAATATCAGCATCTAACGTTAAAATTATATACCGAAAAAACAAAATCATAAAAAAGACAAAAAAAACGTTTTTATTTGTCTGCACATGAGTGTAAAAAATAATAATAAAATTAATAAAAATTGGTTTTATTAAAACTATTTTCCATATTCTTATATTTAAATACACGTGTAAAATAAAATCAAATATCTTTTCCGGCAAAACGATCAGCTACTGTTTAACTTTGGTAAATTTAACACAAGTATTTACTACAGCTTTTGGTCTTGTTTTTTAACCACAGTGTGGTAAATTAAAGTTCTGTACATTTGTTGCTGCAGTGATGTAAACAGTAGTATTTTTAGTACATCTACTACATTAACAAGGTCTACAAGCGTACTTTATCACCAAGGGTGAAAACCCTTATTATATTTTATTGACACAAAAGATTAACTAAAAATGCATTTCATGTACATATGTATGCATGTATATATTCATAAAAATTAAATCTTTTTTACTAGAGCCTTTATTCAACTTAAAAATAATAAAAATGTTTATTGTAACAATAATCAGTTTTTGAATTCTAGTGAAATTTTATTAATTTCGAGTTAATATTCTCTTGTTTATATAGTGCGATATGAACTTGTTTATTTCATGCGATCAATATGTCTATAAAATTATCATAGAACTGTCATTAACATTAGGTACGCCGTAAGCGTTTTTGATTGGCATAAGTAGTAAGAAATTTAATAAAATTTAAAAAAAACTAGTGTATGCTTTCGCACATATCGTTTTTATAACAACAAAAAGTCATAATATAAAATTTACTACACGCTGCGACAGAAAGAAAAATAACTGATACCATTTTTGTGATAAATATTGCCGAGTACAATTTCGTAATTTTCGAAAATCCTACGAAATTTTTTAAGTTATAGGTAGAAAACTAGTTTTTAGGTATTATTTGTAATTTATTATTTGTAATTTATAATTTGGAAAACCATATCCACGTCTGGAAAAAAAATTTTACAAAAATGTATCTACTGGATAAATTAAACAGATAGTGAAAATGCTAACTGATTATTTATATCAAGGCGCATTAATAAAGGTGACCTCATCGCAATTCGCCTTATTTCAAAAACCAATTCTTCAAAAACAATTGTCAAAAAGATTATAAATGTAATGTGATTAACAATTATAAGTCATATATTGCACTTTAAATAACAATAAAAGTATTTATAAAGCAAAATGAAAAACAAAATCTCAATTTAATTGTTAATAAATTAAGTATTTGACATACTGTCATTGTACTACTATAATATGAAATTTATTTGTTGGGTGGTTAAGCAATGTCTATATGCATTTCATTGGCGCTTTTTGAAAAGTTTCAAACTTCTCAACTTATTAAAACACTTTTATCAACCATCTGAGAATTATGTTAATAAATTAACTATAAAAATTCACAAATGATTTCAAAAAATCACATTATAATAAGTGTAGTAGGCTATGAAACTTGTACAAACCAAAACCCAACAAACAACTTTTATTCGATATAACTCTATTTTATTTTTCTACACCTTTATACAATTAGAAATCCTTTGGATAACAATAAAAGTATTTATAAGGCAAAATGAAAAACAAAATCTCAATTTAATTGTTAATAAATTAACTATTTGACATTGCTTAACCACCCAACAAATAAATTTCATATTATAATAGTACAATGACAGTATGTCAAATAGTTAATTTATTAATATGTAAATATCGTTAAAGATGCCCGGCTTTATTGATAAAAAAAATATATTATAAATTCTGTTCTGTATTATGCGTGTATTTATATCGAAAATTATCGTGATATTCTTATTAAAAACTCGCATTTTCGTTTGAATATGAGGGTAATTGTTTTAATATATTTTCTTAGTGTGTTTGTAAAATAAAAATATTTTTTAATATATTTTTTAATTCATTCCTTTGTAATCTGAAAATCGAAGGAAAAGCGGGAAAAAGCTATCAAATAGAAATATATTGGCTATTCAGACAGTGTGCTTCTTAGACATATTGTCATAATGTCTTGTTATTTTAGAAAAGTTTAAAAAAAAATTTGTTGTCTTCCATAAAAATATAAAAGAGCCAAAATCATTAGTCGAGATGTTACTTTTATGTAATACGTGAACTTAGAATAAAAAACTGATCTCATATCTGTACATTAACTCACATTTTGATGACGTAAAAATAAGAAAAACAATAATTAAACTGCAAAGTAAAAAATATTCAAGTGAAAAATATAGCACTAGGCAGCCACTGAACGTTTTTCCACCAAAATATTATTCAATCGTATAGAAATTTATTTCGAAAATGTCAAATGCAATTTTATAGTTTCAAACCAATTTTTAATATCTAGAAGATTTTGCAAATGTTGACAGCGGGAGGTCCACACTAGTCATATTATTTTGTGCTATTGCTTTATAACATATAATGTTATGATAACAGTTTGAATGCACCAATAGTGATTAATTTTTTAATCCAGATGTAACTTTAACTACATGTTCAACGATGTCGTAAGTTATCGTTCGATCGCACACACAACATTTGAAATAAAATCTGGACTTTTTATTTTATTTTATTTATTTATTTTTTTTTTTTGTTAACAATATCGATAAGTCAAAAAATTATGCTTTTTGATGGACACAAACTTGCCGTTTAATAGTTAGTTGCTTGAATTGATGACTAATTTTAAAACTAAATCTGAATTCTTGAGAGCTAATCTAATATTAACAAATGGCTTAAAACCTCCTCTTTAAATAAAGAAATAAAGTTAGGTGGTAATTGGATACTAACAGTTCATTATGCATCCATAATCCAAATGGAATCACTCGTTATTCGTTGTGTGATAAGACATAAGGAGACTTCGAAGTTAGTGTGCATGTCTGTATAAGAGATATAACTGTAATGGGCCTATAGTTAAATTTTCTAGTCACCAAAAATATTTCAAATAGAGCCTTTTATGTTTGTATTAAAACAGGCACGCAATTAAAATATTGAGGATGTTTTATTTGCAAGGGTTTCTATTGTTAAAACTCATCGCATTACTGTTTAACCTTGAACACCTTTAAAATAAAAACATTTTTAAGGCGTTTTTGCGCAGTGAATGTTTTCTTCATGGTGATAATAATTCTGATGAACATATGCGTTTACCTTCACAAAAAAAAAAATATGGCGAGATGTCAGGAATGGAAAGTTTCAAAATAAATCGAATATTAGATATATTACCTGCCTTTTACTAAAGCATAAATCATACGTATATACGCAGCGTCCCATAACCGCAAAAAAAAAACTTCAGTAAATTTTACAGAAGAAGTATTATTTAATTATCACTGGGTGAACCCGAAATGGCGCTCTAATATTGGCTACATTCGGTTGTAGTGGATTGTAAAATTAATAGTTTTAATAAATTTTTTTGCAAGACAATGAGATATTTTACGACATCGTGATGTTATTAAAAATTAATTGATAGAATCAATTTATTTTTTAAATAGTATTTATTGTCCGTAGCATGTTGTTCTTTGACCTTTCATTGATATCCTGCACTTTTTGGCAATAGATTCGATCTACTTGAAAAAATTTCAGCAAATTCAAAATTTAAAGAGGACATTTCTTTCTATAATTCTACTTGAACCGATTTTGTTTATTTTTTCTTCAAATGGTCCAAATTATCGTAAGTCACTGATTTTTTAAATAATAATAATAATAATAATAATATATATATATATATATATATATATATATATATATATATATACATATATATATATATATATATATATATATATATATATATATATATATATATATATATATATATATTTGCCCACAGCTTTTTTGGCGGTCGTGGCCAACATTTTCTTAATGTTTGGTAGTCCGACCCAATTTGCAACGTTTGAAATTTCCTATCGAACTTTTTCTAAATATTTATTATTTTCTTAATTAAAAACTGCTATTTCGATTTCTTAACCAGAACTGAAAGTGGCATCAACACGAAGACTTCGGGCTAAATTAATAGTGCAAACGTTGCTTTTATTTATTTATATCCGTTATGCTGTTCTCATACATCCATGTATCATAATATATTGTTCTTCTTAACCAAATCTATGTACATAAGTGTTAATAATTAAATAACTAAATTAATTAACTAAAATTCATGCTTCAGAAGTAAACAAAGAGGAAATACTCATGTTAAATTAATTTTCAACTTTTAGTCGTTTTGTCATATCTCAGTCGCATAAAAGGCCATTTCGCAGATATTTCGTAAGAAAAAATCTGCTGATCTGTGAAATACTAGATATTTTACGTTGCCCACTAAGTGTAGGTAATATAAAAGGAATCTGAGTGATTCCTTTTTGGCTAGTTAGTCTATAAGTTCCTATACAGAAACGCTTTTGTATCGCCGTTTTTCCCCCTCTTTAAAAAAACAACTTTAGGTTCTGGCATTTTCGATTATTTCCTGCTCCATTTCCCACCTCTGGTAAAACAAGCAAGCAAAAAATATGTGTCATTTTATACCTGAATAGGTATTTATTTATAATCTGTATGCCTACATATAAGTAAGAGTGTATGTATGAATATGTGTATGTACGTAAGCATGTGCCTGAAACAAGGTTTTATTGTTTGCATTAAATAAAAGTAAAAAATTTCAAAGTTCCATACCGAATCTATCATTCATTGCCAAACTCAAGTGTTTTGATTTTATTCTTGGTACCTATGATGAATATTAAAATCAGCCAATTTATCATTATTTCTCACTTATATAATTGCAAAATACGCTATCAAAACTAAGATATGTCTCAGACAACGATAAGAAAGTGAAACTTTCAAGTATTTATAAGTATTCGAAAATTCGATGCGTATCATTAAAAACTTGACATTTTTTTGAACACGTAAAAAATGTTCTACTTTTTGCAGAACAATACACTATATATACTTATTTTGATCGATATTTTTGCTGAGATCATGAGTTAGTGTTTTAAATAGGACAACACACATTTTTACTGGTTGAAAAAAAAAATAACATTAAACCTGTTCAATATAAAATTTATGAATAAAAATAAAATCATTTTAGAATAGCAGTTTATCTATTTTATTTATAAATAAATTTTTTACATCCAAAGTAAATTCCTCTGGCATTAAAATACATACTTACATATCTGACACAAAATTTTGAACAGTTCTGAAAAAAGATGAATAAAAGCAAAGTCCCAAAAGCATTCGTTTTATATCATTTTACTGCGTCGTATTATATTGAAGCAGTTGTCTGTGTACCAAAAAAAAGTAAAGAAAAACAAAAACAAAAATGCTGCGCTAGACGCTTTGCCAAAAATGTGCAACGTCATTAGTTGATGTTTGAAAGTAATTATGTCGTGATGTGTGCACGTAGAGTGTACTCATTTGAATGAATCTGTCTATTTCATCACAGAAACACAAACAAAATGCCAATGAAAGTTTTGCTACACAAAATATGTTAGGGTGCGACAGTATTCCCAGTCGTATCCAAAATTCCAAAGTTTTCTTATGTACCCACACACCAGACTCCCAAAAGAGCAATTGTATTTATTTTGGTACAACTTTTAACTACAATTTGTTGAATTCCCAAGCTGATGTGTTTTATTTAGATAATTTGCAGAATCCAGAATCCATAGCTTTAGTTCTTTGTTTTCCAGTTCTTCTGGCTTCGCCTGTTCATGTACTTACAAGCAGCTGCAAATAACTTAATGTTTTTTTTAGATTTTGTTAACTACAACAATTGCAAAAATATTTGCATACTAAATGATACAATCAGTAGTTAAATTTTTACAGCCTTTTTAAAACAAATTTGATTTATAGAGGATAATAAAATAAGTGTTTGTATAAAAACTTTTTTTATTAACCTATTACAAAGACTGGAAAAAATATTATAAATTAGTTCGCAATAAATTATAAAAAGTGGAATTTGATGAATTAACAAAATATTGTATTGAGTTTTAGAAATAGACAATTTGCAACAACCTCTTTGTTCTATTCAAAGCCTAAGAGAATATACGAAGGCCTTTAGAATCAGTTAATTGTTGTCTGCAGGGAGTAAATAAGTGTCCTATTTTCGACATTGTCTTGACCTGACGTTGGCAAATAGTTAAGAAATAAAAATTATTATATTTTACAGGCTGAAGTCAGATTTGTTTTTGCCCATGCTTTTGGGAAGAATAACAGCCTGTCTTACGAAAACTAAACTATATAATTTGATTTTTGTTTTAAATATATTTTGTCGACAGAACGATATCCAGCGACATCGTAGAACAGATAGTAAATTTAAAACATAGAAACAATAATAGTGTTTTTAAAATGAGATGAGGATAACTCTACAGTTATTTAAAATTGAAAACTGATATCAGCAATAGCAGTGACGTTTCTAGGTTTAAGACAACGTTCTTTCTAATGTTGAGTAAAATTTATTTAATCAAAAGTTTCGGAAAAAATTTTTTAGTTAGATTTTGGGAAAAAAGAATCAGCACATACATAATTAAAATGAAAGAGTTCCTAAAAAATTTTAAGCAAACTAAGATTATAATTTATATGGAAAAATTGCTAAATTGCTACACGTTGGATACAATCGTAAAGTTTTGTAAATCTTGAAAAAAATATTTCATAATATGTATATGACGTCAAAAATAAGCTGAGATATACATACCTAATATATAAAATAATAAAATATAAATCTCACATATTATTTTATTTTTGTTTTTTACTATAACAAAAATTTAAATTAAGAAAAAAGTTTTATGTCTGCTGTTATTTGAGGGTATGGGTTTGAACCTAAAATATATCTCAAGGTTGGGCATCTTTTTTATAATATTGTCTCCGTTGAAAACTTTGTATACTAACTCCCACCGGCATTTACAAAATTGTTCCTTTGAGGTAATAAAAACATTTCTTTTGGACTTGAAACTAGTGGTAAACAAGTGGGAATGTTATATAATAGTGGTAAATTAAATGGAGGTATAATTAAACAGGTTATCTGTACAATGAGAATTGTATATTCAACTGCTAAAACTTAAATTTACAATTAATATAATTAATTTGTTTAAAAAATATTAAGGAATAGCTATTTTCGATTTAATTGAAAAACCTATTTAAATTTTTAGTGATATTTTTATTAAAAAATTTTCCCAGCTAGACTGCTTTTATAATCCTATAGTAGAGTTCTAATAATTTTGAGCTTTTTGGACTTCATTTGATGCTTATTTTACATTCATACATATTTTGTATATTTAGTTCTCGGGACATTGTTAATACTGACATACTTGATAATATATTGATATACTTGTATGTATATCAGTATATCCATATACATAGCTTTCAAATTTTCCAAAACATTTAAAACAGAAGTATGTGTGTATGTCGGCATGGGTTTGTGACTTTGAAATTTCGTTGAAATACAATTTCTTAAATTTTTAAGAACTCAAGTGACTGTAAATTTTAATTTGCATTCAAAAATACAATTTTCCAGAACTGGCAAGAATAGATAGAGAAAACACAATTAATTGTCCGGCCATGTTTACATACACATGCTAAATTTAGTTCTGAAAATGCATTGTTGCTTAACGCTACAAATAATTTCTATGCAAGTATATGTATTTATTTGGTTTTGTTGTTGTTCTTGCAACTTCTGATTTTAGTTGATATACAAATAGATAAAACGAAACGCAGTCTGAAAAAAACTCAGCAAGGGAAGCAATTGTTATCGTTTTGGTTGGTAATTCCTTTGTTTTCACTAAAATATATTTTGAAGACCATTTGCCAACAGGTAGAGATTACTTTATGGTTACTGAACTAAATATACGAGGATCGTATTAAAAGTTTTTAATATAAAAAATATATACATATCAACTTTATCGCAACATAGTCGTATCCCATAAAATTTTTAATTGTTAAAAAGAAGTTCTTTCATGTCATCGGCATATGTAAAAAAAACCAGCTGTGAAGTTAAAATTCACTCAAAAATAATATTGTAAAAAAATACGTTTCATGATATTTTTACATAAAGATAATCGTCGAGATCTGAAAAAACGCGCCTTTGAAAGATCATTAATCTAATAGTGAAATCTAAAAATTGGTTGTGCAAATATAGAGATATTTTTAGTATCTTAAAAATCATAACTAAAAGCATCAAAAATATAGACTGTGCGTCGCACTGTGTCACATTTGGTCGAGAAAGCGGAAACAAATTGTATTCATGGTCACCGATTTTAAATTGATAAAACTTATATGTATGTATGAATATCGATAATTGGAACCTCACAAACTTAATGTAACTTTCCATCTCTTCCATGTAGCATTTAAATATTAATTTACTACAATTGTAGAATTATTAATTTTAAAAACTACATACGAATATTTTAATCTAACTTTTCTTTTATAGTTGAATAAATAATTATTAACTAAGTAAAGTTATTTTTAAAAAGTTTGTTTAACAATTTATTATTAGCCGGTTTCACTTTTTAGCAAAAAAAAAACAAAATAACTAATTAAATACGATGTAGCTATTCTGTTATTTCTTAATCGTTACTGTAGTTTGTTGCATATGTTTGTACAAACATGTGCATGTGCGTATGTGTGTGTGTGTTTTTGTGTAGTAGTTAATTATTAACTGTTATTTATTCTGATTGTGTTATTTAATTATATATTTATTAATGTAGTGAATTTCAAATAAACGACATAAAATTTATTAATCGTCACGTGATTTTTACAAAAAAAAAAAAACTTTCCTTTGGGTATCAAGATAAATACAGAACTACAGCAACTAAAAGCTTTAGTAACTTGTAATAACTGAAGTATTTATTTACTGATAAGGGAACCAAATATGAAAAATGTTTACTCAAAGTACCGGGTGAAGTGTTATTGCATTAAATATTGTGTTTGATTACATTCTAAAAGTAATGAAGTTACGAAAAGTAATGATGTTAAAACTAAATATAATTTAGTAGAGAAAAGTAAAGCCTATTCCTATCAAATATAATCACATTTTCATAGCTTAAAAAATATGCCGTTATTTAACCAAAAAAGTTTAAAAATGGGAATCTCTTTAATATTAATTTTTGGTAAAAAGTTTTTTCGCATTCTTCAGCTTCTTGCTTTTTCAAATTTTAGCTTGTTATTTAAAGTGCTAAATTCAAATAAAATAATCAATGTCTTAGGAAAATCTACAGTTAAGTGTTGATATACACCTAACACTGTTTTTACGCGATAGATAAGTTCCTCAAAAACTCGGGTAAAAAACCGTGTAAAAAGATAGAGTATCCATATTTCACGTATGAAATATCAGGAAATGTTTTATATATTTAAACAAAAAACATAAGAAAAAAAAACAGTTCCCAAAATGTTACTAAAAACATTTTGGGAAAAAAGAACTAGCACATAATTAAAATTAAAGAGTTAAAAAAATCCCCAAAATATATACTAATACATATTTTAATCGGTATCACTTTCTTATAATCGCATTCGTTTACAAAACATATCATTTTTATCGCAGAAATGTTTTCGAAATTTTGGCCACAAATTCCGTTATTAATCGTTGGAATCCAGTTTTTATAAGACTGTAATTCATAATAACTACCCATTAATAAATTCAATTCACGTTGAAATTTCGTGACTCTCTCTTCATTAGGATCATGCTGGCGAAAATGATCGCCCAGTTTAACTGTTATCTGTTATCTTCGGGTGTCCCAAGCGCAAAACCAATTATTTTATATCACGTTAGATCAAATCGAGTCGCGTAAAAATAGGGCGAAATATTTATTTGGAAACGCGTTCAACCGAATTGGCGTAAAAACAGAATTGGATATATTGCAAAATAAAGTGAAATTAAATGGTTCAAAGTGAAAATATTTCGAAAAAATATGTATAAATGGAAACATGCTGCACTTTTTAACTGGTTGGTACGGCTGTAATTAAATTTCATACAGTATTTAAACAGGTGCTGGGTTCAAGTTTAAGTTCAAAAACGGCCAGAATTATTAAAATAATTTTTCGAAAATTCCCACTGCTAAAATTAGGAAATTTTAAGAAAAAGCTGCCTTAACTTATTTCAACTTTGATGAAACTTATTTTGAAGATTTGGATGTGTTATAGACTTTTGTAAGCCAATAACTTAAATAATTATCAGTTGGCCAAATTGTCGTAAACGACATTGTCAGGGACGATGTATGCACGTCCTGCATGATGTTTTCAATACATGGCCAACTGGGTGTTTGACTGGAGATTTCTTAGAACATTTAATATTTATATATGCATATATTTGTGTAACAGTGACCAAATACTCTGCCATTTGCATGTTTCACGCATCCAGGTTATTCGAAATTAAATTATGCAGAAGTTCTTTTCAAATTTTCTGCAATAGATTATATATTTTGTCCTTTTTTGCGACTTTTAAAGATTTCAAAACAGTATTCGTTTTGATTTTAGCCAAACATTGAATTTAGATGTAATTTTAAATATCTTCGTAATGTTTGCACAAATTAGCTAACTTAACACGTGTGCTACACGTGACTTCATGAAATCATTTTGGATATTTTAAAATAAATTGAAAAAATTAGTTTTGAATTAAATTTAATAACTCTGAAACTATTGAGAATAAACAAAAAGCTGTTCCAATATATTTGCTAAAACCACACGACACGTTCTCAAGTCATATTGATAACAAAAACGTTTGATATATTTCTGAGACAAACTTATAGCAACAAGTAAAAGTACGTCCAACAAAATATAATTAATTTCGTTTTATGGTGTAATTAAGTGATTCGACTATAAATAAATTGATATTGCAACAATTATAAACTGATCTTCTATACGTAACATATGCCATAATCGATCATCTTTGCATTATGTCTTAAATTATTTATGCAGTAATTATTCAATGCCAATCACAAAGTGATCACTCACCATTAAGATTGATACCGGAAATCACAATTTTATATATTGATGGAGTGTTTGTTAATTAAATTAACAAAATTAATAAAATTAGCCCGAATAGCAAAGAATCTATCAGAAATTTTACAGTGAAAAGTGAATCGCTAATAAAAAATTACTCTGTAATATTGTTTCATAATAAAATAAACATTTCAATTGTTATTGAATTTATTTTTATTATTCTATTGTTCCAATAAAAAGCACAGCAAACCTCAACATATGGAAAAAAATCAAAAATTAAGCATGAAACTTTCTATAAGAAATTTGAAAAAATAATCACTGCAAGGTAATTTACATTTAATTAAATATAAATGCCGGACATGATAATGATATTTTTTATTTATTTACATTTATTTTTTATTTTTTGCTATAAAAAACTTTACACAACAAAAAAACACGTGCAACATATAAATTTGCATTATTTGATTTTTATTTAATTATAATTCAATGAAAGTCTTTTCGTTCGTCGGCTTCTTGTAAAAATTACGTTTAATATGTGTCTGAATATATATTGATTTATCAGCTTGTGGTCTGTAATTTCATTACAATTTCCAGTCGTTATCAGAGCTGGACTAAAGATTGCGCTAGAATTCTTTCCACCGTTCCTAATATTGATGGATGAAAGGATCGAATAAATACCAGTTTGTAAGTCAGATATTAGTGAAAATATAAATTATCTGTAGTGAGCTACAAATTATTTGGAGCTTTCAAAACCCTACAAAAAGCAATACCTTTTTAAAATTAGTAACGAAAGAAGTAGAAAGCTTGATATATCAAAACGAAATAAGACAAGCGCAATCACAAGACTTTTGATGTATTATAGCAATTTTGTGTTCATTATTTCTATTGAGAAATCCACCTTTTCTATAAAAAGTACAGAATTGTCAATAGAATTGGTTTAAAATATACCCTACAAACATTCAATAAAAAAATAACAATAACAACACATAATAATGCAAATGATTCTTCTCCAATGAAAGCTTTTATCCACAGATATGCTGCTGCGTATAAAATAGTTTAATAAATTTCTAAGGCCGTATTCCCAGAAAATATTTTATGCCTATAAGCTGCTTATAAGACCAATTTTGTATGGAAATTTTGTTTTATAAGCAGCTTATAAACACAAATTATTATTTGTGGGTAAGGCCTCTAATAATTTTAGATTTTGGTACTCTTAAATTGAAACCGATAACTATTGTTACCGCTGTAATGTTCTTAAAACTCCAAAAAGTTGTCCATAAAAGCAAGAAGACTCTGTGTCATGTCAGCTTTCAAACAATGAAAACTAATTAAAAATTTAAATGACCGTTGCGGCGATAGGATGAAATTAATTATTTGAATTTTTAATGGGAAAAACTTAAAGAATTTTGTTCTTGGTAAGTAACTTGAACGAATTCATTTCTCAGTGTAGACTCAGCAGTATTTTTTTGGAATGTGCTGCGCATGCAAAAAATACTCGCTATCAATGAAAAAGACACTTATAAATCGATCTATGAGTTTATTACTTTTTATTGTTGTTTTACTTTTGAAAATGCACCCATAAGTAAATCTTGGATATATTGAAATTTTCAATATTCTAGATATTAAAAAGTTTTCTAAATCGTTTTGCGAAATAGTGGATACATAACCAAAATTAAATTGAGAATTATGTTGACAAAATGCATTTTGTTAAGGTTATTTAAGAAAAAAATTGCAAGTTAAAATAGTTACTTCCTGGAACAACTTGTGAATTATGTATTCAAAAACGTTGGTTTAAATACTAAATAAAAATAAGCAATCAACAATAGAACCGCCCATGAAAAATATTAACAGTTTAAATCGAAACTCAACTTGACACATTGAAATTCAGGCATCATGTTTGCAAAGCATTTGTTTTTGGCTCAAAGTAACGTGCTAATTTTGTAAAAAAAAATAAACGTCTACTATTTAACATGTTTTTTACTTCTAAAAATTTTTGTTTCTATATTTTGATTAATGAAAAAATAACCTTTAAAGTATATAGGGGAATAATTAAATATAAAACTAAAAGTAAATAAATAAAAAAATTAATGGAATTTCAATAAGTCAGAATTAAAATATTCATTTCGTATTAGTTTGCTACTGTCGTTAACACAATATTTATATATCTTCAAACATCAAGTTATTTCTGATGTGAACATGTGAACATGTGACACAAGCGTGTAAACTTTTTCAATAGTCTATCATAGCACTCAGAAAAAAATATACAAAAAGAAAAGAATCAAATGAAATGAAAAGAATCAAATATTTACATTAAAAAAATTTAATTTTATGCTAGTAATATTAGAATACATTTTTATAGCAGACATCATGACTACGATACACTTAGTCGTTTATTTCAAGATTTTCGATTTAATTTAAAAAAAACATATTATTCTATTTATCGCACTGATAATTAGATTTGAGTCGAACTGGTTTTGAAATTTATTTTTCAACATGATTATTAATCAATTTGGTCTGATGAAAGCTCAATGATCGAATTTGTATTATTGCTGTCCCATTCTGAAACACTGTCCAATAGTTATCATAATTCTCCCCTAAGTTTCTTCCCTGAAACAAAAACAAAAAAATTAAATAAAAAATTGTGAACATAAATTAGAAGCAAATGCGATGCTGTACGTATAATTAACTTTAACGTTAACCATAAAATATATATAGGCAAAAACACACCAATACATTTTTTATCGATACGACGATATCCACATTCAAAAAGAAATATCGGCGCAAATTGAATTTGAGTTCAAGTTAAAACAATCAAATCTTAACTAGAATAAGTTTTTTACACCAAATAACCGTGTATATATTTATTATTATTATTATTATTATTATTATTATTATTATTATTATTATTATTATTATTATTATTATTATTATTATTGTTATTATTATTATTATTATTATTATTATTATTATTATTATTATTATTATTATTATTATTATTGTTATTATTATTATTGTTGTTATTATTTTATATAAAATTGATGTCAACAATATTTAAAAACAAATGGCAAATTAGAAAATAAGAAATTATTTTCCAAAATAACAGCAAATGATTTGATTTGATGTCTGGTTTTAATGGCTTGTTTCTCTTAGCTGTTTTGCGTAAAAGTACTATTGAAAATTTAAGAAGACAATAAAATATTGGACGAAAATTTCTGTGATATTGTAATATCGGCAGAACTGAAGTGTCACCGCTATATCGGTATCGATTACATCTAATAATTATAATGTGTTCTAATCACAAGATTATTAAGAATTATTATGGCCACGAGCCACACAACCCTACCAATTTGGCTGTATTGCATGAACAGTTTCTGAAATGCTACATGTCACGTTTTCTTCTTCTTTCATGGATGACTAAAATCATATGATTTGATGTCGCTAAACGTTTTTATGAGATTACGTCAAGGAACGTCAGATAAGCCGCCAACGTTCGAGCAGTTGAAAAACAACATTCGCCACGTTATCGCAGAGATACTGTTCGAAATGCCAGAAAATTAATGATAAGTTCCAAGCATCATTAAATTTTGATATTCTGTACGTTGTGTCAGTTCGACTTTTATAATTAAGATTCCCAAGTTTGGACAATTTGCTTTCCTTAGGAGCTGCAAAAAAAAGCTCTTTATTTGCCATCATCCAAACATCAAGAATTTTTTCATAATATACTCGTATTGATTTGCGATTTCCATATTTTGTAAACATTTCTGAGTAATTTATTTAGAAGTAACTTTTTGTATGTCAAATTGATTTAAAACGGTCATGCCTACCAGCTTTGTTTGAAATTTATAGTGCTGAATATTTGCAACTGAATTTGTGGTTTTGCAAACATTTGCCTCAAACTGGTTTTCCCATGTTGTCTTTTTTTATTTAATCAATTTGTCTTTTTTGAAATATGCACATATATTGACATTTTAAAGTTCAAGAACCGACTCAAACAAACAACAATGTACTTGTTGCTGTGCAGTTTAGTTGTAAATATGTCTGTAAATATGTTTTCATATCGTGCATTTGTATATATTCTTATATATGTATTTCCATTTGTTTAAATGACTTATTGGAACCAAAAATATCCGACTTTAATTGTTTAAGAATTTTACTAGTTGACAATATAAGACTCCAGTCACGTGACGTACATTTTGTATGATAAAAATATTAAATACAAAGTTCAATTTAGTTGTGCCAGCTATTGTTGGAGAAAGAAAAATCTTATTTCTAAAAATAATTCAATGTTTGTAAACTGATTACTAGAAACAATATTTTTTAGGAATTAGGCTGTAAATGTTTATGTGTATTACAATTTATTTAATCCCTGGTAGAGTTACGACTGACACTTTGTCCTGATCGTATGACTTCAGTGGTAATTTTACTTATGAAATCTCAATCGGTAATGAGATCGACGTGGAATGAATATTTTCTACCGAAGTTTTATTTATAAACAGAAGAAAATTTTTATTTAAAGTGACTTTGAGTAATAATAAAAATCAAAGTATCTAAATATCAAAACTTTTTTCAAAAATAATAGTACCGAATACACAACCTCTTTGTTTAGGTCAAGTTTGAAGAAATAAATATTAAATATAATTAACTTATGACACAATTTTTGGCGGGCCAGCACATGTTGTCATCGAGGTAAAACAATTGCAAAATAAAACTTTGTATGGTAGCTGTCCGTCGATTTGGTCCCTGATTTGACAGATCACAGATTTTCTGCTAGTAAATCAAGAAAAAAAATAACTATCAGCCAGGGTTATCGGTTCCTTTTCAGTTATACTATTTAGTTTTTGTTAAGTAGTTTAAAATGTGTATAAAATATATATCCTTAAAACTTTCTTTCCAGTTCAAATCCTTTTAAAAATAGGAAATTTAAAACTATTCCATTTTGTATTAATATTTTTCGTGTAAATAATACTGATCTCAATACTATTTATCTGAGATTTGAAAATTTTTTTTTTTTGCTAGTTGTGAATTTTTTTTAGATTTGATTTATAAGCTAAGAGAGGTTGCTGTTGATTTGGTGTAAAAACCAATGGAATGCAGGCATATAGACATACTTAACGTGTAACAATCCAAGCAATAATAAAAGTTATTTAAATTTAAAAAAATTATAAATGGTCAAAAAGTCTATTTATAATAACTAATTTGATGTGTGGGTATGGCAGCAGGTGTAATATGACACGGTAGTGGTCGTTATTTATAATCCGTCACCTACAAATAATTTTCTATGCACTTTTGAAATCGTGTATATTTATTTCAACAATAATTTAAAGAACAAGATAATTCGCTATAGATCGTTACAAAAGTAGTTGCTTTCTAGGAATTAACTATTTCTCTTAACCAATACTTTTTTCCAAACAAAAATAATAATAAGTTTATGCTAATGGAATGATGATATGGTTGATCAAAGTATAATTTATTAAACGATAACAATAAAAAAAAAACCTCTCAGCCCTTAGAATTATTACAAAATTATGAACTACTATTTATTATTTTATTCACCTTCTAATGCTGCATTCAAATTAATATTCTTCAGATTATTGTGTGGACTTTTTAAAATGAAATTGTTGTTCAATTGTTGTTGGTTGACTGTTTGCTTGATAATAAACCACATGATGCTCATCACGCGCCAGATCCAATTGAAAAGGTTCGAAATAAAAACTTCTGTATGTCTGTCCGCCAGTTTTACTCGTAACTTAAGTGGATGCACATCACAAAATAAATATTTATGAGCATATTTTAATCGAAATTAATTAATAAACAGCACAACGCATCATTTGATCATAATATCAGCCTACGAATTTTCTTGAATTTAAAAGTAGTTTTAATTGTGGATGACACAACAAAGGAAACTTTTTTTTATAAATCTTTAATTAAAGTATTTTTTTGTTTAAGCATAATTATTCAAATGTGGTGAAGAACTAGAAAAATTAAATAAATACGAAAAAGAAAAGAATAACAAAGACCCCTGCTGTATAAATAATTTCTAGCTAAAGAAAATTTATGAAGAGAACAGTTAAGTTAATTTTCTTTCAGTCAGGCTTATCTACTGATGATGAGTCAGCTAAAACTCGCTAATAGAAAGCTAAGCGTCAGAAACTGTTCTAAACGCACAAAATTTGTTTAAGCAAACCCGCTCTCGACTCGGTAAAGATGTGTAGACACGATCAGAATGCTTTACAAGCTTTTTTATATTATCATTTTAAATTTACTAGCATGTGTGACACCGATCATGTGTATATTTGTTTGAGGTCAATCACACAAGTAATTTTAACTCAAGACTATGAAGTCTAAGATCCCGAGCTGAACTCAGCACCCAATGTATTGGTGCATGATTGTGTTAATTTTTTCCCACTTGACTCAATGACGGTCGCTGAACATCATCTCCAGTGATTGACTTTATAATGTACTAATAATAAAGACGATATTGTATCACAAATTCACCGTCGAAGCTAAAAGTAAAAAAAAATTTTTTAATTTCTCTTTATTATCATCTGTCTTCTCAACACCATCCTCCAGCACAATGCACTCACTGCATATGTAAATGTCATCCTCTGGGTTCTGGTCCTTATAAAACATAGTTAAGTTATTTTATTTTACCTATCTGTACTATTGATATCCGTTGAAATCTTAAAAATTCCCTCAAATTTCGATTAGTGCAAAAACTTTCAATAAAACATGGATTTTGTAAAGTGATAATAAAAGTTACAAGTTGACGTCAAAGTAAATATATTAACAACTTTGTTGATTTATTGACAAAAAGAAAATATATCTGGTAGAATAAACTGAATTCGAGCTCGTTAAAATTTTAAATATTTTATGGCTAAATAATTTTTGTTAATATTCCCCTCCTTACATTTTTTATCATATCAAAATGTTGTTTTCAACATTTAACTGGCAGCACATCTGATAATAAATACGCAAACTTGTTTAAACATAATATAAATTCTGATAAACAAATAAACAACATAACGACAACAATAATAATAAAAAAACAAAAACAGTTTTATAGGAAAACAACTTAGTAACAGGCAGGTCCATTTCAAATATGTATGTACATGTACAAATAACTTGTGATTGTTTGTTGGGTTATTAAATTCACACTCCAAAAAATAGAATTGTATCAATAGCAAAAAACTTGTTATAATTTTATTAATTTCCTTGACAAACGGCAGTATTTATGTTTTGAATTTGAGAACATTGTGTCAATATTTTGCTGAAATCAGAAAAGCAAAAAAGGTAAATAAATCGGAAAAATCTAATACAATTTGTATTTGTTTTTGCTCTGATAATTGTTTGTTTGCATTTAATTTTCTCAACATTTTGCTTGTGTGTGTTTATCTAAAGGGAGGAAGTGTTAACTGAAAGTATTCAAATCTAATCTTAAAGACTGTAAAATTTTGAAATACTTAGCGATTTTAAATAACACAAAATCTATAAAATTCTTTATCAATTAGCCAATTAAATTGAAACAAACTCGACGGTACAATCTAATAAATGCAAATGAAAAATTAAATACGCCGAACTTTCAATGCCTTAAAATAAAAGTTATGCTTGTTTCGATTCCTGAAATAGCAATTCTGCCAAATCTGAATGCATCAAAGCTCGGTTATTTCCTTCCGATGGGAGCAATTGATGTGTTTTGAATATATAAACTGAGAACTTACATCATGAAATAATATATAGGTTTTATTGTTTGTATTCAAGTTTATTTAGGTTTAGTTTAGGTTAAAAGGAGGGGCAAAAAGTTATTGCAATCCATTACTGATTACACTTGTGCCTTAGTGACATGTTGTGCACTCTCTGAAGAAAATTCGGGAACTCCCAATGTAAAATTCAAAGATCTATAGTTTCCTCAATATATTTTCTTTTGTGTTTCCAATCCCATCCGTATATCTAATATAATTTCAGAATCAAATACTTGCCTTCTAAGTTGACTGGAAGGAGGAAAGCGGTCCAAGTTGTGAACAAGTGTTTCACCGTCTTTCTGGAAGGTTCTGCATAGTATGTTATCCACAATACCCATGTGCCCAAGGTGATTTAAAAATGTCCAAGGTGCTGGTCTACTTAATCTCAGAGTATCATTTGTCTTATCGTTGTATGGGTTACCGTAGTGAATTTCGGTTACACTAGTAAAAATAAAAATAAATAGTTTTAGCTCTTTTTGCATAATTGAAATGGTTTGACTTTTTTGCGAGCTTATCTTCCTCTCCGTTTCCAAGTATACCCTGAGGGGTTAATCGGTATTACAATGCAAAAGGAATTGCTTTGCATTGTAATGTAAAAAGTGTGCAAATGCGAAAAGTTTTTCTTTCGTATCGCATTGCAGAATAACCCCCCAGATATCCTAAGAACATGATATCATTCTACAATGCCTTTATGGGTTTCTCTCCTTCTTGCATTGTAAAGCGGTCCGAAATTAAATTAGGTCTTCGGTGACTTTCTCACTATCCGCAAATATACGGATTATCAATATGCTTTAACCATTTTATCCCTTCCGTAATAACCGTGTTCTAAGTCCGAAAGACTGCTCTGGTGACGACAGCATTTACAAAAGCTACGGCTGATGTTTGGGAAACATTTACGCGATCGGTTACCAATTTCTTTACATGTACTTAAAAGGAATAATAATAAAAAAATGACCGTTTTTTTATTTTTCTAGTGATTCTTAAAATTCTGAATTCCGTATATAAGAAAAACGAAGTAATACAATGTTAAGCAAATGAAGAATAGTCAAGAAAAAAATAATGTTAAAGCACGATAATCAAACACAGAAAAAAATCTCCAGGACTGTTGGTCCTGAAACAATAACAACGATTCTACAGAATACTTCATGCACTTGTGCGTACTTTTCGCATATACGAGAAAATATTGGATAACTGTATTTGCCTTAACTGTTTGCTACAATTGCTTAATGTACGGCTTTACAATTTCATTATGAATGACCTTGGACATACATAACCTTACACAATTTAACGTTTAATAATGGCTGGTAATACCAACAAATTTATTGTTTTATAAAAATAACAACATCGTGTAAATCATTTCGACAAATAAATATCACACTATTAAACGCTGAATTTCAAATATCTCAATAAACACTGCAAATAATAAAATCGTAAATTTTTTAATTATGGCTTATCGCAGATATTATAACAAATATTAAGGCCAATAAATGATTTTGCATAGTCCTTAAACTCGCACCCATTAAAAAACTAATCACCTAGTCGAGAAAAATATAATATAATGTCGTTAATTCTAGCCTCGATTTTTGATAAGAACCCCAAACTTCAGATAATGGAAAATAAAGGGAAATTTGCTGTCAAATGATTATTTAATTTGCTTTTATGTTGAGTATGAATGAGCTTCGAGTGTGTGATGTAATTTTTTAAAATGGGAATGTATTTATGAAATTATTTGTACACTCACAGACTTTTCACGCAGTTTATCATGTAATCACGCGTATCGTCATTATGAATACGTTATTGATCGTGTACAAAGAAAATAACGAAAATAATGTTTATGTAACAAACAAATAATTATAAAAATTTTAAAATGAGGGCATATTGAATTCTTGTGTGTAGCTGAGAATTGGTGATAAGCAGGAAAAAATGAAAATGGAAAATTTTTGCTTAATTCTTATCACTTATTTTAAGGAAATACAATAAGGCGAGGTCAAACATATCCGTAAAAAATTAAGAGATCATATTCTCATTGCATTGGAATCGTGAAATATGGAACATTGAAGGTCGTAAACAGCCTAAACCGGTTTTCTTACAAATTAAATACGGTTTGGAGTAAGGGAAAATCGTTCCCAACATAGAAGCCGTTGGCAATTCTCAACATATGCAAAAAATAGTTCAATTGGACACACAACTGCAGTGCTACAGTGTTTAACTTCACTTTGGAATTTTATTGAAGTTATAATAAATATTTTAGTTGCGTCAATCAGCCTGATTACGGCTGGCGTTTTTCGCCTTCAAATTCGAAAGTCTGTAATAGATTAAATAGTAAAAAGCTGAATTTTTCTTTAATCCTTTAATCCATTCTCAGAAAAGTTCAACAAAATTGAAATATGAAATTTTATTAAAAATTATTTTTTGGGAATAAAAAGCTATGCTTATATATATATATATATATATATATATATATATATATATATGTATATATATGTATGTATGTGTATATATATATATATATATATATATATATATATATATATATATATGTATGTATGTATATGTATATGTACATATATGTATATGTATATATATGTATATATATATATATATATATATATATATATATATATACTGGTTTTTAATTAGAAACGCTTCTATTGAAAAAAAAACACCAAATTTTTTTTTATAAAACAGTAAATATTCATTTATTTCATAATATTTTAATTAAATATGTTAAATATTAAACAAATATAAAGTAAAACTCAAAATACTTTTCAGTCTTAAATATTTTTTGCGAACTTAGTTTGTTCTGTTAATTATATCTGCGACACCTAATTAGAAACGATTTCAGATTATTAGATTAAAAAGAATTATATTAAGCTATTTGACTTACTTTCTATTAATAATTTGCTGCAAAGCCGTTTTGCTTTATATCTGCCTCACATCGGTTTCGCATTGATACTATTAGACGTTGACATAGCCCTACAGGTATCGCCTCCCAGGCAAATTTTCTTCAGCATCACACTATTTAGAGTTTCTACATATTTTTCCTTATTCAATATTCCATCAATTTTGTTAATTGGACACTTGCATTTATATGGAAAAACACTCGATTGTCCTTAGAAAATTCTCAGTAAAAGTATAACTTCAATCAAACATAATCATACACAATTGATCCTTAAAAAGTTTTTAATAGTTTTAAAATAATTTGATATAATAAAACAGCTTGCAATTTCCTTGTTTTTAGTTGGCCACACGTTCAATAGAACCATCGTTTGGTTTATTGTTCGGTGATTTATTACGTGATCTCGATGTGGGAACCACCGGCGCAGCTGTGATTATTAGTACCTTAGATGTATGTATGAACTTTTCGGGGCTCTTTGTGGGGCCCCTGCTGAAGGAGTTTTCCTATCGTAAAGTAGCTATTGCCGGATCGTTACTATGTGGACTTGGTTTGGCGTGTACCAGTTCGGCGGGCAGTATGGCCCATATAATTGGTACATATGGTGTTGTAAATGGCATTGGCGTGGGTTTAGCAACTTCTGCGGCGTTTGTAGCGTTAAATCATTATTTTAAATATAAACGTGGCCAGGCTGTGGGCTTGTCAATGGCTGGTACTGCCTTGGGTATGTTAATTATGCCCCAGCTAGTAAGAGTTCTATTGGAAGCTTTTGGTTTTCGTGGAGCTGTATTGTTATTAGCTGGCGTGGCCTTAAATGCTACAGTAGGTTCGGTGTTACTGCAGCCTGCCAAGTGGCATATGAAAGATGAAAAAATTGATGAGGAAATGATGGTTATTGCCGCTACAGCCCCACCAGAATTTAAGGTTATCCAAGAGGACGGCACCGAAGAAGATGCTCTACCCGAAATGAATACATTGCTCTTCAACAAACACAACCAACAACAACAACAAATGAGAAAGAATTTCTCTGAAATGAATATGGATACTATGGTTGGTTCGAGACTGGGTTTGCCCAAGAGGCCAACATTTCCTCGCATCATGTCATTAGCTGGTGTTCAAACTGCTGCCAACGGTTATCCCTCGAACAGCGATGTTAATACCACTTTGCGAAATCGAAAACAATCAGTCACTTCCAATTTATCTTATATGGATTTTACTGGATCCATTTTGCAAGTCCACATGAACGTGGGTGATGATGAGTTTGAGCAAAATGATCGCGAACTAAAAAGGGTTAGTACAGTGACAGGCGGTTTTGGAAATGTTCACTGCGACTCTTTTATTAAAATGAATGCCTGCGATATTGAAAAAGCTGCCGATATATCAGCTGAAAAGTGTGCTGAAAAAAGGCCCGGTTTCTGGGCTAGATTTGCTGATCTTATGGATGTAGATTTACTTAAAGATAAAATGTTCCTTAATATACTCTTTGGGCTATCGATATTTTATGTAGCCGAAATGAATTTCAAGATGGTTACGCCATTCTTTTTTGCCAATTTGGGTTATAGCAAAGCAGATGTTGCCTACTGCCTATCCATAACGGCTATAACGGATATTGCTGCTCGTATAGTGTTGCCTCCAATATTCGATAGAACAACTATAAAAAAACGCACCGTCTTTTTAGTGTCGATCATATTTGTGGCCATAACAAGATCTGGTAAGTTTTATTTCACTTTTCTTTAAGCTTTATTTGTGTCTCAAGTTTTATTCTTTTAATTTAACTTTTGTATTAATGTAAAACAAAGTTTTAAATTTAATTCACTTTAATTGTTTTATATAATATTGATGACGAAGCTATTCCATTACATTCTTAATGCTTTAAAAGTTTCAACCGATTTCGATAGATTGGTTTGTCTGACTGTAGAAATAGTTTATAAATCACAGCTTTTGGAAGTTATAGATATACTCGTAAGTATATCAATATGTATATATTAGCCGATCTAAATAAATCATTTGGATTCTTAGCAATAGGCTCAGGTTTTGCTGTTTAATGTTTATTGTGAAAGTGATTTACTGAAAATTCAGTTTTTTTTCATAAGAACGATTCTAATGTTAAAAGGATACATCTTTTCGAAAATCTTACCTTTTGAAAAGGGAATTGAAAATAATCGTTATATTTTAATTTATGAAACTCGAAGTGTTGTTTTTAGAAACTTACTTTCTACAAATGAGTGAACTTGCAAGTTTTGAAGTTCTGCTTGATTTTATAAAATATAATTACACAAACAGTCAATAAGTTTAAAATTTACTCTGAAAGACAGTGTAGTCTCCAACAAAATTCCAAGACGAAATGGATTTGCCCTGCAAACATGTTTCCTTTTTTTAAATATTCATATCAGTAACCACTGGGTCTCATAAGGCAGAAAATACAGATTTTATTAAATGAGACAAAGCCGAATACAGTAGTAGTCCTATTTATTGTGTTTGTTTTTATATACAATCAGTCCTAATTTAGAAACAAAGAAACATATTTACTAAATACTTTTAACAACTTTATTTCTTTTAAAGTCATGGCCGAACAAACTGAATGGAGCCAACTTATGGTATGGCTATCAATCTGTGGTTTCTTTAGAGGTTCGGCACTCAGTAACTTTACTCTAACAGTTTCGGAGTACTGTTCTCTGGAGAAACTACCTTCTGCCTTTGGTTGGCATTTAGTTGGAAAAGCAGTATTTGTAATATGCTTTGGCCCGTTAATTGGTGAGTGAAAATTATAGTTCTATTAAAATTATTTTGAAAATCGTAACAATAATTTTTGATACTTATTTTCAGGTCTCATTCGCGATGTAACCGATAGTTATCCTATTTGTATTCATGCTCAAAGCTTTTGTATCATATTGTGTGGTGTGGCCTGGTCTATTGAGTATTTCATTGAATTCTTGCAACTGAGGAAGTCTAAAAGAGAGGAGGCCGCCAAGCCCGATAGTAACGCTCCAGAAATAAGCTGCAAACAGTAGAAGATTCAATATCGAGCAATCTTCTTAGACCAATTTATTATATTATATATATATATATATATATATATATATATATATATATATATATATATACATTCACATACATACATATTTTTATATTCGACTTTCCTAATTATGTATAAAAAAAAAACAAATAAATAATACGTATGTAACTCACAACTACTTTTATAAAAACGTACTGTATTTTTATATGTATTTATGTATGTAATCGGACGTTGTAACTTGTAAGCAGTTAGTTATGTACTAAGAAATTTACCAACAAAACAAATAATCGATCTTGTATGTGATAGTTCAAAATTTTAATTAATTCATTATAAAATTAATATGCCTTTAAACCGAAATATTATAATAACTTATATTTGTATAGTATTTCATAAGTATGAAACAAATTAACAATCTACAGTTTTTAAAGTGGACAAAACATCTGTGTCAGGCGTGATTGCCATTCACGTTTTAGCAGTACTTAATTTTTAAGCTTTCCTGCATATACGAGTATGGAGCATTAAATTATTTAAATATTAAAAATGTATATGCCAGTACATGTACTTAATTTAGTATGTTTATAAAAGCTATGAGCCATAATCATCGTCATAAATAAAGTTAAGTTTTATCAAAAACATACTTCAGTCTATTAAAGACATACCAGATTATCGCCAATTTGTTTGTTAATAATGCGACCCATATTCTTATACTTTTATACAACAAAAAAAATTATTTAGAAAGTCTTTTTTTAAGTTTTATTATATGTAACTGATTATCGAGCTGCTTGGATTTTATGCAAAAATTTTTTACATGTCAGCTTTTTACCATGTTGACTATATTCAGAAAACAATTAAATCGTTTATATATTGGAAATTTATTTAAAAAAAACTGGCTTAACGACCGACTATGATTGTCGGCCTCTATGCTGAGCTCTAATTGATACATGTATTTAATTACAATTTTAATTTACACAACTTATAATAAGCTAATAATAAATAATTTTAAGAAGAATTCTAGGCTGTAAACGAAACATTAAAAAAATTTAAGAAAAATAATCATTAGTTTGATTTATAAAGTAAAGTTGAAATTACAGATAAATAAATCATATAGTATTTGCTCTAAAGCAAAATAAATCAAAACTAAAAAATTAAAATAAATACTTGAAAAGGAGTACTTCTTTATTTTCGAAACTAGTGGCAAAAGGATTTCTAAGAAAATTTTTAAATTTATATAAATTCAAAAATAAGAATTTATGCTTTTTAAAATCTTTTATATTCGAAAATACTGGCAAAAAGGAGCGTGCTAACAAAAATTTGGTCACTTCTAAGAACATTTTTAAAAAGTCGACTTACTTTTTTTGCAGAGAGATACGCACACCACTTATGAAATCTTCAGTCTTAGCTTTTGTAAATGGGACTACGAGAATTCAGCCTTGTCCAATCAAAATTAATAAAAATATATATTTTTCATTTTTTTCAGAAATTATGAATTGCCGTATGGAAAATGGAAAATATGAGCAACGGAAAATATGACAAAATGGATTGTATGAGGTTGGATAGCTACCTTCTTTTGTACAATTGCATTGATGTGAATTATATGTAACTAACACGACATCATTAATTTTAATTAATTACATTTTTATTTAGTTAATTTTTATAAATTTTTCTTGCTTGCAGCAAACACAGAAATAATAAGTACATACATATTTACTTTGCAATAAACCAACTTATTCAATAAATATCATTAACTACAAAATTGTCTTTTATATTCTTCTTTCTTGTCAGTCCAAACTCAAACTACTGTGGGCTGTATCATAAGTAAGTATTTTTTTATTTTTAAGTAACTAATAAATCATCTGACAATTACTTATAACAATTTCATCTAATATTTCAATTATATACAAAGAAAACTGTTTACTGAAACTCAGTTTTTAATAAAACCAGTTTGTTTGTTTGTGTAAAAAGTCCAGTTATTTTGGTTATTAAACAAATATAATACACACACTTTTTGTTTCGTTTGTTCATGAAACAAACAAAATAATCACACTGATTTGCTTTTACATACGTATCAGATGATGATTTCTTTGTTTGTGTAGGTGGTGCAAATAAATAAAATAAACACACAAAAATAATGTCTAATTTGGTAAAAAATTGGAAACGCACTATTAGCAATGCACAAGACCAATGAAACCATTAATAGTTGACTGCAAGTTACATGAGTTCATGGCGCAGTTGCTAGTGTCTCTGGCTTGCAATCACAGGGACGAGTGATCGAATCCCCACTACAATGCAACTTAATAAAATAAATAAAAATGTTTAATAGTTACGCACACAGCAGTGAAACCGAAATAAGTTGATCAATTGATATGTGAGTTCGTGGCGCAGGTGTGGTGTGTCTGGCTTGCAATCAGAAGGACTCGTGTTCGAATCCGCCTTCATGCATGATAATTAATAATTGCATATGAAAATGCAAAATATGTGCAAGTAAAGAAAATGCACTGCACAAGAGCAATGAAATCAAGAATAGATAGTTATAAGTTACATGAGTTCGTGGCGCAGCTGTAGTGTGTCTGGCTTGCAATCAGAAGGACGAGTGTTCAAAACCTTACTACAAATGAATTAAAATAAAATAATAATATCAATAAAGTGGGAAAATGACCAAACCGACACGGCAGAACGAACGGCAGACAGACCAGCGACTATGACGGAGCGACAGACGACAAAAAAGTGACCGAACGGCGGAACGACAAACCGGAAAAGTGACCGGCCGACAGAACGACAGACCGGCAAAAATGACCGAACGGCGGAATGACAGACCGACAAAAATGACCGAACGACAGACAAGAATAAAAAATGACCGACAGCAGATGGATGGCAAAAAAAAATAAAAATGCCGACGGCAAAAAAAACTGAAAAAATATTTTTGCTGCGCGTCACCTACAGCACGTGGCTGGTGGAGGCGATTTTTTTTTAATATCGTCAAAACTCGGAAACCAATGGACCGATTAGCGTGAAATATATATTAAATGAAAGAGGATGAGCATATCTATCGATCCAAAGCATCTCGACTCCAATAGCAACAGAAATACCACTAATTTTCGAAATTTGCCAGTGCAGCAGTGGTATTTTATACGCGCAGTGACATATTATAGGCTTATATTGACTGATGCAAAACATATGGCTCTTCAAGTAAGCTAATTAATTCATTATTGTGTATCATGTATTGCTTACAATACATCGATCCAAAGCATCGCGAATCCAATAGCAACAAAAATACCACTGATTTTCGAATTTTGCATGTATCCTACTGGGAATTTATTGTAGACTGATTTAAAAATGTGGTTAATTCATTATTGTGTAAAAAATATCATGTATTACTTACAAACCATATGAGGTTTACAAAATTGGTATTACTATTGCGGATAGAAAGAAGCTAAATGGTCAATGAAGCGTTGATTGCCCAGCCATGCGTTACTATATAGTGCACATTTTTTGCATCAGTCAATAAAAGCGTATAAATTATCACTGAGCGTATAGAAACTTACTGCTGCACCGGCAAATTTCGAAAATCCGTGGTATTTCTGTTGCTAATAGAGTGCTTTGGATCGATAGATCTGCTCATCCTCTTTCATTTAATATATATTTCAGGCTAATCGGTCCATTGGTTTCCGAGTTTTGACGATATTAAAAAAAAATTGCCTGCACCACCCACCCACGTCACGTGCTGTAGGTGACGCGCAACAAAAATATTTTTCTTCAGTTTTTTTTTTGCCGTCGGTATTTTTATTTTTTTTGCCACCCATCTCCTGCCGGTCATTTTTGTCGGTCTGTCGTTCCGTCGGCCGGTAATTTTTTCTTTCTGTCGTTCGTTCGGTCACTTTGACGTTCTGTCACTTTTTATTGTCGTCCGTCGTTCTGTCATATTCGCTGGTCTGTCTGCCGTTCGCTCTGCCGTGTCGGGTTTGTAATTTTTCCCACTTTATTGATATTATTTTATTTTAATTCATCTTGTAGTGGGGGAGTATAAGGTTTTGAACACTCGTCCTTCTGATTGCAAGCCAGACACACTACATCTGCGCCACGAACTCATGTAATTTATAACTATCTATTCTTGATTTCATTGCTCTTGTGCAGTGCATTTTCTTTACTTGCACACATTTTGCATTTTCATATGCAATTATTAATTATTATCATGAATGCATTGAGGCAGATTTGAACACGAGTTCTTCTGATTGCAAGCCAGACACACTACACCTGCGCCACGAACTCACTTGACGATTGCCCAACTAATGTTGGTTTGATTGCTCTTGTGCGTTGCTAATAAAAATACCATTAATATGAAAGGTGAATTTTATTTTGCTTAGTCAAGGAAAGCACCATTCAAAGTATTTGCTTTTTCAAAGCATACTTATGGCGTTATTTTAATGCTGTCGATTGTATTGAAAACGCATATACTTTGCAAAGTAGACTTAAAGCACGAGCGCAAAATTTTTAGGATTTTTGCAATTTTACGTTTTTTGTAGTTTCTTTAAGAGATATGTGAATGGATTTGGTCCAAGGACACTATAACATAATTTCTCCAATCAAATTAAGTTTTTTTTATATCCGAAAACATACTTTTGAATTTGTTTACTGATATATTTCTTAATTATACAATGTAATAACAAGTAATCAAATAATTTATGATTTATTTTACAAGTTTGTATTAATGTAAAAAACTTTCAATTAAAATTAAATTCAAGGAAGCAGAAAAAACAACTTAAAAGTTATATTGATATTTATATAGGCTAATTGTTCTAACTTAGTTAAAATCTCAGAAATACATGATGATAAATATTCCTAGGCACAAAGGAAGTCAACATCAGTTGTGCCTAGGAATATTTATCATCATGTCTTTCTGAATTTTAACTAAGTTAGAACAATTAGCCTATATAAATATCAATATAGCAAAATAAAAATGTTCAATAAAAATAAAATCACAACTTAAAAGTATTTTTAAATCTGTTATACGTTCTATAAATTCTAAAAAAAATTTTATAATCAAAGATGATAAATATTATATATATATATATATATATATATATATATATATATATAAATTTTTAAACTATTTAGATGAGCTTAATTCTTCTATTGTACTCGCAGTAGAGGGTGTAGTGCTAGGAGAGATAATAGGATCTGGATGATTGCTGCTGACCTTATTCTCCATATACTAATAATTCTTCTATTTGCACTACGCTGATTTGTACGTTTTGACATTCATTGGATTACCGAATGGATTTAAAGGATTGCCTTGAGCTCCTAGCGACAAAACCAAAATCAACGGTCGGAGAAAGGATTGAACTGGCATTGGTTTTCTGTGAAACATGGGACCCAAATCTATATGGGTGGCTCTTGAGCTGGCAAGTTGGGAGTGGTGTTCTTAGAAAATCCATAGACGGATTATTTTGATGTATACCTCCACACATTTTGCGATAAATTCGGCAGATTAATGTTTGAATGATAAATGTGATCACAGTGATTTGAGAAAACTGACTGAATAAATGAAATCTTATCTGACAGGTGTAGCTTCAACAAGATGGCCATTATAAGTTGTTAAAGTCTCTGTTGGCAAACCTTTAACATGGTGTTTCCAGGTCTTCGCTGGTACAAACTAACGGATAGTCTGTAAGAAAACGATTATACGAATAACAATACTTTGCAGGTAAGATGATGTGCTTAAAAATCGGAATTTGTTAAAATATTTTCGAGACACTCACCTTCAATCATAATGATGAAATTCCATTGAATATCTCATAAAGTATTTTGCCATAGTAGAGATCCAAAATCCGTTATGAACAAACATTTTAGGCGTTAGTTTTGTGGCAGATGATTAAGCTACAAGTTGCAGAAGAAAAATCAAAAAACATTTTATGTTATGCATGAAATTAATTAAGAAAAAGCTGATAGACTTTGTTAAGGAATTGAAATAAATTAAAAAATTTACTTCTCTAACTTTCAAAACAACTTATTTAGGCAAAAGGCGGCATCTATCAAAAAATTCGGCCATTTCTAAAACAATTTTAAAACAGTCGATTTTTTGAACAAAGAGGTACGTACCCCTTATGAAATTTTAAATTTTGGCTTTTGTTCCATAAAATGAAAAATATGCTTCTAATCTTTCTAAACTGAAAGAAATGGCAAACAAAAATTTAGCAATTTCTAAAACAATTTTTAAAAAGTCGATTTTTTAACAAAGAGGTACCCCTTATGACATATTAAATTTTCGCTTTTGTTCCGTAAAATTAAAAATATGCTTCTAATCTTTCAAAACTGAAAGAAATGGCAAACAAAAATTTTGCCATTTCTAAAACAATTTTTAAAAAGTAGATTTTTTTAACAAAGAGGTACCCCTTATGATATTTTAAATTTTCGCTTTTGTTCCGTAAAATTAAAAATATGCTTCTAATCTTTCAAATCCGATTTATTTTGGAAAATACTGACAAAAATAAGGGCGCAAACAAAAATTTAGCCATTTCTAAAACAATTTTTAAAAAGTCGATTGTTTCAGCAAAGAGGTTCCCCTTATGAAATTTTCTATTTTAGCAATTTTTTTATAAATTTAAAAATACGTGTTTAAGTACGTAGTCGTCAAATCGCGGTTTTACTGTTTTTAAAAAATTTAATGAATTTTAAGTCATCCTTGTTGGAAGCCTTTGGATTTTCAGCAAGTAAACCGGTAACCGTACTTAAATGTTGTTGTGTGCGAAAGGAATTTAAGGTATTTACTTTTACTTTTACTTTCTATTTGGATCGCCACCAGAACACTACAATTAGCATTTTTTACTGCCTAATTCCAATAACCTTTACAAGGTAAATATTGAAATTATATTGAAATTTAATAAAGTTTATATTTGTTGTATTATTCTAAAATTCCTTGTGTTTTTATTTATTTATAAATTAACTATAACCCATCGGATATACGCCGAAACATTGGTCCTTCGAGCCGGATTTTACAAGGAATAAGAATTCAACAAAACATCCTCCACGAGCAAGCTTTATTTAAATTTTCATTTTCATTTGGTAAATAAAACTACACAAGGAAAACAGGTTAGTAAATTGCTATTAAGAGGTGGTTTATTTAGTGAAGTGAAAATAAAACAACAAAAAAACTGTCGTATATGCAAATGCAAATACACACATATGTACATACTTGAAGAATTTTGCACTTGCATATGACATAGCTTTGGTTTAAATAACGAATTAACACAACATATATATTGAGTTTGTGCATTGTACAAATAAAAGAAAAAATTAAAGTGAGTGAGTTTGTTTGGACGGATAACCACACGAAAAGAAATCAAATAAAATATTATATCGTATAAATATATAACAGAATATGATAAAGTATTTGATTTTAATATATGTATATATACGTATGTAAGCATTTATAAAAAGAATCTTCATATCGAAGGAAAGTAAGAAGTACATGAATAGTTACATTGAATATTTATACATGCGTGCGGGTATATATACAGTGGTGGTAAAAACAAACTGATTTTTTTTGAAACACTCTGGAAATTTTAATATTTTCGTAGTACAAGTGCACATAGAACAGAATAAATTAAATTATATTTATTAATGATAATTTATTATATATCATTTGTATTTCTTAAATATTATTATTAACATTATAATTTTATATATATTAACCTCCGATAAATTAAGAACTTGTGATCATAAGCAGACAGTAATTGATTCGTTTGTTCTTTATTATCATATTTCTTTTATTTGGGTTTTCTATCTGAGATATTTTCATACAACAATTTGCGATATTTTAAAAATAAAGATTTTTCTTGGATTTATTTCTGCACAGAATAATAAGATTATAGTTTCACTCTATTCCATTATTTTTATATAACAAATTATTCCACAATGAAATATTTCGGAAGTTTTACACGCGCCTCAGATGCCATTTTCAAATTTGAAGCTAGATTTGAAAAAATTAGTGATGATGATCATCACGCCTATACATTAGAAATAATGACTGAGGAATTGAAATCATTGTGGGAAAAAGTGAAAACGACATATGAAGATGGAATGGAGGAACTTGAGACTTTATCAAAAGGCAAAGCAGAAGAATTAGAAGTTGCAGAGGTAAAATATGAAAACACTCTGCATGCATACGCACGTTGTATGAAAATTATTAGAATTAAAGGTGATGAATTGAAAGATAAATCTGAACCTAAAATTACAGTATCTAGTGAGAATGTGATTCATAATTTACCATTACCACCATGTGATACTGACATTTTTGAAGGGGATTATCTTTCATGGCCAACATTTAGAGATCTTTTCACGGCTTTGTATATAAATAATAGTCGCCTCAGTAACATTGAAAAATTATGTTATTTATTAAAGAAAACAAGCAAAGAGGCTAAAGAGATCGTATCTAAATGTCCGTTGACGAATGGAGGATTTGACATTGCGTGGAATAGTCTGAAAACGACTTATGAAAATCCTCGTTTGTTGGTCAATAATCAATTGAAATTACTGTTTAATTTAGAATCGGTATCAAAGGAATCTAGCTCCACTTTAAAGAATCTGCAACGTGGTATTAATGGATTTTTAACTGCAATGTCAATTTATGAAATTGATACCACTAATTGGGATCCTATTATTGTATTTATTTGTATTCAACGATTGCCTTCGAATACAGTCGCTCTATGGGAACATACAATAAAGGATAAAGGTGCCTTGTCCCTTTGGCAAGATTTGAACCTATTTTTATCTGAACGAATTCAAACGTTAGATTGTATACGCGATCTTACCAGTTCAGAAAATGAAAAGAAAATAAATGATAGAAAAATCAAAGCTCATGTTTCGACAAAAGGCTCTTCGGCCTCGTGTGTTTTGTGTCCTAAGCAAAATCATTTGTTAAGATTTTGCCGTCGCTTTAGAAATATGACTGTTTCTGAGAGATTTTCCAACATAAAGAAGTTTCATTGTTGTGTGAACTGTCTTTCGAAATCTCATGAAGTCAAAGATTGTAGAAGTGAACATCTTTGTTTTAAATGCAATCAGAAACATCACACTATGCTTCATAGGGAATCTTCTAATAATAATTCTGCTGAAGTACATATATCGAATAATTTAAAAACAAACCCAGTTTTCAAACCCTCTGATTTAGGTTCAGAGATGCCTTCGACATCAACTGCTGCTCGCTCTAATTCGAATCGTCAAGTTTTTCATCTGTCACAGAATTCGTCTGTATTGCTAGGAACTGCGATGGTCTCCATTATTTGCCATGATACAACGTATCCAGCAAGGGCCTTAATAGATCCAGCGTCTGAAGCTTCATTCATATCTGAACATTTGCGAAATCAATTGCGACTTCCGTCACATTCTACGAATGTAAAGATTTCCGGTGTTAACAGAGAAGCGTTCATAATTAGTAAGAAGATTTGTAATATTAGAGTGGGTTCGCCATTAGATCAAGGACTTAAATTGGAGACGTGTGCTTTCGTTTTACCTGCCATATCAGGTAATCTACCATCTTTTATGTGTCCTTCGGACATTAGAAAGGAATTACCGAATTTGCAATTGGCAGATCGTAATTTCCATAAAAGTAGATCAATAGATCTGTTACTTGGAGCAGATTTATATCCTCAAATAATTCTTGATGAAGTTCGTCGAAATATTTGTGGATCGTTAATGGCCCAGAAAACTGTCTTTGGATGGATTTTAACGGGTCCACTTGACTCTTCAACAAATGATTCTGTAAATGTTTTTTCAACTGCTGTAACCTTTTCTGAAGAGGATAATTTAAATCAAAATCTTTTGAGATTTTGGGAGTTGGAAGAAACTCCAAAAAGAAGAATTTTGTCACCTTCTGATAAATTTTGCGAAGAAATTTATAAGAAAACCACTAGTCGGAATTCTACTGGTAGATATACTGTGTCGTTACCCTTTAGACCAGAGTTTCCTCTTGATATTTCTTTGGGAATATCAAGATCTAGTGCATTTAAACAGTTAATGCGAGTAGAATCGTCCCTCTCTAGAAAACCAGAGATTAAAAGTATGTATGACGATGTATTAATGGACTATTTGCATTTAGATCATATGCGAATAGTAAAATCCTATAACCAAGCCGTCACAAAATCATGCTATTTGCCACATCATCCAGTGATCAAACCAGAGAGAAAAACAACTAAACTTCGAGTTGTTTTTAATGCTTCTAGTAAAACTTCAAACGGTAATACCCTAAATGATTGTCTTTTTATAGGACCTACCTTGCAAACCGATTTGGTGAATTTAATTTTACGTTGGAGGTTGTTTAGGTTTGTCTTTAATTGTGACATTACTAAAATGTATAGGCAAATTCGCGTCCATTCGGCCCACACTCCCTTTCAACGGATTCTTTATCGGTCATCGGATGGCAGTATTGTGGATTACGAGCTACAGACAGTAACCTTTGGGTTAAATTGTGCACCGTATTTAGCAATCAGGACCTTATTGCAATTGGCGGATGACTGCGAGGAGGAATTTCCAATGGCTGCAAGGATATTGAGGAAGGATATGTACGTGGATGATGTTCTGACTGGCACTCATGAAGAATCGGTTGCAGTAATGGCTAGGGATCAACTTATTGCTGCCTTGTTGTCGGCTGGCTTCGAATTGAGGAAATGGACAGCTAATGAAATTTCTAATTTGAAAGGATTGCCCGTAGATCATTTAGTCGATTCCAAAGTTTTGGCCTTTGAAGAATCTAGCTGTTCCAAAACATTAGGCATTTTTTGGAATGCTCAGCTTGATTCATTCTTTTTCAAAGTTTTTCCTTTAGAGGAAAAAACGAAATATACGAAAAGAGCGGTATTATCTAGTATAGCTAGATTTTTTGATCCGGTTGGTTGGCTAAGTCCTGTAGTTATCAAAGCAAAGATTATAATGCAACGCATTTGGCTTGATAATATTGAATGGGATGATTCTCTTCCATCCCCAACAGAAAAGGAGTGGTTGTTATTCGTTCAATCCTTTAATCAAATAAAAATTATTCAGGTGCCGAGATGGGTAAACTATTATAAAGACGCAGAGACTGAAATTCATGTATTTTCAGATGCCTCGGAAAAGGCATACGCGGGGGTAATATATATTCGAACCGTAACCCCACAGGGAGAAATATATTGCCATTTATTGTTGTCAAAAACAAGGGTAGCGCCAATTAAATCAATTTCTCTACCCCGCCTTGAGTTATGCGGAGCAGTTTTAGCATCAGAATTGCTAAAAAATATTCTGAGAGAAATAGAAGTGCCGATTTCAAAGGTCTGTTGTTGGACAGATTCTACTATCGTGTTGGCATGGTTGCGTAAAACGCCTTCGGCGTGGACTACCTTTGTAGCGAATAGAGTTTGTCGTATTCAGGAGAACACAGGTAATCATAATTGGTTTCATGTTCGATCTGAAGACAATCCTGCCGATTTAAGCAGCCGGGGGGTAGATCCGTTCACTTTATCGGAAAGTAAACTTTGGTGGCACGGACCTTCATGGCTGTCTAAACCCGAAACTCATTGGCATCAGAGTAATTTTGAACATTTGGATACAGATATCGAGAGTCGCAAAATCAAAGTTCACGCTTCATTTTTTTCGAAATTTGAAGACATTTTGGACAGATTTTCTTCACTTGATAGAGCGTTACGAGTGGTATCATATGTATTTCGTTTCTTCCATTCTACGAATCAATTATATAAAGGAAAGTTCAATTATGAATCTGAACTTATTTCGAGCGATGAAATTAATAGAGTCAAATTACGTTTGGCTATTGTTGCTCAGAAAGCCTTTTATCCAGAAGAGTATAAAAGTCTCTTAAATAAAGAGCCCTTACCAGTAAAAAGCTCTTTAATACCTTTAAATCCGTTTTTAGATGAACAGAATATAATGAGATTGAATGGTAGATTGGTAAAATCATCTTCATTGTCATATTCCGAACAGCATCCTATTATATTACCGTATAGCTGTCGTTTTGCAAAGCTTACGGCAGAATTTATACATTTGATTACTATTCACGGTAGTAATCAACTGATGTTAAGGATATATCGATGCGAATATTGGGTTCCACGATTACGAGTCATGATTCGAACGGTGATACATAATTGTAAACGTTGTATAATTGATCGACAACGTACTTGTAGTCAAATAATGGCTGCACTTCCTTCGGAACGTACCACTATTGACAGACCGTTCCTTAATACAGGAGTTGATTTCGCAGGTCCTTTTGATATAAAGAATTATAATAATAAATCGTCTAGAATTACAAAAGGGTACGTGTGCATATTCGTGTGCTTTTCTACGAAAGCAATTCATTTGGAAGCAGCGTCAGATTTATCAACTGACACTTTTCTAGCTGCTTTCAATAGATTTATATCTAGAAGAGGTTGTCCCCATACCATGTTTTCGGACAATGGTACTAATTTCGTGGGAGCATCTAATGAGCTTTCCAGAGATTTTCAAACATTTTTGAAGGAATGCCAAGCTAGAGTGTGTTCTAGCAATGGTTATAAGGGCTTGAATTGGCGTTTTAATCCAGCGGGTGCGCCTCATATGGGTGGCCTTTGGGAAGCTGGAGTTAAAAGTTTTAAACTTCATTTTAGAAAGGAGGTTCAAACTTGCAAATATACGTTTGAGGAGCTATCTACAGTATTGGCTAGAATAGAGGCGTGCTTGAATTCGCGACCTTTATGTCCTATGCCCGATAACCCTGGTGAACCATTGGCGTTAACACCAGGACACTTTTTGATCGGTTCGGCTATTCTGGCTCCGCCAGAGCCAACTATTTATGATACTTCCATCAGTATTGTTAATCGTTATCGGAAGGTGAAAGCACTGATTCACCAATTCTGTAAAAGATGGAAAGAAGAATATTTAATAGAACTCCATAAAAGGTATAAATGGAAACATCCCCACAGAGATGTTGAAATTAATGATTTAGTGGTAATAAAGAACGAACAATTGCCTGCTACATCGTGGAGGTTAGGTATAATCACTGGTACTCATATAGGTACTGACGGCCACGTTCGCGTCGCGGACGTCAGAACACAAAGTGGAACAATTACGCGTCCAATAACCAAGCTTGTTGTTTTATATAAATCTTAATTTATGATCTCCTTTTTATTAGCAATTTATCTTTATTAACCAACTTTTTTCCTAGAAATCATGAGTGCTCCAATCAATAATAACTTTTCCGATTCGTTCGAGGACGGTTTGCTCGACTACGACGAAGCCATGGAGACTAATACGGCAGCAATTGTGGAAATACCTGTTACTTCGTCAGGTATTGTTTCTGCTGCTCCGACATTACTTACAGAAGTAGATTTGACCGTCAACGTTCCGGAAATTACACCTGTTGATAATCCAACCGGTGAGCAAGTGGAGGTGCCCAAATTGAGTGAGGTAATCCGAGCTCATGACGCGAAAGCCAACGCGGTGAGGACCTCAAGTCCAGCCATTGCAAAGAGGGCTAATTGTCAAATTTGCGGCAAAAATCACCCGTTGAGGTTTTGTTACAAGTTTCGCGACATGAGTCTGGAACGAAAGCTCCGTATGGTGGCAGTGCATAGAATGTGTTTCCGTTGCTTGTCGACCACGCACATAGGTAGAGAATGCGTAAGCAATCTGAATTGCAAGATTTGTAAGCAACCACACCATTCTCTACTCCATGAACATAAAAAAGGCGTGTCTAAACGAGAAACAAAGAAGTGCGAAAATGCACCAACTTTGGCAATTCGGCAATCTATTGCATTGTCACCGACACTTCATCTGAAAGTAAGTTTCAATCGTCAAAAGATACCAATTCGGGCTGTATTGGATTCCTGTTGTCAAAACAGCTACATTTGTCCTGACTTCGTCAGGAGACTCAAAATACCGATTCTAAATGTCAATGGCGGGAACTATTGTACCATAGACATTCAGTCTCTTTACGATCCCAACCAACATATTTCAGTGACAGCTAGAATTCGGAAAATGTTGGGTATCAAAACGCCATCCGTATCGGTTCCCAACACTATTTTGGAGTCCTTCGAAGGGCTTCAATTAGCCGACCCCAATTTTAACATTTCGGGGAACGTGGCGTTGGTGTTGGGACCCGAAGTGATCCCCTTGATTTTAAAGAATCGAATACAATCCAGTCCGGGGCTGCCACTTGCCCAATATACTATATTTGGATGGGTTATCTCAGGTGTGTCGCCGTATTAAACGTCACTTTAATAGTATAGGTCGTTAGACCTCATCAGGAGTCCCTCATGACTCATATCTACTCATCAGGGGTCCTTTCTTGGCCCATTTTTATAAATTTTCATCAGGGGTCCTTTCTTGGCCCATTTAATTTAAAATCATCAGGGGTCCCTTCTTGGCCCATTTATATGAAAAAAAAAAAAAATTATAATAGCAATAAGATTTAAATAAATTGAATTATATATGCAAATATATACCATTCTTCATATCATACAGTCCACAGGAGTCCTTAATGACTCAGTTAAAATTATTCAATTGCAACTTCTTTATTGTTGCAAGGTGGCCGGCAATGTTTAAGTACGTAGTCGTCAAATCGCGGTTTTACTGTTTTTAAAAAATTTAATGAATTTTAAGTCATCCTTGTTGGAAGCCTTTGGATTTTCAGCAAGTAAACCGGTAACCGTACTTAAATGTTGTTGTGTGCGAAAGGAATTTAAGGTATTTACTTTTACTTTTACTTTCTATTTGGATCGCCACCAGAACACTACAATTAGCATTTTTTACTGCCTAATTCCAATAACCTTTACAAGGTAAATATTGAAATTATATTGAAATTTAATAAAGTTTATATTTGTTGTATTATTCTAAAATTCCTTGTGTTTTTATTTATTTATAAATTAACTATAACCCATCGGATATACGCCGAAACAATACGCATTTTTAGTTTTTAATACGTTTTATTTTGGAAAATACTGGGAAAAAGAAGGTTGCTAACAAAAATTTAGCCTTTTCTAAGAAAATTTTTAAAAAATTTTGAAATTTTCGATTCTAGCAATTTTTGTATAAATTCAAAATTAAGCATTAACTTTATGAAAATATGACTAAATAGGTAACTAGGCGAATACCCCCAAGTGTTTCTATGCAATATACTGGTTTTTATATCTTGAAATATGCTTTGTTTTTCTATAAATATTGACCATAAGTTTTTAACTTCAATTTAGTATTTTCAATATCAAATCGGGGACTTGAAATACAGATTTTTTCATATCATATAAAAAAAATCTTGCGGCCATAATTTTTTTCAAAAGTGTTTTCATACCCAATTGAGGATTAATCCTAAAATTATAAACAATTTACGTATGCAATTGTTTAGGTTTTGTTAGACTCATCAATATTGCGATTCCGTATTCAGGGAAGATTATCAATTCGTTTGTGATAATAAAATTATCACAATCATCGAGGATCGTTGATGGACCCTCTAAGTAAGGAAAACTCGGTTAGCTCCCAAAGTTGTCATTATATGTTCCAGAACAGCCTTTACATTAAATCAAATTAATCCCTTTCGCCACTAATTCACCTAATATATTATTTTCCATTAATTAATTATAGTTTTTTGAAATTATTGATAACTTGTTGCCATCTACATTTTTGTGAACACGAATTAAAAAGTCTGATCATGGCTTTCATATACATGAAAAATCCTGTATTTGAAATTAAAAATTCCGAATTTGATTATTAATATCCTCAATCTAATATAAAGAATTTTTAATTTTGTTTGTTATCCTGAAGAAGATATCCAGAGGATATCGAAATATCGAGAAATAAATAATAAATATAACTTTTAAGAAACTAAATTTTTGACATATTATCATTGTACTATTATAATATGAAATTTATTTGTTGGGTGGTTAAGCAATGTCTATATGCATTTCATTGGCGCTTCTTACCAAATTGTCAGTAGACTTCAACCACAGTTTTGCAAAGTTTCAAACTTCTCAACTTATTAAAAGACTTCCAAAAACCATCTTTTAATAAGTTGAGAAGTTTGAAACTTTGCAAAACTGTGGTTGAAGTCTACTGACGATTTGGTAGGAAGCGCCAATGAAATGCATATAGACATTGCTTAACCACCTAACAAATAAATTTCATATTAATATATAACCTTTTATAAAAATAAGCCTCAAGCTCAATATTATTATTTGAAATATATAAAAAATCAAAGGATGAAAAACTATAACAATATATTTATAAAGAATTTAGAATATATGTACATAATTATTCCAATCCCGAATTTGATATGAAAACATTAGAATTTATATACATATGTATTATTACATATAAAAGCCATTTTCAAAACTGTTGTATTTTTAGTATTTTATAATATTTGTCTTTACTTCGAATGGAATTGTTGTTAGATCTTGTTCATTTCAGTGGCTATTACTATTTCTTACCTTGTAATAGATTTGTTAAATGAAGAAATTAATGAGGCATAAATTGGTAAACGCAAACAACTCAAGCCTAAGCGTCAGCTTCAAACCAGCAACAACAATAATAATACATAACACAAATGGCAAAATCAAACGTTGTTAATCAAATACATATTCTTCCTGTTATTTTTGTTGTTTGTGTAAAATATTGTTTTTTTTAATTTAAATACTGTTACATGTTGAAGCTTGTGTACTTAGCTTTTGTATTTTACCACCTCACTCTTGGTTGCCGTTTCTAAACTTTTGGCAATTTATAATAGAGTACGCAACATCTACCTTTGACAATTATTTAAAATTACATATTAACAGTTGCATATACATACATATAACATTTAAATCAATGTACATACATACATATTTATTACGAAATCCAACTTGCATGCCACGATGTCAATTACATATATTATTTCAATAAGTGTCTATAGTATTTTTACCGCAATTTAAGTAATTTTTTCTATCCTTCACATTTCCTATTAATTTGCATAATATTCACTCTCCCAATAGCGATTACGGCTGGGAGCACAAAATATATTTTTGGATTTCAACCAATTATAAAATGGATATTAAGGCGCTTTTATTACCAAATTACTATATCACTTAGCATATTTTAATTTTTTGTTTGAATTTTATATTAAATAAGGTAGCTACATCTTGGATGTGCATGCTTATAACAGCATTTATTATAACCTGTGATATTTATTAGCACTAATTAATAGACCGAGTCATCACTGTGGTCACATCAACCACAGAATATAACACACCAAACAATTCGTTCGGAAGCCAGCCTTGCCAGATGATTTTTCTTATACCCTCAAGCTTAGGTAAACTATATAGATTTCCAATGTAAATTTGAGTTGTTGCTGCACAAGTGATGATATTTGAGTTATTCAAATATGTGTATATGTCTGTTACCACTGCGGTTGTCTTGAGAAGTTTAAGTTTAAAATATTATGATAGCAAGCTTAAAGACGGTAATAAGTAAGAAACTGCAAATATTCTAATATTACAGATCCGTTGGCAAGCAAAAGGAACAATTTAACACTTTAACCCAACGATTTTAAGAGCTTAATATATATATATATATATATATATATATATATATATATTTCTTAAATTAATAGCATAATAGCTTAGATGCAATTCGGTTTCTCGTGATATTATATAATTGTATATGATTAATATGAGAGACATATTTCGCGATGATAAATTAGTTTCCTGAGATGAAACTCGGGAATTTTTCAGAAGATATGTGTGGCAGCTCTATTTACAATTGTTGCCAATTTGCTTACGAAACTATTTTCATGAATTAGAATAAGGCGAATCGACTGAATTCGCCTTGGATGTTCCTATTCTTTGCAAATTGCAGGCATAAAAAGCCGCAAAATATATAATTTAAACAAGGTTAGAATTCATGAAATGGATAATAAATTGCAACGTTACGAAAAAATAGCGTTTCTAGGTGAAGGACAAGTGAGTACAACTATTTTAATACATGAAATCTGAATATCTCAAAAGTAGTTCTAATATGCGAATTTAGTTTGCCACTGTGTATAAGGCAAGGGACGTTTTAACTGAACAGATAGTAGCTGTGAAAAAAATAAAAATTGGCAGCCGTGAGGAAGCGCAAGATGGTATTAATCGCACTGCTCTTAGAGAAATTAAACTTTTGCACGAATTACAGCATGAAAATATAATCGGTTTAGTTGATGTCTTTGGCCACAAATCGAATGTTTCATTAGTTTTTGATTTCATGGACACAGATTTGGAAATTATTATAAAAGATCCAAAAATAATTCTGACACAGGCCGATATTAAGTCATATATGATAATGACATTGAAAGGCTTGGAATACCTACACATGAACTGGATACTGCACCGAGACTTAAAACCAAACAACTTGCTAGTAAATGGTGAAGGAATTCTAAAAATTGGTGATTTCGGTTTAGCAAAGTTTTTTGGTTCTCCCGCACGTATTTATACACATCAAGTTGTAACTCGTTGGTATCGAGCTCCTGAACTTCTGTTTGGTGCTCGCCAGTATGGCACCGGTATTGATATATGGGCTGTGGGCTGTATTTTGGCTGAACTTTTGCTGCGTGTCCCATTTCTTGCGGGCGACTCGGATCTCAATCAACTAACAAAAATATTTCAAGCATTGGGCACCCCTACAGATGATACGTGGCCAAATTTAAGTAAATTGCCTGATTTTATGCAGTTCGTGCACTTTCCTGGCGCACCATTGGCTAGTTATTTTACTGCCGCTCCTGATGACTTAATTGCGTTAGCGGAAAAGTTACTTGCCATGAATCCAGCAAAACGTTGCACTTGCACTGAAGCATTGAATATGAAATATTTTTCAAATAAGCCAGCACCATCACTGGGGCACAAACTGCCGTTACCTGCATCAAAACTACAAAATGTAGATGAAAAGCCAAATTTGAAGCGCAAAATTTTAGAATCAATGGATAATGTTGGTAATCCGAAAAAGCTGGTATTTTAATTTATGTAAGTATGTATGTACTTTAACTAGATATAAATATATATAGTGTTTTTGGTAGTCGGAACTGCCTCTTGTCACAATATATAATCTCTTTGTATAACTAAGAATTTTCCCAAAAAAGTCTCAATAACTTTATTTATATGTTTGCAATGATTCATTATATTTATATAATTATGTTAGATATGTACTTTCAAGTATATTTTTATAACAAAATGAAATATCAAGTGTAATATACCGTGGTGTCGATCATTGCAACTTTCCTGTAATTGGCCCGGGTCTTTTGCTGCGAACTATTTACATGCAGATAAAAGTAAATAAATTTTGAGTAAATTTTTATAAAAATTTAACTAAACGTCTAAAGACCTATATTAAGAAGAAATTTAAAAGAAAATTATTAAGGGACTTCAGTTCAAATGAAAGTAATTCTATTATATTTAAAATAAATTTTAAATTCTTAACTGCTTATCTTTATTTGCAGGCATTATCTGTGGTTATATATGTATGTACATATAATTTTTGCAATGGACAATAAAAATATATCATAATGCTGTTAGCTGAAATTGTACCCTTTCCCGAAGGACAATAGGTATACATATGTATAAATTTTATAGTTTACATACATATGCATATGGTGTAAATAAATCTTGGGAGTAGAAAAGTAAAAAAAAATGTGTTCGGTAACCTTAATTAGGTGCTCAATTGAGTTTGCTAGTTGTAAAGCTCTCACATCTGTTTTACAAGAAATTTTTTTCAAGTTTGTGTTTTAAGTCTTCCATCAAGGAGTCCCCAAATACTTAAGACGCGAGCTTGAACAATTTATCCGTCTAATTTTCGTAATTTTAGCATTTTCCGACCGTATCCAACCTACTTTAAATTATAAAAAATCCGCAATTCATATATGCCACCTCGTATGAAAAAGCAAACTTGATTTGTTTATATACAATATCTTGATTTGATTTTCATTAATTTATTTTTTTCGAATTCTTTATTTAACTTAAAACTTAGATCACATATTTTTCTTGTATAGCAATAAATAAACACCAAATTAAGCAAATCGTTTCTTTTTGCTCTACTTGAAAACTCGAATTCTATAAAAAAAAACAAAAATAACAAATATTAAAAAAACTAATAAATAATAATCCATTGATTAGCCTGTAGTTTAGTGCGTTACAACTACCTAATATAAATAATGAGCCACTTTTTCCAGAAAAAAAATCAAATTAAAAATATATTTAGTGACTTGAGGAAAAACTTTCTAATTTATCGATAACGTAAAACTCTAAAAATTATAATTATAATAAATATTTGGTAATGTTTTTATAATAATACATATACCGTGTCTCACATAAGTTTTCGAATTCAATAAAGAGGCTGTGTTCTAAAAACTCTTCAAGGTAAGGAACACGCAAATGTTTTTGTATTTTTTTTATATTGAACAATAACTGTAATACATATTTATAAAATGTTTTTTATAAATATAATATTCATATGTAACTATATAAATTGCATTTCATTCTTGTGCAGCTAAATTCAAAGGCTTATGTGAGGCACTACTGTATGCTTTGCATATGAATATTTTTATATATATTCTTAATTTTAGATTTTCTTTCCCTATCTTTTTCAATACTCTACGAAAAAATCCATTAACATTATTTTGTTTGTTTGTTTTAAAGCTAATTGGTTTTTGATTTTTCGATAATTTAGTTTTGCTAGTTACTTAATACAATAATAATTAATATATTATTAAATTTTATATCAAAAAGTTGACAATTTACAGTTTTTGGTTTAATTTTTTTCAAATATGAATTAAATAAATCTAAATGTCTACTTAAAGTTACATTAAAATTAGTTTCAGTTATCTTTCTTTATTTACTTCTTTAAACTTAAAAAAAATATTTCATTTTGTTGTTAGTTAGTATGTGTACTAATTTATAGATTTATCGTATCTAAATCTTGGCAAGGAGCACGCGGACTAAGTCCCTCAATATTTGTTTCTATATTATGAGTTAAGGCATCATTATGAATAGAGTTGTCTTCCTGTGAAGAATTTTTATTATCACGCATGCTATTGTTGTTATGGGTTTTGGTATCATGTATAACGCCGGAGCCTTGTATCTTCTTACTGCCCAAGCCAAGTGGAAAAGCAAACTCCTGCGGCAATTTACGCATAATCTTACCCGAAGTAATAAGACGACCAAAGCCTTCCTGAGATATGTCAAGTTAAGGGAAGATAGTTGAAATTTGAGAAATGGAATTTGATTTAAGACTAAGTTGCGACTTTTACTTACTTGATGGGCGAAGGCATATCCCGATCTTAAAGATCTCCTTGATCTAGATGAAGGCGCTCGCATAACTCTACCTGTTTGTCTAAGCTTCAAACTAGCTTGACGCCTCTTCATACGTATCTGTTTGGTATAAAATATAAGAAATTCAATTTTAGTAATAGATATTTAATATGCAAGAATTATTTACCTTATCTGCCAGACTTGGTCTACAATCTATTAAATAGAATTTATAGGCTAAAACTGGCAACATTATAAGCACCACGGTTATGAACATTGTCGTCCAAAATGTAAGATCTTTCATGGCCATTGTTAAGGAACCCACGTAAGGTCCGCCTACAACATAATTGTAAAAGTAATCCAATACAAAATACCAAACGAGACTACCCCAAATTGTTATGTGATTAAAAACTGTCCAGTATGATGTATATAAGGCAATCTAAAATGTAGGTAGTGAGTGGATGTTGACTTAATCCAGGTCATAATACAATCGATATATTTATTAGTACCTGTGCAGTATTATCAATAATTAAAATAGTTGCAACAACCGCTCCCAGAGTCATATGATCACTTAAAATTAAACCGTTCGGCGAGACGCCTTTGTGATAAGTACCTGTTAAAGAATATTGCAATAAAAAGTTAATTATTTTTATTAAATCGTTCGGCTTGTGATCTTTTTTAGAGAAAATTTCAAATAAAGTTGAGCTGTTTTAATCTGTTTGTTTATTCGGAAGTATCAGATGGCAACACACTGTTGTTTTATTACAAGCTTTTTATTTATGCCAAGCAGTGCATGAATAAACCGTACTATTTGTTTTTATCATTCTGATGAAATAAGTTTAGTAATAATTTTATAAATTTAAA